>QRDG01002494.1:64997-327219 GCA_012064385.1 Puccinellia tenuiflora | reverse complement strand
GCATAGCATCCAAACGCTTGCAAGCATATGACTAAGTAGTTAGTCATAAGGGATCCTATCTTATGGGAACGAGTAAAGAGAACTTGTCGGAAACGAGATTAATCGGATATGGAGATATGAGTGATTAAGTCTCGGACAAGTAAGATATCATGAAACAAAAGGAATCGTATATGGATTAATTGAATCCCGGACATAGTGGTTCAACTGGTAAAGTACTTGTCTTGAATATGTAGGAATTAATATGGGCACCCGGTCCCGCTATTAATATGACATATTCTCGAACCCGCAGGGTCACACACTTAATGTTCGATGTAGTTAGGGCTCGAGATAAATGATGGTGTGAATGAATATTGATTCGGAGTCTCGGATAGGATCCCGGACGTCACGAGGAGTTCCGGAAGAGTCCGGAGAATAAGATTCATATAAGGAAAGTGGTTTCCGGAGGCATCGAAAAGTTCGGGAATTTTCCGGTAGGGTACCGGAATATTCTAGAAGGTTCTAGAGGAGTCTAGAAGTGGGGCCCATAGGAGTATGGGGCCCACATGAGCCAAAGGGGTGGTGCAGTGGCCTTATGGGCCAGCCGCACCACCTGGCCACAAGGGCCCATGCGGGCTAGGGCTAAAGCCCAAAGGGGACCGGCCAACCCTAACCCTAGGGCGGCTGGCTTGGGGGGCAAGCCACCCAGCCGCCGGCCCTAGAGGGAGGATGGGGGCGCACCCCTTGGCCTCCTATATAAGGAGGACCAAGAGGGCCAGCCGCACCACCCTTTTTGCTCCCTCCACCTGGCGCCGCCCCCCTGCCCTAGCCGCCGCCTCCTCCTCCTCCTCTCTCTCCCGACAGCCGCTTGGCGAAGCCCTGTCAGATCTCCCCCATAACCACCACACCACCGTCGTTGTGCTGTTGATCTTGCGAGCCTCTCCATCACCTCTTGCGGGATCAAGAACGTGGAGTCTTCATCGAGCTGTACGTGTGGATCTCTCAGAGGCGTTTCTCGTGCGACGCATCGGATTCTCATCTCCTCGCGACTAGACAAGTCTAGTTGCAGGGATCGACTAGCCAATCCCTGCCTCGACAAAACACGCTCGGTTTTCTTCGAGGTGAGATTCGATCCTACTTGCTACCACCATCTTGCAGATCTGATCTAGTTTTGGGTTTTATTCCGCCATGTTTGCGTAGGAAATTTTTTGTTTTCTATACTGCGACCCATCAGTGGTATCAGAGCCTAGATCTATTCGTAGATGTTGGTGCGATTAGACACAAGTGTTGTGGGCGTTGATATTTTATGTTGCTACCTTCTCGCGTGCACTTTGTATCTCGACGGTATGGTGAGATTGAAGCGGCCCGGACCAACCTTACTCGTCCACGTACGAGAGACCGGTTCCATGACTAACATGCAACTTGGATTGCATAAGTGGCTGGCGGGTGTCTGTTTCTCTTGCTTTAGTGAGATGCAATTTTCAATGGATGGCCTTTGAAAAGGATGAGTAAATAAGCAACTATTTTATCACCGTTGTGGCTTTGCGTAGATTAGAACGGTTCTATCTCATGACCCATAGAAGCCACGTAAAAATTGCATAAACAAAGTAGAGGCGTCTAACTTGTTTTTGCAGGGTTTGTGATGTGGTATGGCCCAAGATGTGATTATGTGATGTATGCAATGATCATGTTTTGTAATTTTCATGACTTGCATGTCGATGAGTATGGCAACCGGCAGGAGCCTTATGGTTGTCTCTTAATTATTGTATGACCTGCGTGTCACTTTAAACGCCATGTAAATTGCTTTACTTTATTGCTAAGAGTAGCCATAATAGTAGTTGCAATAGTTGGTGGAGGCAATCATGGTGGTGGCGCCACGAGCTGGTGATGATGGAGATCATGCCGGTGCTTTGGAGATGGAGATCAAAGGCACAAGAAAAGGGCTATACCATGTCACAAAATTATTGAATTGCATGTGATGTTAATCCTCTTATGCACCTTATGGTTTTGCTTAGATTCGATCTCGACGGTAGCATGATAAGGTGATCTCTCCCGTCAATATCAAGATGTGTTCTCCCCTAGTATGCACCGTTGCAAAAGCTCATCGTTTTGAAGCACCACGTGATGATCGGCTGTGATAGATTCTACGTTCACATACAACGGGTGTAAGCCAGTTTACACATGCGGAAATACTACGGTTTCCTTGACGAGCCTAGCATGTACAGACATGGCCTCGGAACACAAGAGCCGAAAGGCTAAACACGAGTCATATGGATGATATGATCAACATGGCGATGTTCACCATTGAAGCTGCACCACCTCACGTGATGATCGGTCGTGGTGTAGTGGATTTGGATCGTGTATCACTAAACAACCAGAGAGATGTTGAGTTTAGTGGGAGTTCGTTTTTGTAATCAGATTAATTCGAACAAACTATCATGAACATAGTCTAAACACCTTGCAAATAATGTTGTAGATCAATGGCCCGTCCCAACACCACCATGAATTTTAACGCGTTCCTAGAGAAAGACAAGCTGAAAGACGATGGAAGAAATTTCTCAGATTGGTTTATGAATCTGAAGATTATCCTCACTGTGCCAAGAAACTGTATGTCCTAGATGCACCGCTAGGTGAAGCTCCAGCAGCGGGAGCGGCTGAAGATGTTATGAACGTCTGGGCAGCCCGTTCTGAGGACCACGAGATAGTTAAGTGCGGTCTGTTGTACGGCTTAGGACCAAAGCTCCAAAAGCGTTTTGAGCACCATGGCGTTCATCAGATGATCAGTGATCTGAAAGCAATATTTGAGACTCAAGCCAAGGTGGAGAGGTATGAGGCCTCCTCCAAGTTCTTTAGCTGTATGATGGAGGACAACAGCTCCGTCAGTGAACACGTGCTCAAAATGTCTGGGTACGGTGATCGACTGGCGCAGCTGGGTGTTGTGATTCCCAATGAGTTGGGGATTGACCGCGTTCTCCAGTCACTTCCACCTAGCTACAAAGGCTTCGTGATGAACTATAATATGCAAGGGATGGAGAAAACTCTTCCTGAGCTCTTCGCGATGTTGAAGACCGCGGAGGTGGAAATCAAGAAGGAGCATCAAGTGTTGATGGTCAATAAGACCACCAGTTTCAAGAAAAGGGGCAAGAGAGACAACTTCAAGAAGGGCGGCAAGCAAGCTGCCGCGCCTACGAGGAAGTCAAGGAAGGGCCCTAAGTCTGATACTGAGTGCTTCTACTGCAAGGGAACTGGACACTGGAAGCGGAACTGCCCCAAGTATCTGGCAGACAAGAAGGCTGGCACCGTCAAACAAGGTATATGTGATATACATGTTATTGATGTGTATTTAACAAGTGCTCATAGTAGCACCTGGGTATTTGATACTGGTTCGGTTGCTAATATATGTAACTCGAAACAGGAGCTGCGGAATAGACGACGCTTGGCGAGGGACGAGGTGACGATGCGCGTCGGAAATGGATCAAAAGTTGAAGTCATTGCTGTCGGCACACTCCCTCTAAGTCTACCTTTGGGATTAGTTTTAAACCTTAATAATTGTTATTTGGTGCCTGCGTTAAGCATGAACTGGATCTTGTTGAATGCGAGACGGTTATTCATTTAAGTCTAAAAACTTTGGTGTTTCGATTTATATGGATAATATCTTTTATGGTCATGCACCTGAGAGGAATGGTTTATTTCTATTGAATCTCGATAGTAGTGATACACATGTTCATAACATTGATGCCAAAAGATGTAAACTGAATGATGATAATACCACATATTTGTGGCACTGCCGTTGGGTCACATTGGTGTAAAGGGCATGAAGAAACTCCATTCTGATGGACTTTTGGATTCACTTGATTTTGAATCATTTGAAACTTGCGAACCATGCCTCATGGGCAAGATGACCCGAACACCCTTCTCCGGCATGATGGAGAGAGCAACAGACTTGTTAGAAATCATACATACTGATGTGTGCGGACCAATGAGTGTTGCAGCGCGCGGTGGATATCGTTATTTCTTGACCTTCACAGATGATTTAAGTAGATATGGGTATATTTATTTAATGAAGCACAAGTCTGAAACGTTTGAAAAGTTCAAAGAATTTCAGAGTGAAGTAGAGAACCATTGTAACAAGAAAAAAAATTTCTTCAATCTGATCGTGGAGGTGAATATTTGAGTTACGAATTTGGTATGCACTTAAAGACGTGTGGAATAGTTTCACAACTCACGCCACCTGGAACACCACAACGTAATGGTGTGTCTGAACATCGTAATCGAACCTTATTGGATATGGTGCGATCTATGATGTCTCTTACTGATCTGCCACTATCATTTTGGAGCTATGCATTAGAGACAGCCGCATTCACTTTAAATACGGCACCATCAAAATCCGTTGGGACGATTCCATATGAGTTATGGTTTGGCAAGAAGCCGAAGTTATCATTTCTTAAAGTTTGGGGCTGCGATGCTTATGTGAAAAGACTTCAACCTGATAAGCTCAAACCCAAGTCGAAAAAAGCGTCTTCATAGGATACCCTAAGGAAACTATAGGGTATACCTTCTATCACAGAACAGAGTGCAAGATTTTTGTGCCAAGAATGGTTCCTTTCTAGAGAAGGAGTTTCTCTCGAAAGAAGTGAGTGGGAGAAAGTAGAGCTTGACGAGGTTATCAAATACCTGTTCTTGAGATGCCGAGTAGCGCAGATCTGGAAGATGTTCCAGAGCAGCCATCGCCACCTAAGAAGGAGCAAATGATGGACATCATACTGCTCCGGTCAAGGGCTGCTATTGAACCTCGCATGTCAACAAGGGAACGTACTGCTCCTGATCGGTACGACCCTGTCATGAGTGTCATGTGTGTTAGACAATGATGAACCTGCGAGTTATGAGGAGGAAGCGATGATGAGCCCTGACTCCGATAAATGGCTAGGAGCCATGAAATCCGAAATGGAATCCATGTATGAAAACCAAGTATGGACTTTGGTGGGACTTACCAAACGACCGCAAGGCCGTTAAAAACAAATGGATATTCAAAGAAGACAGACGCTAACGGGAACGTCACCGTGTACAAAGCTCGACTTGTCGCAAAGGGTTTCCGACAAATTCAAGGGGTTGACTACGATGAGACATTCTCACCAGTAGCAATGCTAAAATCTATTCGGATTATGTTGGCAATTGCCACTTTTTATGATTATGAAATTTGGCAAATGGATGTTAAGACCGTCGTTCCTTAATGGTCATATTAAGGAAGAGTTGTACATGGTGCAGCCCAAAGGTTTTGTTGATACTAAGGATGCTAACAATGTATGCAAACTTCAAAGATCCATTTATGGACTGAAGCAAGCATCGCGGAGTAGGAAACCCTGGTTTGATGAAGTGATCAAAGGGTTTGGATTTGTCCAAACTTATGGAGAGGCCTGTATTTACAAGAAAGTAAGTGGGAGCTCTGTAGAATTTCTAATACTATATGTGGATGACATATTATTGATTGGAAATGATATAGAACTACTTGAAAGTGTAAAGGCTTACTTGAATAAGAGTTTTTCAATGAAGACCTTGGCGAAGCTGCGTATATTTTAGGCATTAAAATCTATAGAGATAGATCAAAACGCCTAATAGGGCTTTCACAGAGTACATACCTTGACAAGGTTCTGAAGAGGTTCAGAATGGAAAATTCAAAGAAGGGGTTCTTACCAATGTTGCAAGGAAAGGTTTTGAGTAAGACTCAAAGTCCAGTCACGGCAGAAGATAGAGAGACAATGAACAAGGTTCCCTATGCCTCAGCCATAGGCTCTATCATGTATGCCATGCTATGTACTAGACCAGATGTGTGCCATGCTGTAAGTTTGACTAGCAGGTACCAAAGTGATCCAGGAGTGGAACACTGGACAACTATCAAGAATATCCTTAAGTATCTGAATAGAACTAAGGAAATGTTTCTCGTATATGGAGGTGACCAAGAGCTAGTCGTAAAGGGTTACGTCGATGCTAGTTGGGATACAGATCCGGATGATTCGAAGTCTCAGTCCGGATACGTGTTTATTCTAAATGGTGGCGCTGTGATTTGGAGGAGTTCCAAATAGAGCATTGTGGCGCAATCTTCAACAGAAGCGGGAATATGTGGCAGCCTCGTCGGCAGCAAGTGAAGTAGTCTGGATGAAGGAGTTCCTCTCAGAGCTGGGTGTGGTTCCAAATGAGTCAAGACCACTGGCCCTGTACTGTGATAATACAGGTGTGATTGCTCTTGCCAAGGAGCCAACTTCACACAAGAACACAAAGAATATCAAGCGCCGCTTTCACAATTTGCGTGAGAATGTCCGAGATGGTGACATTGAGATTTACAAGGTGCACACGAATCTGAATGTAGCAGACCCGTTGACTAAACCTCTTCCACGAGCAAAACATGATCAGCACCAGGAGGCCATGGGTGTTAGATTGCTACAAATGTAAGCTAGATTATTGACTCTAGTGTAAGTGGGAGACTGTTGGAAATATGCCCAAGAGGCAATAATAAAGGTTATTATTTATCATATTTCTGTTCATGATAAATGTTTATTATCCATGCTAGAATTTTATTAATCGGAAACAAATACATGTGTGGAATATGAACGGTAAACTGTCCGTAGTAAAGCCTCTAATAACTAGTTCGTTTGATCAAGTGTTGGTTAGAAGTTTCCTAACCAAGGATTGATGAATCACTTGATAAACGGAGTTGTATCATGGGGATGATATAATGGACAGACCCAAAATAAAGTAGATGTAAAATATAGTTTCCTTAGACCATGAGATTATATTACTCCCGCTTACCGGAAAAGTATTTTGTGGACATCAAACGTCATCTCGTAACAGGGTGACTATAAAGGTATTTTTCAGGTATCCCCGATGGTAAGTTGTTGGGTTGCATGAATCAAGACTGGGATTTGTTCGTCCAACAATTGGATAGATTTCTCTGGGCCCTCTTGGTAGCATAGCATCCAAACGCTTGCAAGCATATGACTAAGTAGTTAGTCATAAGGGATCCTATCTTATGGGAACGAGTAAAAGAGAACTTGTCGGAAACGAGATTAATCGGATATGGAGATATGAGTGATTAAGTCTCGGACAAGATATCGTGAAACAAAAGGAATCGTATATGGATTAATTGAATCCTGGACACAGTGGTTCAACTAGTAACATACTTCGTTGTATATGTAGGAGTTAATATGGGCATCCCGGTCCCGCTATTAATATGACATATTCTCGAACCCGCAGGGTCACACACTTAACGTTCGATGTAGTTAGGGCTCGAGATAATGATGGTGTGAATGAATATTGATTTGGAGTCTCAGATAGGATCCCGGATGTCACGAAGAGTTCCGAAAGAGTCCGGAGAATAAGATTCATATAAGGAAAGTGGTTTCCGGAGGCATCGGAAAGTTCGGGAATTTTTTGGTAGGATACCGAAATATTCTAGAAGGTTCTAAAGGAGTCTAGAAGTGGGGCTCATAGGAGTATGGGGCCCACATGAGCCAAAGGGGTGGTGTAGTGGCCTTATGGGCCAGCTGCACCACCTGGCCACAAGGGCCCATGCGGGCTAGGGCTAAAGCCAAAGGGAGCCGGCCAACCATAACCCTAGGGCGGCTGGCTTGGTGGGCAAGCCACCCAGCCACCGGCCCTAGAGGGAGGATGGGGGCGCACCCCTTGGCCTCCTATATAAGGAGGACCAAGAGGGCCAGCCGCACCCCCCCTTTTTGCTCCCTCCACCTGGCGCCGCCCCCTGCCCTAGCCGCCGTCTCCTCCTCCTCTCTCTCCCGACAGCCGCTTGGCGAAGCCCTGTCAGATCTCCACCATAACCACCACACCACCGTTGCTGTGCTGTTGATCTCGCGAGCCTCTCCATCACCTCTTGCGGGATCAAGAACGTGGAGTCTTCATCGAGCTGTACGTGTGGATCTCTCGGAGGCGTTGCTCGTGCGACGCATCGGATTCTCATCTCCTCGCGACTAGACAAGTCTAGTTGCGGGGATCGACTAGCCAACCCCTACCTCGACAAAACACGCTTGGTTTTCTTCGAGGGTGAGATTCGATCTCCTACTTGCTACCAACATCTCGTAGATCTGATCTAGTTTGGGTTTTATTCCGCCATGTTTGCGTAGGAAATTTTTTGTTTTCTATGCCGCGACCCATCACTTGATCGTATCATCGTAGAGAGCTCAAAACTTTGCATCCTTGGCATCATCTTTATTGGTTCTTATTTGGATCTTATCATGGTGTGTTCTCTGTGCTTGTTGTGCTTGTCATGACATGGCCAAGTTCACCGAAAACGGTTTTCATATGCGTCTCCTATTGCGTTTTCGGTATTGGAGATTTTGTTGGTTCATCCTTGTGGGAGGTCTCACTCTTCCAATAATTTTCAAAATATCCTTTGCTTGTTTTTAATATTTCCAAGGGTAGCTCTTGTCGTCCTCTTTCCAACAAATTGATTTCACCTCTTTCAGACTTTATTTGCAAAAGATATGGTGTTTCCGGTTTACAAGAGAGAGGTCTATCATTTCACCATTTTGTTTTATCATATATTTTTAGACTATGATGTTTCTCTGCATAATCTTGTAGAGCTCGTTGTTACGATTCCAACGAGACCAAAATCATCGAAAATGAAGTCCGGATGAAAAAGATATCGCGTTTTTTGGTAAAACCTGTTTTGCTGTTTTTTATGGCGCCGGATCATCCGTCGGCATATTTGCCAGACGGTCTGGCAGGGAATGCCCGCCGGATAGGTGCCGGATATATCCGGCAGCCGTCTGGCTGCTCTCTGTTTCTTTGCCGGATATCTGGCAGTTTTGCCAGACGATCTGGCTCCGTCGGGAAAGTTCGTATCTTCAGTTTTGTTCTGTTTCTTTTCTGCTGTTCGGTTTTTCGAATCTGTAGGCCGCATATTACCTCGGATGAAAAAGTCGTAAAAAGCAAAGTCTTTTGTATTTAAAACGCGCACAACTTTCGTGTTTTGCACTTTTTCATTTGAGATCATTTAGGGGCCGTTTTCTGCGTTGAACAGGATCTACTCACAGGTGCCAGACCATCCGGCAAGAAAAATGCCGGATGATCCGGCAACCCCGTTTTCTGCCCCAAACGGCTAGTTTCCAAGGAGCTATAAAGGGGATTCTTCCCCAACAGTTTTCTAGGGTTCTCAAGCACGAATTTCTCTCTCTCCCACCATTGTTGACCTTGAAAACCTTGCCAACACATCAACCTATGGTTCACAGGAGGGAAAACATGTGATGGTTTAGGGGACCATGCATATCATAGGATACTCTATATCTTGTCCAAAAATTGACATTGGAATCGAATGCAATATTATGGTGGATAAAATAGTTGTATAAAACAGTAGGATGCTAGATGCCAAGAAGGTTAGGTTATCTCTTGCCTTGGTTGGCAATATAAAGATATAGGGCTTCGGGGAAAACAGGGTCGTTGACTTGTCGCTCCATACTCCATTGTCGGCCTTCGGTGTTGTAGCTCTCCACTTCGGGCTCGTCTCGATCTCGATTCGTGTTCTAACGAGAAGAAGCAAACACCGAAAAGAAACAAGGCAATCAACACATATTGAAGTGCAATGCGCAAACACATGATGGCATGACAAGTTTATGCAAAGATACCACCATTTAATTTATCTACAATTTAAATGGAGTGCCAAATAATTGGTGCAATTATTTGGAAGCAACCCCATATTTAACTTAGTGACCACATTGTTTATGAATTATTACATTACTAAAATGTGACTTAAATATGAATGAACATGGCATGAATAGATAGGTATTGCTTTACTGATCATTTTGATACCTCGTTTGTATTTTTCCCGAGTACCGATGAATAATTCGTGAATTAAATAATTATTTGAATTTATTTATTTTAACCAATTAAAGAAAAACATCAAAGTAAACTTTGTGATCATGATGTGATATTAGCATGGTTTGATAGCATTTGTCAAGCTGATCACTTTGATATTTTATTCACCATTTTTGGTTAATTATTTATCAAGTTATGATTTTACCAATATTGTTATTAATTTTTCCATTTTAGTAATTTTTAATAAACAGCAAAATAATAGTTTCAAAAGACCAGGACAATGACACTAATAGATAGAGTTTGTTTTTCTGAACAATTTGGTATATTGTTTGCTAAATTTGAAACTATATTTAATGAGTTATCATTTTTATTTTATTTTAATTTATTTTTTTTATTTTTTTATTTTACTGTTAGGTCGGCCTCCAAACCGGACAGGCCGGCCCACAGGCCGGGCGAGCCCCCGAGACAGCCGGCCTTTTGGCCGGCCCAGACCGGGCACCAGGCCGGGCATAGGCCCGAGGCTGCCGGCCTCCTGGCCGGCCCAGGCCGGTTCCCAGGCCGGGCGCGCGGCGGCGACAGCGGTGACCGACGGCGACGTCGAGCAGCGATGAGAGGGAGAGGAGGAGCGGGAGGAGGTGAGCAAGCACCGCAAGCTCACCAGGGACTCGTGGAGCTCGACGGCGAGGCACGGGAAGGTCGGAGACGACGGCGAGGTGCTCGGCGGAGCTCAGCCGGCGCGGACAAAGTCGAGGATGGGGACGGCCATCCCGAGCGTCCCGACTCGATTCTTCGGGCGTGGAGGGAGAGGAGGTCACGGCGGAGCCTTCTATCGGCTTTGATCTGCGCGGGGCGGCTCCAGGCGACGGCAAGGCTGCTCGGCGAGCGGCGGCAACGGGGGAGCTCGGGAGGAGAGGAATGGGAACAGGGGAGCAGGTGAGGGGAGAGGGAGCTCAGCGCTTCGGGGAGCCCTTATCCACACATTAGGGGGGGGGGGGGCACGGCGCGTGGGAGCAGTGGAGTGCGGCCATGGCAGCAGTGCAGGTGCGGCGGCGACGCGCGGGAGGGCGGCAGCGTCGTGCGGTACAGGAGGAAGACGAGGACTTTGCACATAACCCCCTGGCTAATTTAAAAGTGTAATTGCAACTAGGTCCAGCAGCACTTTAGGGATTTAAATTGAGGCACTAAACCATTTTTATAAATTCTGCCAAAATTCATATAGCCTCCCCATGACATGAAGAAGCGCCACAAAAATTGGGGTTGCAAAATAATTTGTTTTGAGCAACATTTGTTCATAGGGCTTAAAAAAATGGCAATTTTGATAATTTCCAAAAATTCATTGACTTGGGGTACTTAAACGATTCAATAAATTATAAAAATATTTATGGAGGCTCAGCATATTATAAGGGAGCTCCCCATAAATTTATTTTGAATTTTTGACGAGTTGAACTTGGTTTAAAATTAGGTAATGATTTGTACCCATTTTGAATTCTCAAATTTATTTATGTGCTCGGCAAGAAATTGCCTTTGACAAATATTTATAAAATATATCCTTGAGCTTCCTGGACAATTGGAGACTCAAGAACAATTGGTTTTGCCAGTTTGAGTAATGTATTTGGTTTGAAATTTTGGGAAGGTTTTGCTTCTGTTTTTATTGTTTTCCAATTGTTGCTTTATTAACTTAGCAATTTAAATATGTATGCCATGATGCAATGAAAAGGAAAAGTGAAAATTTGGCTCAAATTTCTGGGTACCAAACTGGGGCTGTTACAAATCTACCCCCCTTACAGGAATCTCGTCCCGAGATTCTAGAGTAGAAGGTGAGAGGAGGGAAACACGACAACAAGTGTCTTCCACGATCTTCTCGATCCCACGATGATCTTCCTTGTTGCAGAGCATAAGGTAACAAGCATGACATGCCGAGGTGGCGGAAGGAACAGAACATAGCTCAAGGTGTTCGACAAGTTTTCTCCAAGTGTTGGAAATATGAACTTTGCACAGGATCGTAAGCCACTGGGGAAAACTAGGAACAACTTGACCAAACAAAGGTCGAGCAGAAGATAGGGCAACCGATCACTTTGTTCAGGATCTTTGTCCAAGACTAAGACATCACTTCAAACCACCCCGAGGTGTAGACCGTAGGGATTCGAAGCACCGTGAGGAGAAGGGACATCTTCTGGACTCCATGATTTCGACATACCAAATGCTTCCATAAGGTTAAAAGCTTGGCCCTAACGGGACTGATGTATTCACCCAACATACGTGGGATTGATTAAAGAGCCAAGAGATCTCGTGAATAGATCTTCCGGTAAGGTGCGTGAACCACAACACCGACCTTGTCGGGGTTACAACTAGGCCTAGGTCATACTCTTGATAAACCCCAACCATCATTTCCGCTTGAAGTTCCGATTTAGTTAGGTGCGCAGACACTTCAGGCTTAGCAGGTCTGAAGACGAGTGTGGGAAAGTTAACAGAAAGTAGGGTCACTAGATTCTCAAGACATGGCCCACAGTGTCAAGATTCAGGACATGATCTAGATCGCGAGTTCCATGGGCTCACGACTACGAAGAGAAAATTGAACCAGCTCGAGTATGACGATGAGATCTGATATCTTCTTCTTATTCAGGAACAACTTGGCCAGCGGCTTGGTGCGCATACATGACTTATTTAGAGTACTGGAGGTAACAACCTACAGCTCAACAACAATCCACACATGCATGATCAATTTGTGGTTATTCCCGGGAAGACAAAGTGACTTCACTCGGACCCATGGCAACAACTGTCAACCATTGCACAGGGACTAGAGAAGGACACTCCCGACATGAAGAACATGTACTACATGATGACACGTAGATGGTTCTGACAAGTTTCCAATATTACTCGACAACACGGTCAGGGGACAACCCGGCAGTACTTCTGGAAAGACATCCAGGATATCACGAACCACCGCATGTCACTGGTTGCGAGAGGAATCTTGCTTTTCAAGGAAAAGATGTGGTCTTGAGAGTTTCGACACGAATCTAACTCGTTGACCGAAGGTGTGCACCTGAACGAATGGACTTGGCAGCTCCGTCAATCTAATCTTGATAACCTAAGTGCTAAACCTGCTAAGAGTGCCTTCAGAGTCCTTGGATTTCAAAGCAACAACATTTGCTAAGAATATCCGATTACCACATCAATATGCATCCTCAACATTCTCGAGCCCGAGTAGCTCGGAGGTAGATGGATAAGGAAGGGTAAGAGCATCACTTCATCAAGTACGTCATGAGACTAAGCACGACCTCTTGATATAAAAGAGTGTGACACTCCAAGGTGGAACGGAACAAAAGCTAAACAAGCTCTTACTCCGCGAATTTTCAATACTTGACCTGGCCGAGAGATGGACAAGGTACCGGAGTTTGTTTCTCCTGACATCCCGAAGTGGAATGTCTTGACGAACCACAAGAATAACATGCATCAGAACACACCAACGCACGATAAACTTGACTGTCAACAGACAGATAGAGGTCGGACGACAGATCTAGAGTAAGGAACGGGCTAACAACAATCTCGAGATGTTGCAGAAGCCCTAGTTAGCACTCTTCCGACAACTAGTGCCGAAAGGGTTTCACGAACAAGTGTTATTGGAGGAAACACAAACATTGATGGAAAACTTGCCAAGAGCAATCCTGTCGTGATTCAGATGGTTCCCTGACAGAGAATCCAGCTAAAGCTAGTGACAGAAAAGAGCATTGCTAAGCAAATCAATTACGGCTGCAATCTCTAGTTTGAAGATTAACTTCAATTTTTAGCCAACCTGATGTAGGGTTTGATAATTAACATCAGGTTCAACGGAAAAGATCTTGGGTTAAAGATCAGCTTCATGTACTGGGACTCACAATAGCATAATGCTCACAAGGGTGACAACCCTCATGAATCATTACACCAGAGTCCTAGCACAATCCGGGACCTTCGGTTCAAGATCTTGGGCTAAAGCAAGGGAATGTCTTGATGAACCACAACACTTCCTCTCTTCGGGCTTTAGATTTGGCAGACGAGCAGAGCTAACCAGTAAACTAAAGGTAGAAGTCAACCCCGTGAACCTAGAGGGTAGAATCTGCTGACGCGCAGAAGGACCGTTAAAATCAAATATAGGTAAGATAACTCAGAGTAGAGCGAGTTGGGTAAGGAGAAAAAAGAATCCTAAGAGGGTTTTCACAACTCATTTTTAGGTTATAGATAATTTTCACAATCACTAGACTCGACATCGACCAATAGAACGGGTTTCCTACAGGCAGTCCTGCTCTGATACCAACTTGTAGCGCCCTGACTCCGGAATTATACAGAGAGGCTATGTAACCCACAGGCTATGCTACACAATCGAAGGGCATGGGGTTACCGCTCCCACACAACACCTCGATCATGCCATAAACACTGGCATAGCTATCAATGTACAATAGAGAGATCAAGACTTGTGGAACAGCTGGCACATCACAGACTCTACGACACAAAAGAGCATATAGCAACTCATATAGCGAGAAAGATACAAATTACACAACAGGGGTCACAGACCCAACAGTACATCATGCGGAAGCGAGGTAGTTGTCTAATACAACAAGATCCAAAATATGGCCTAAGAGGCCTACAGATAAACAAATCCCAGCCAGCTTGTTCCACGACATCCCAAGCTGCCACCTGGGAACCCCAGACTACTCGTCGATGTCAACGAAGAACCCACCTGTCTGCTCGGTGTCGTCCTCCTCTGAAACAAGTAATAATCAACAAAGAGAGACTGAGTACGACGTACTCGCAAGTTTAGTAGGGCGATATAGGCCCAATGATGACACGGCTCTAAAGCTGTATAGTAGTTAATTTGCATAAAGCTAATTTTCATTTTTCAAAACATGACACATGGCAATCGACTACTCAGAAGGTATTAGCACCCGTTTTTGGCAGGTTGGAGGTTCAAGTTCACTCAGAGGAAAAGGGCGGCTTGGAGATGACCCGGAAGGAGCTAATCCGACTTAGCCATACCCGGCGCAGGCTTAACTTTTTGCAGGTTGTAGATTCGAGTCTGTTCGGGGAGATTTGGCGACCCGGAAAGAACTTGGAGCGATGACTCGGCAGGAGTCAACCCGGGTACCAGAACCCGGCATAGCCAGAGCCCGGCATAGCCAGAACCCGGTTCGGCAGAACCCGGTGCGGCTGACATAGAATTTCCTGAAGATTCCAGAAGTGTGCCGAAGAAGCCAGACGCGAGGTTGCTTAATGCTTGCAAAGCCCAAAACAGAAGTCGGCGGATGATGAAACGAGTTCGAGGTCAACACGGAAGGGCAAAAGGCAACTTTCCAAAAGAAGCCGAAGATGGACGTTTGAGTCCGAGTCCAGTACGAAGCCGGCCGAGACTCTTACCTAGTTTAGAGGTAGAAACCGACCTATACCATGAGTTGTAATCCTTGTAGAAGTCCAATACTTGTACGGGAAGTCCAGCCGCCTCACTATATATATGTAGGAGGTGACGGCCGATTGAATCAAGCAAACAATCGACAATCAATACAAACCCTACTTTTTACCCTCAACCCTTGTTCATGCTTCCGTTGTTCGGCGACTTCGCGTAAGTTTCGACGAATATCGACAATCGAGTTGAGAGCGGTCCAATCCGGCTTAACTCAGCCAATCGTCGCCGGCCACCTCCGACGGGGTCCCTCCCGAGGTGCTGGGGCGTCTGGTTCAAAATGAACCGAGTCACTGTCTTGCGTATCGCGCTGTGATTCGGTCTCCCACGGGGCGAGTTGCGGAGTATCTCCCCCGGCACCGCGGGTACACGAGGACGTGTTCGTGTGATGCATTTTAATCGCAACACACTTTTTGGCGACTCCACTGGGGACAGATTTCTAACCTAAAACTCGGACAACAATGACCGGGTCTAAGGCTATAGATCCGTCCGGCATCACCACCGACAACATCATCAAGCCTACCATCAAGGATTTGTCGGAGGCACAGCGCCAGGGTCTGGATGAGTGGAAGAAGAAGAGAAGCGAGGAGTTCGAGGCACTGCGAGTCAAGCGGGAAAAGGAAGACGAGGAGTTGTACTTGGCCAGCTTCAAGTTGGATCGGCAAGGTGTAACCACGCCGATCAAGGAACCGGCATACGCACCTCTGCACGTCAACACCGACATACCCGCTGTAAGTAACAGTATCTTTTCTCCTGAACAGTTAGCCGAGATCCAGTATCATATTTTACAAAGTACAACCAATGTTTATGATCTTATACTGGAAAACGAAAAGGCTAAGAAAAACACTGTCCAAGCCCAAACATCGGATACACAACCGATGAGTCCAAACAGGGAAAATCAGATTTTCAATACATTACCTTGTCCGACTCTGATCCGGAGTTCACCTTACCCGGCAGGTCAGCCGGGACCAACAGTGCAACTTCTGGGACGCGGGTCAATGCCGAATCTAGATTCGGCTCCTTGGGTGCAATCCGGCCCTGTGACCAATCCAGCTCCTGTTCCGAGTCAATCGGCCAATATGGACGATTTAGTGGTCGAGTTCAGGAAGAAACTGGATCAAATTGCATACGACAAATTCGGGTATATTCCAAAACCTAGAACTTACGTTAAGCCCTATCCCGAATACTTTGATCTACAACCATATCCACCCGGTTATAGAGTTCCCGAGTTTTCTAAATTCAATGGGGTGGATAATAAATCGACATGGGAACATATTAGTCAATACTTGGCTCAATTAGGCGAGGCGAATCATGATCACATCAAAGTACGCCTGTTCTCTTTGTCGTTAACCGGGACTGCTTTTTCTTGGTTTTCGGCTTTAGCTCCCAATTCTATTCATACTTGGTTTCACTTGGAGAAAAAGTTTCATGAGCACTTCTATGCCGGAGAGATCGAGTTAAAGTTGTCCCATCTTACATCGGTTAGGCAAAACCATGATGAATCGGTATCCGATTATATCAAGCGATTCAGAAACACCAGAAACCGATGTTACAGTTTGGTGATAACCGAGAGAGATATGGCCGACTTAGTTTTCAATGGGTTAAGGACGTATTTAAGAGAGAAGCTAGAAGGACACGAGTTCTCCTCTGTCGGTCAGGTTCAAGAGAGGGCTCTAGCTCACGAAAGCTGAGTCAGCGAGTCCAAAGACTCGCATCGGATGAACAGGGGTCGGCTTAACGCTGTCGAGTATGATGCCGACTCCGGTGATGAAACCGATGTCTACGTGGCCGAATTTGTTTGGTCGAGTAAGGCCAAGCCCTATACATGTGATGATTTAAAGCCGATTCGCAAGAATCGGGATGATGAGGTAAAGTGTAGTTTCGACGTAGGCAAATGTGATAGAATATTTGATGCCTTGTTGAAAGATAAAGTGATCCGAGTCAATCATGTTATGCCGTCACCTGATGAATTAAGGCGACGTGCTTATTGCAAATATCACAATTCTTTCTCTCATGCTACTAATGATTGCAATGTCTTTCGTCGACAGATTCAATCGGCCCTCAATGATGGACGATTAAGCTTTGCCGGCATGGCCATTGACACACAGCCGTTCCCAATGAACGTGCTAGATCTCAAGGGAAAGAAAGTTCTTCTTCGGCCAGAAGCGGCCGAAGCCGCTAACAAATCTAACGTGGTTATTGGTGAGCCCAGGAAAGAAGCCGGAGTCAAGGAAGCAAGGAGAGAGATCACACTAACCCGGCAACCCGGTGGACAGGAGGTCATCAAGATCACCGTCAAGAACTTCACACTCGGGGGGCAACAACCACGGGCGAGAGAATCTGGAATCCAAAATCCGGAACTCGGGGGGCGATCTCGGTTCATGAAACCCAAGAACCCGGAAGTCGGCAAATGGAAGACAAATCAGGTTGAATACAAGCCAAAGAAAATCAAGACAAATCAGGTTGAGTACAAGCCAAAGAAAATCAAGCCGACTTTCGATATGTTGCTGAACAAGTATTT
This sequence comes from Puccinellia tenuiflora, assembly GCA_012064385.1. Classification (NCBI taxonomy): domain Eukaryota; kingdom Viridiplantae; phylum Streptophyta; class Magnoliopsida; order Poales; family Poaceae; genus Puccinellia; species Puccinellia tenuiflora. The sequence goes on along the minus strand of QRDG01002494.1, from coordinate 309,469 downwards.
GCGCCAGGCCAGGTCTAAGGTAACCCGGCAATATGGGAAGCGACCGAGGTCACCATCTACCGAGAGAAGCTACCACCATCTAGAGTCTGCTGAGGCGTCCAAGCGTCAAGTAACCCGGCAAACTGTGCATAGCCGACTCGTCTATCCTGGTGATTCCTCTTATTGGCGAGTAAAGGAGCAGGGAGCCAAGACAGCCGACATAGAGAAGAGGCTGATCCCGAACAATTCATTGGTCATTGGGACGCACGTGCTGAAGCTTAAGGACCCGGTTGCGGAGCCAACAAATGATAAGCCGATACTTGCTATCGCGCCCAAAGCAACATCCAGTGACCATGAAGCCGGATCCAGCCGAACCGAGGTAGCCAAACCCCGGGATCCAAAATATACTCAGCCAAAGTGGTGCCCGTCCGGTATAATGAAGACACAGAAGCGGAAGCTGCAAAGCGCAAGGAACCGGGAAAAGTCAGAAAAGGAGGTTGAGCAAGCTAGAGATGCCAAATTCGACTCTGAAAGACCAATGGTGTCGGCTCAAGTATGGGTACCAAAGCCAACTCCTGTGACGACCCTGTTGATGATTGCACCAAGTCCTGCTGTAAATAACGAAACGGGGCTGGTTTCTGTACCGGCCATAACTTATTCGTCATGGGCAGATGAAGTGGAAGCAGCGGACTTGGAAGCAGAGGACAAGCCGGCAGGAGACGAGTCAGAAACACTGGAGTCGGCAATGGACGAGTCGGACAATGAGTCGGCAAATGAGGACCCGGCAGAGGACTCGGCAGTAGACGAGTCGGCAAATGAGGACCCGGCAGTAGACGAGTCGGCAAATGAGGACCCGGCAGAGGACTTGGCAGTAGACGAGTCGGAAAATCCAATAGATGAAGAGTTACTGGACTACGAGAGTACGCCGACTCGGGTAGGTATGGAAATTAATATGGTGTATTATTTGCCTGCTGAATTCCGTGCTGCAGAAGAGGAAGGTGAAGTAGCACAGCTCAACCTTGGACCCAAGAATGCCGTCTTTGAGAAACCTGAGGGACCGGTTAAGCACCTTAAACCTTTGTACGTCAGAGGACATATCAACGGGAAGCCGGTTACCAGGATGATGGTTGATGGAGGTGCTGTGGTAAACCTAATGCCATATTCTGTCTTCAAGAAATTACAATTAGAAGATAATGACCTCATGAAGATGAACATGGTATAGAACGGGTTCGAAGGAGGAGAAGGAGTAGAAGCCAAAGGAGTTATTAGTCTGGAGCTCACAATGGGAAGTAAAACTTTGGCTACTGCGTTCTTAGTTGCCGAGGTGCAGGGGAACTACAACGTGTTACTCGGACGAGATTGCCTCCACGCGAATCAGTGTGTGCCATCTACCCTGCACCAGCAACTCATACAGTGGATTGACGACGAGATTGAAGTTGTTCATGCGTCTGGACAAGTATCGGGCAGAGAGGAACGATATGTGTGAAGCAATTGAAGAACCAGACGACATGGACAAGTTGGGACAAGGTTTTACGTCGGCCGACCCGCTCGAAGAGGTGGATATCGGGGATGGCACTGTTCCTAGGCCGACATTTGTAAGCCAGAATCTAGAAGCCGATTATAAATCCGAGTTAATCGCGCTAGTCAAGGAGTACGTAGACTGCTTTGCTTGGGAGTATCACGAGATGCCCGGGTTAAGCCGAGAGCTCATCGAACATCGGTTACCGATCAAAGCCGGTTTCAGACCATATAAAGAACCGGCTCGTAAATTTAACCCGGCAATATATGACCGGATCAAGGAAGAGATTGGACGGCTTCTAAAAGCAAATTTTATCCGGCCTTGCAAGTATGCCGAGTGGATTTCTAACATTGTGCCGGTCGAGAAGAAAGGATCCGTTAAGATCAAGGCCTGCATAGATTTCCGAGATCTAAACCGAGCGACGCCCAAAGATGAATACCCTATGCCAATAGCCGACATGCTCATCAATGACACCTCAGGACACCGAGTCATCAGCTTTCTGGACGGGAACGCGGGGTATAATCAAATATTCATGGCTGAAGAAGACTCGGCCAAAACAGCGTTTCGTTGCCCCGGGTTCGTCGGTTTATTCGAGTGGACGGTGATGACTTTCGGGTTGAAGAATGCCGGAGCCACATATCAGAGAGCGATGAACTTGATATTCCACGATCTTCTTGGAGTCATACTGGAAGTATACATTGACGACGTGGTTGTTAAATCGGACGGCGAGTTAAATCATTTGGCCGATTTACGACTCGCGTTTGAAAGGATGAGGAGGTATGGGCTCAAGATGAATCCGTTAAAGTGTGCCTTTGGCGTGTCGGCTGGAAAGTTTCTCGGTTTTATCATACATGAATCCGGCATAGAGATTGACCCGGCAAAGATTGAAGCCATCCGGAAAGTGCAGGCGCCGGATTATAAAAAGGATATGCAGAAATTCCTAGGCAAGGTAAATTATTTGAGGAGGTTTATTACTAACTTGTCTGGAAAAGTTGATGCGTTCACACAGATCCTTCGGCTCAAGAATGACGATGAGTTCACCTGGGGGGCAAAACAGCAAGAGGCATTTGACCGAATAAAGGCTTGCTTGTCCAAACCTCCAGTTCTGAGGAAACCGAGTCGTGGTCTACCGTTCCGGCTTTACATTGCTGCCGAGGAAAAGGTGATTGGAGCAGCTTTGACTCAAGAGGCCGAAGGACAGGAGTACGTCATCACATACCTAAGCCGGCGACTGCTGGATGCCGAGTCAAGGTACAGCTTTGTGGAAAGGTTGTGTTTGTCTCTATATTTTGCTTGTACCAAATTGCGCCATTATCTTTTATCTAGTGAGTGCAAAGTTTTTAGTCAAACCGATGTCATCAAACACATGATACATAGGCCGATTATCAGTGGACGAATTGGCAAATGGGCGTACGGGTTGATCGAATATGACTTGGCCTATGAACCTCTCAGATCTGTGAAAGGCCAAGTTGTAGCCGACTTCATCGTTGAACATTGGATTGACCTAAAGCAAAAAGCCGACTTAAATGTTGTGTCGGTTGTACCATGGAAACTTTATTTTGACGGCTCAGTTTGCAGTAGTGGACAAGGAGTCAGTATTGTGTATAGCTCGCCCCACGGTACTATCTATGAAGCCTCTTGTCGTCTTGATTATTTTTGCCCTAACAATGAAGCCGAATATGAAGCTCTATTATTCGGGTTGGAGATTTTGAAAGACGCAGGGGTAACTCATGTCGAGGCATATGGAGATTCACTGCTTATTGTCTAGCAAGTGGCCAAAATCTTCCAATGCAATAGTGGATCACTCAAAACATATATCGACAGGTGCCTGGACATCGTATCGACTCTAGATTACTTTTCTATATCTCATGTTTCCAGGCAGGACAATTGGCTCACCAATGAATTGGCACAGCAGGCATCAGGCTATCATGTCAGCAGAGGAATATTCTTCACAGCATAGAAGCCGATGCTAGCTGTTGTCAATGACTCGGGAGTTGAAACCGGGTTATCTAACTCGGAAGTGGAAGGCAAAGCCGGGTTATCTAACTCGGATGATGGAAGGAAAGCCGAATCATCTAATTCGGCTCCGGAAGAATCTAGTGGAACCCGGTTGGCTGATTGGAGAGTACCCATTGTTGATTATTTGATGAATCCGAGTTAGAGAACAGAAAGGGCTATTCGGCGACTTGCTTTCAAGTATACTTTGATAGATGATGAGTTATATCGCCGAACAGCTGATGGTCTTCTTCTTAAATGCTTGGATGAAGATCAATCTCGGGTTGCCATGGGAGAAGTTCATGATGGTCTATGCGGGACACATCAGTCGGCTCACAAGATGAAGTGGATGCTCAGACGAGCCGGGTTCTATTGGCCGACGATGATCAATGACTGCTTCCGGTATTACAAGGGATGCGAAGCGTGCCAGAGATTCGGAGATATTCAGCTAGCACCGGCTTCACTTCTTAACCCGGTGATAAAACCGTGGCCTTTTCGAGGATGGGCATTGGATTTCATTGGTATGATTAACCCGGCTTCATCCAAAGGGCATCGGTTCGTGTTGGTTGCTACTGATTATTTCACCAAATGGTCCGAAGCAGTACCCCTCCGGAATATGACTCACAAAGAGGTAATTCAATTTATTACTGAGCATATTATTCACAGATTCGGTATTCCACAGACTCTTACTACAGATCAAGGTACTTCCTTCATAGCAAGGAGGTGAAACAGTTTGTCGAATCACTCGGGATCAAGATGCTCAGTTCATCTCCATATTACGCTCAAGCCAATGGACAAGCCGAGTCAAGCAACAAAATTCTAATCAAGTTGATTAAGAAAAAAGTACAAGACTACCCGAGGAGGTGGCATGAGGTACTATCTGAGGCATTGTGGGCTCATAGGATCTCAAGGCATGGTGCAACTAAGGTAACTCCTTTCGAGTTGGTATATGGACAAGAAGCCGTTTTACCAGTGGAAGTAAATCTAGCTGCTTTGAGGTTCGCTAAGCAGAACGATTTGTCGGCTGAAGATTATCATAATTTGATGATGGATAGCTTAGACGAGGTAGCCGACAAACGTGTAAGGGCTTTGAAGGACATTGAGAAGGAAAAGTTGCGGGTAGCAAAAGCTTACAACAAGAGAGTCCGGATCAAGGATTTTCAAATCGGCGACTTGGTCTGGAAAGTTATACTGCCAATTGGTTCTAGGAGCCGGAAATTCGGCAAATGGTCGCCGAGTTGGGAAGGACCATTACGAGTCGTAAGGATTGTACCCGGCAACTCATATCTGGTGGAAACATTGGAGGGCAGCATATTGCCTCGAGCTATCAATGGGAAATACTTGAAGAAATTCCACCCAAGCGTGTGGCAAACTGCGTAAGCTGCGCATATGGCCGGTACATGTATCGCCCTTAGCATATGGCCGATGAGTTTAAGCATCGCCCTTAGATTAATTTTCTACATGGAATATTTTCTAGTACGCAAGCTTTACTAGAAAACAGGGGGGCATGTGTTAGCACCCGTTTTTGGCAGGTTGGAGGTTCAAGTTCATTCAGAGGAAAAGGGCGGCTTGGAGATGACCCGGAAGGAGCTAACCCGACTTAGCCATACCCTCTCTCTCCCTCTGACCGCCGGGCCCCGCACGTCAGCCCGTGTTCTTCCCCAAATCGCGCCCACCGGAAACCGCCGCCGTCCGCTGCCTTGATTGCGGGCGTTTCGAGCTCCCAATCAACACCGCGACCCCGCCCTTTTAAGCCTCTCCCCTTTCCCTCTCGCCTCACCCCGATACCCTAGCAGGCCCGCCGCCAGGCTGCTCGAATCGGGGCTCGCATCGCCGCCGCCCGCCGCCGGTAAGCGCGCACGCCGCGGCCACTCCGGCGACTCCCCGCCCTCCCCCTGCCCTCTATCTCCCTCCCCTCTCCTTTCTCTTCCTTTTTGACACCTTTTGGTGCTCATTCTCTCGCCAGGACGACGGATCCTTCCACCGCCGCCCCGGTCCGCCGCTGGCCGCAACTTCGGCGACCGATTCCGGGAAGAAGAAGAGGAGCCGAAGCCCACCGCTGCGCCACCGAGTCCGCCTCGCCGCCGCCGTCACCGAGGTAGGACGAATTCGTCCCGGGAAGCCGCCGTACGCCGGGAACGCACTCGCCGCCGTGTCGCCGCCGTGGCCACCGTGCTCCGGTGACCTAGCACCACCGGGCACGGATGGATCTAACGGGGACCGTTGGATCTCGATCCAACGGTTCTTTTTCTTTTCCTGTACCGAATCGGTACGGGCCAATAGGATAGGGCCATGTGGCCGCCGAGTCAGCGCCCAGTCAGCAGCCCAGTCAGCTCGGCTGACTTGTAATTCCAGAAAAATGAATAAAATGCCAGATTTTAGTGCAATCTTGTAAAAATCATATCTTTTGATCCACTTGTCCAAAAATTGCAAACTTTATATCAAAATGCTTGGAAAAATGTTTTCTATCCAGTGGTGTGTTCAAATTGCACTTTTGCATCATGCATTTAAATGATTTTCACAGAATCCTAAAATAAGGTATTCTAGCCTATAAATGATTTTCTAAATTATTAAACACTATAAAATTTGTGATCATGAGCATCATGCATATGTTAGACAACAGAAACTTTAATATAATCATATTTCTTTAATTGGTGGAGTGTTAGATTGCATTTCATACATTCATATTATTTTTGTATTGCCTCATGTTGAATGTTGTTTTGATTTGGTGATTGTTTGCTTGTTGATTAGATTGTGAGGAGTGCCAGACGTACTGTGAGTGCTGCGACAACCCGAACAACGATCAAGGCAAGTGTATACACAAGCTCATGAAGGACCTATTATTTTGTTATTGCATTATAGACTATCTTAGTAGTTTGCATGATAGGTTTACTAATGTTTTAATTATGCTATGCAAGCCTGTTAGATCTTTTCCTGTTGACTAGGTACCTATATTAATTTAGTAGAATGCTTGCTGCAATTGTGAAAGTGTTTGCTGTAGTAAGTCAGGTGAAAGTTCTACTAAATTAATGAACCACCTGGGTGGAAATGGATGGCTTCGGATGTTTAAAGTTGAGTGGCTGCTCAGGCCCATTTTCATGGTGTGAACCTGAGTATGTGCACTTGTGGATGGCCACCCAGGGTATTGAGATTCGATGTCACTCCATGTTTAGTTGCTTCCAGTGCAGCCACTAGTCATATGGGCTCTGTCTTGACTAAGTAAGTAGCATGGAACCAGCCCGGTTTGACAAGCAGATGTAGGGGTTGTAGGTTGGAACGGGTCAAGCCAGTAGTGGTTGGGAAAGTGCTTCAGAAAGGTCTCGTCTTGGTCTTCTCCTTTCCTTTTCACTAAATGTGGGTTAAGGATAGAATGGGTTGATCGAGTCTAGTGGGGAAAGTGCCACAAACTCTCGAGAGTAATAAAACTATGATCATAGCCGTGTCCCCGGTTACGGACAATTTTGAGTAGCTAAGTAAGGAAGTTGTCGGAGGATCTCTTCATTCCAATTTCATAATAAAATGTGATGGGTGAACACGGGTATATGAGACCTTGGATGCGTTCCATGGGTGTGTCTCATATTGTAAAGTTGAGAATAAAATGTTTGTGAAAAGTAGGACAAAATTGGCTTTATGCAATAGCCTTCAACCCCACCAGCCAGATAAGCATGTAGTATTAGTCTTGCCATTTTATAATCCACCATAGTATTCACTTGCCGGCCTGTTACAAGGTATTGACCCAAATTCCCTGGGCTGCAACGTTAAATGTTGCAGGCTACTACGACGATGAGTGAGACGTGTCTTCGAGCTTACAACCAACATGATCGCCAGTGGCTCATGGAGATGAAGGAGCTCTGTGCTATTATATTGCTGCGTGTTGAACTCTGAATAAATTGTTGAACTCTTTACTCTTTTAAGGCTAGCTTCGGCTATGCAAAGTTGTAAGGAATTATTTTACTCCTGGATCATTCGAATCGCGTTGTAATAATATTTGACATTGATGCATGATATTACATCTTTTGTGAGTTGCTATCCATACTCGATCCAGGGAATAGCATATTTCACAATGTGGCCTTGCTTTTCTAAGTGAGGGTGCCACAAGATGGTATCAGAGCGTAATGTTGCCTGTAGGCTCGAAACCCATAGGATTGGATAGAAATCTAGGTTGTCCCTTTTATTGGTTAATTTTTGAAATGCTTTTATTATTTGAAATTACATATTGTTCTTTTACTGCACCTTATTTATTTTGTCTTGTAAATTCTTACCATGTTCATTTGAATCTCATAGTTCTCTTCTCTTCAAAATTTTAGATGGGAGACTACACCGAGACGGCCTATGTTGGAGTGGTTTCTGAGTTTGCCTTTGGGAGACAGCTGTTTGAGTTGGCAGGGATGCTGCATCTTCCTCTGCCATATTTCAAGGGAAGGTTGGTGAACACCAACGTGCCCGGCGTGGAGCATTGGGAAGTGCGTACCATCATGCGTGGAGACCCTACGACTCCAAACTTCGAGCCGGTGGACTACTCCAAGACTTACCCAACATGGCAAGAAGGAATCAACATAGCGATGTTTGATCTTATGTCCCGTCTGTGCTACATCCACCACGAGGAGATACCGGAGGATTCCTTTTTCCACGTTTGTGGAAGGAGGGATGAGATTGGAGTGCCAGTGATGACTACAGGAACTAGGCTAAATCTGCCCACACTTGAGAAGCATTTGGAGGACATGGAGTGCTATACCTTTGACCTTGAGAAGAGAGTGAATATAGAGATGACACTGAGAGATCAAGCCAAGGCCGTCATCAACACACAGACCCAAGAACTCCAGGCTGCGCACACTCTTGTTGAACACATGGGAGAGCAAATCAACGAACTGCAACAACAAAACTTGGAGAAGGACGAGCAAATAGCTGCACTCCAAGCTCAGCTCAACCCGCCACCACCACCACCAGCTGATGATGATGATGATGACGATAGTGATGATGATGATGAAGGTGGCAATGATGATGCTGGAGATGGGGCTGCAGCACCACATGCGCCACATGATGAGGATGCCGGAGATGGGGCTGCAGAACCGCAAGTGCCAATGGAGGATGAAGAGGAGGAAGACCCCGAGGAGGTGATTCACTTCGTTTCAAGCGATGAGGAAGACACACCGGCGATGAACACTCGTGGGAGGAAGCGCAAGTGCATGAACTCGCGTGCCTATCTCAAGCTCTTCAAAAAGTGACTAGTGTGACCTCCATCTTATAGTTGTTCCTCACTATGCGACGTTTATGCGAGTATCGTTTTGTAAGACCTTAATAAGTACCGTTTGGAGTTTATTCTCGCCATCGTCGTTGTGTTATTGTATTGACTTATCAACTTGTGATATGACAGTACCAATGCACTTCTTATCGTTATATTATCGTGGCCACGTTGGTATAAAAGTCTATTTTCGGATTTGGCAAAATCTGGGAATTTTTGTGCTATTGTTGATTGTTTTGGGGCTGATTGTTGCCCAATGTTTGCACTTGTGGAAATATATTTTTAGATTCTATTTGTACCGCTGTTGTGTTGGTGTATTGAGTATCTATCTTGTGATACGGCAGTACCCATGCACTTGCTATCACTAAATTATCTTTGTAGTATCGGTATCATAGTGTATTTTCGGATTTGCTAAAATCTGGGAATTTTGTGCTATGGCGTGATTGTTTTGTGGCTGCTTGTTACCAAATGCTTGTTGGGGTGGATAATTATGTTTAGCATCTATCTACCTATACTGAAAAGTGATTCTAAAACAGATGCCTCCCCGCCGTGGTCCCGAAGACAACAACAACACCGACGCTATGCTACAGCAGATGATTGCAGCGCAGACTCAATTGATGAACATGATGGCTCAGTTCATGGCTAATCAAAATGCGCCGCCACCACCACCACCACCTCCACCGCCGCCACCACCACCCCAAGTTGATAGACTGCAAAGATTTCTGAGGCTCAGACCGAACAAATTCTCTACCTCAACTGATCCCATTGTAGCCGATGACTGGCTACGCTCCGTGCATAAGGACCTCGTCACCTGTGAGTGCACCGACGCTGAGATGGTGAGATTCACAGCGTATCTACTTGAGGGACCAGCAGCACAGTGGTGGGAAACCTATCAGATCACCCACCCCCTGGAGGGACTCACTTGGAACACATTCAAGGAGNAAGAATACATGGATGACTTCTGCACCTTGTCCGTTATGCCCCGGATGAGGTTGACACTGATGCTAAGAGGAGGGACCGATTTCCTTAGGGGACTCAGTGGGAGAACTGAAAGTGCCGTTGTCAATTGCATATGCTCCCAATTATCAGGCACTGCTGGACCAAGCATCACACTTGACAGCAACATGAGAAAGGAAGAGACTAGGAAGAGAAAGTATAGTGGTGGCAGCAGCAGCAAGTACAACTCCGGACCTATTCAGAAGAAGCCACACCATCATGAGTACAGTGGAGGACACAGCTTCCACAAACATGGGAGTGGCCACAACCACAATGGCCATAACCATAATAGTGGAAACCGAGGTGACACAGGAGGACACAGAGGCAGTGGTCACAATCAGGGGCATGGTAGTAATGGTCACAACCATGGTCGTACTGGGCACAACAATGGAAAGGACCGCTTCGCCATGAGAACAAGAGGGATATCAGTCAAGTTACATGCTTCAAATGCAAGAAACAGGGGCACTACTCCAGTGAATGCCCAGAGAAGAAAAATGAGGAAGCCGCCAAACCCAACCCGTTTCAGAAGGGACATGTGAATCATGTCAACGTGGAGGAGGTGTACGATGAACCTGATGCTGTGATTGGTACGTTCTTACTCAACTCCTTTACAGCATTAGTTTTATTGACACCGGAGCATCTCATTCATTCATATCGAGCTTTTGTCAACAAAAATAAGTTACCTACGGGGACTATGAGAAGCCTATTAGAGTAAGTTCTCCTGGTGGAGAAATGCTAGTCCATGCCTGGTGTAAACAACTGGAATTAGTGATTGGGAAATATTGTTTTTCCAGTGGATCTGATCATCCTAGAATCCCAAGGTCTAGATGTCATATTAGGAATGGACTGGATGACACGTTTTGAAGGAGTTATCGACTGTGCAAACAGAACAATTTTTCTCACAACCCGGAAAAGAAAAGGATCAAATTTAAATCCACCTTTGAGTTAAAACAGAGTAAGCTCAATTCTCTTAAGGGGGTTAGCCTAGATGAGGTACCGATAATGAGAGAATACGCAGATGTTTTTCCAGAAGAGTTACCGGGGATGCCGCCCGATAGAGACGTGGAATTTCTTATTGAACTGGTACCAGGAACTGGACCTATAGCCAAGAGACCGTACCCAATGGCGGTGGATGAACTAAAAGAACTCAAGAAACAACTAGATGAACATCTAGAGAAAGGATTTATTCGCCCAAGTTCCTCACCATGGGGAGCTCCAATATTATTTGTTGAGAAGAAAGATAATACGCAGCGGTTAGTTACAGACTACCGTGCTTTGAATGAGGTAACCATCAAAAACAAGTACCCGATACCCAAAATCAATGATTTATTCGATCAGCTAGAGGGAGCGTGTGTGTTCTCCAAGATCGATCTTCGATCGGGTTACTTCCAAATGAAAGTAAGAGAATTAGACATACCCAAGACCGCTTTCACCACTCGATATGGTCTGTACGAGTATACTGTGTTACCGTTTGGGTTGACCAATGCGCCAGCGTACTTCATGAACATGATGAATAAAGTATTCATGGATTTTCTGGATAAGTTTGTCGTGGTATTCATCGATGACATACTTGTCTATTCCAAGAGCCACAAGGAGCATGAGGAACATCTACACATAGTGTTGCAAAGGCTTAGAGAGCATAAGTTATATGCCAAATTCAGCAAGTGTGAGTTTTGGTTGGAGAAAGTTGGTTTCTCGGACAATGTCGTGACGAAGGAGGGAATTGCGGTAGATCCAGAAAAGGTGTCTGCAGTAACTGAGTGGGAACCCCCAAAGAACGTCGGAGAAATCCGCAGTTTCTTAGGATTGGCAGGTTACTACCGGAGATTCATCGAAAATTTCTCAAAAATTGCCAAACCTATGACAGAGTTATTAAAGAAGGAACGAAGTATATTTGGTCAGAGGCATGTGAAGACAGTTTCCAAGATTTGAAGAAGCGATTAGTCTCAGCACCAGTGTTATGTTTACCAGACTTAGAGAAGGACTTCCAAGTATACTGTGACGCTTCACGTAATGGTTTAGGGAGTGTGTTGATGCAAGGAGGCAGAGTAGTTTCATACGCGTCAAGACAGCTGAAGAAACATGAAGTAAACTACCCAACGCATGATCTAGAATTAGCATCTGTGGTTCACGCATTGAAGACTTGGAGGCAATATCTGATGGGCAAGCGTTGTGAAGTATTCACCGACCACAAAAGTCTGAAATATATTTTTACCCAGAAGAATTGAACATGAGGCAGCGGAGATGGTTAGAACTCATCAAGGACTATGATCTCAGTTTACAATATCACCCAGGAAAAGCTAATGTAGTGGCCGACGCGTTAAGTCGCAAGGTTTACGTAAACGGACTTACGGCAGGAGAAGCTACCGGAAGATCTGTGTAGAGATTTCAAGGCCTCAAATTGGAAGTAGTACCGAGGGACACGTAGCATCGTTAGAGGTGCAACCACTACTAATGGACAAAATCCGAGAAGCTCAGAAGGGAGATAAATTGATGGAAGAAATCAGGACCAACCTGAGCGAAGGCAAGGCTAAAGGATTCCGCGAAGATGAACAGGGTACATGTGGTTTGGGAAACGTATTTGCGTACCACAAGATGAAGATCTTAGAAAATTAATTTTACAAGAGGCACACGACTCGCCTTATTCCATACACCCAGGAAACACAAAAATGTATATGGATATTAAGGAGAGTTTTGGTGGAATGGTTTGAAAAGAGATATCGCTGAATATATCGCGAAGTGTGACGTATGCAGCCGTGTGAAGCAGAGCATCAGAAACCAGCAGGTTTGCTACAAGCCGTTGCCAGTGCCAGAGTGGAAATGGGAACAAATAGGGATGGACTTCATCACAGGACTACCTCGAACCAAATCAGGTTATGACTCGATTTGGGTTATAGTTGACCGTCTGACGAAGGTAGCTCACTTTATACCAGTAAAGACTACTTATTCGAGTGCAAAGCTTGCGGATATTTATATGAAGCGGATTGTGAGTCTACACGGTGTTCCTAAAAAGATTGTGTCAGATAGAGGTACCCAATTTACCTCACATTTCTGGAAACAATTGCACGAATCGTTGGGAACAAGACTAGAATTTAGTACAGCTTTCCACCCACAGACTGATGGTCAGACGAAAAGAGTAAATCAAATATTAGAGGACATGCTCAGAGCATGTGCGCTGGACTACAAATCTAGTTGGGATGACAATCTACCATATGCGGAGTTTTCTTATAACAATAGCTATCAAGCAAGCATTGAAATGGCACCGTTTGAGGCTTTGTATGGCAGAAAATGCACTACGCCATTGCTATGGAGTGGTGTAGGAGAACGCAGTTTATTTGGGCCAGACATAATTCGAGAGGCCGAGGAGAAAGTTAGATTGATCAAAGATAGACTGAAAATTGCTCAGTCGAGGCAGAAGAGTTACGCGGATTCCAAACGAAGGGAGATTGTTTATGAAATAGGAGACAGAGCTTATCTTAGAGTTTCACCATTGCGTGGTGTGAAGAGGTTTGGAATTAAGGGTAAATTGGCTCCAAGATTCATCGGGCCGTACAAAATTCTCTCACGTAAAGGAGAAGTAGCGTATGAGTTGGAACTACCCGAAGTGCTTTCAGCGGTACACAACGTATTCCATGTCAGTCAGTTGAAGAAGTGTCACCCAGAGATGGTAGATACCCCGTTACGTGATACTGTGCCATTGGAGGAAGTTCAATTGGAAAGTGATTTAACGTACGAGGAGAAACCGATTAAAATTTTAGAGACCGCGGAGAGAGTTACACGCACCAAGACTATCAAGTTCTGCAAGGTACAGTGGAACCATCACACCGAGGAGGAAGCTACGTGGGAACGAGAAGATGATCTACGACAAGACCATCCACACCTATTCGCTAACCACTCCGAATCTCGAGGACGAGATTCATCTTAAGGGGGTTAGGTTTGTAACATCCCAATTTTCAAAAATGCATAAGCATGCATTCATTCATAAGCATCATGTTTTATTGCATACAAAAATCTTGCTTTGAACCTTTAAAAATATTTTTGGTTTAAATATTTTGTTTTGACACATTAGGGTGCTAAGCAACCCTTGTCACTAAACCAATTAATTCCTCTTTATTTAATTGAAAACTATATGCCAATGTGTTCTATATAGAACAAGCTTTTCAAAAAGTATTTATTCCAATTTTTCTAACTTGTTTTGCCCCTATTTTGTTGGTATTTGGAAAAAGACAGAATTTAGAAAAGAAAAGAACAAAAAAAAAAGAAACCAACCGAGCCGCCCGAACCAGCCGAGCCGGCCCAAGCGCGGCCCAGCTCCCCGCACCACGGCCCGCGAGCGTGCGCGCACCAGCCCAGCTCGCCCCGCGCCACCCCCTCTCTCTCTCTCGCTGACCACCCGGCCCCGCCTGTCAGCATGGCGTCACGCCTGCGTCGCCCTCTCCCCGCGCAATCAACGGCAGAAACTGCCGCCGACCGCCGCCGTGATTGCGGCCGTTTCCCCTCGCCCTAAACGCCGCGACCTCGCCCTTTTAAGCGCCTCCCCTCCCTCTCTCACCTCCCCCTCGAACCCTAGCAGGCCCGCCGCCAGGCTGCCAGATCGAGAGCTCGCACCGCCGCCGCCCGCCGCCGGTAAGTCGCCCGCCACGGCCACTCCGGCGACCCCCCCGCGCTCCCCTGCACCCTATCTTTTTCCCCTCTCCCTGCTCTTCCTTTTTGACACCCTTCGGTGCTCTTGTTCTCGCCAGGACGACGGATCCGTCCGCCGCCGCCTCGGTCCGCCGCCGGCCGCAACCTCGTCGAGCTATTGCCGGAGCAGGAGAAGCAGGAGAACCTCGCCGCCACGCCACCAAGCTCGCCTCGTCGCCCCGGTCACCTAGGTAGGACGCGTGCGTCCCCGGCCGCCATAGATCGTCGGGAACGCGTGTCGCCGCCGCGCCACCGCCGTCCGCCGCCCGCCTCCGGTGACCTAACTCCACCGGGGTGGATGCCGCTTTTGTGATCCGTTGGATCATGATCCGACGGTTCTTTTTCTTCTTTTTTACCGAATCGGTACAGCCAGTAGGAATGCGCCACTTGGCTGCCCAGTCAGCAAGCCCAGTCAGCGGCTGACTTGTAAATTCCCAGAAAATGAATAAAATCACAGATTTTAGTGCAATCTTGTAAAATCCATATCTTTTGATCCACTTGTCCAAAAATTGCAAACTTTATATCAAAATGCTTGGAAAAATGTTTTCTATCCAGTGGTGTGTTCAAATTGCACCTTTGCATCATGCATTTAAATGATTTTCACAGAATCCTAAAATAAGGTATTCTAGCCTATAAATTACTTTCTAAATTATTAAACACTATAAAAATTGTGATCATGAGCATCATGCATATGTTAGAAAACAGAAACTTTAATATAATTTTATTTCCTTAAATTGTGGAGTGTTAGCTTGCATTTCATGCATTCATATTATTTTTGTATTGCCATTATATTGCTTGTTGTATTGAATTGGTGTTGTTTGCTTGTTGATTAGATTGTGAGGAGTGCCAGACGTACTGTGAGTGCTGCGACAACCCGAACAACGATCAAGGCAAGTGTATACACAAACTCATGAAGGACCTATTATTTTCTTATTGCATTATAGATTATTTTGGTAGTATGCATGATAGGTTATTATTGTTTTAATTATGCTATGCAAGCCTGTTAGATCTTTCTTGTTGACTAGGTACCTACATTAATTTAGTAGAAATGCTTGCTGCAATTGTGAAGTTTTTGATGTAGTAAGTTAAGTGAAAACTCTACTAAATTAATGAATCACCTGGGTGGATTTGGTTTGTTGAGGTGTGCGAAGTTGAGTGGCTACTCAGGGCCATTTTCTTGTGGTCTAACCTGAGTATGTGCACTTGTGGATGGCCACCCAGGGTATTGAGATTCGATGTCACTCCATGTTTAGTTGCTTCCAGTGCAGCCACTAGTCATATGGGCTCTGTCTTGATTAAGTAAGTTGAGTGGACCTGACCGGACGAACAAGCAGATGTAGGGGATGTAGGTGGGTATTGTTCGGACATGTGTATGGGAAAGCTCTTCTGAAAGATCTCGTCTCGACTCTCTCCTTTCCTTTTCACTAAATGAGTGATTAGGAAGTTTGGGTTAGTTGAGTCTAGTGGGGAAAGTGTCACAAACTCTCGAGAGTAATAAAACTATGATCATAGCCGTGTCCCCGGTTACGGACAATTTGAGTAGCTAAATAAGGAAGTTGTCGGAGGATCTCTTCATTCCAATTTCATAATAAAATGTGATGGGTGAACTCGGGTATATGAGACCTTGGATGCGTTCCATGGGTGTGTCTCATATTGAAAAGTTGAAAATAAAATGTTTGTGAAAAGTAGGACAAAATTGGCTTTATGCAATAGCCTTCAACCCCACCAGCCAAATAAGCATGTAGTATTAGTCTTGCCATTTCATATTCCACCATAGTATTCACTTGCCGGCCTGTTACAAGGTTTTTGACCCAAATTCCCTGGGCTGCAACGTTAAATGTTGCAGGCTACTACGACGATGAGTGAGACGTGTCTTCGAGCTTACAACCAACATGATCGCCAGTGGCTCATGGAGATGATGGAGCTCTGTGCTATTATATTGCTGCTTGTTGAACTCTGAATAAATTGTGGACTCTTTACTCTTTTAAGGCTAGCTTCGGC
Source organism: Puccinellia tenuiflora (assembly GCA_012064385.1). NCBI lineage: Eukaryota > Viridiplantae > Streptophyta > Magnoliopsida > Poales > Poaceae > Puccinellia > Puccinellia tenuiflora. Next base: position 293,054 of record QRDG01002494.1, on the reverse strand, counting down.
TATGCAAAGTTGTAAGGAATTATTTTACTCCTGGATCATTCGAATCGCGTTGTAATAATATTTGACATTGATGCATGATATTACATCTTTTGTGAGTTGCTATCCATACTCGATCCAGGGAATAGCATATTTCACAATGTGGCCTTGCTTTTCTAAGCGAGGGCGCCACAAGATGGTATCAGAGCGTAATGTTGCCTGTAGGCTCGAAACCCATAGGATTGGATAGAAATCTAGGTTGTCCCTTTTATTGGTTAATTTTTGAAATGCTTTTGTTATTTGAAATTACATATTGTTCTTTTACAGCACTTATTTATTTTGTCTTGTAAATTCTTACCATGTTCATTTGAATCTCATAATTCTCTTCTCTTCAAAATTTTAGATGGGAGACTACACCGAGACGGCCTATGTTGGAGTGGTTTCTGAGTTTGCCTTTGGGAGACAGCTGTATGAGTTGGCAAGCATGCTGCATCTTCCTCTGCCATATTTCAAGGGAAGGATGGTGAACACCAACGTGCCCGGCGTGGAGCGTTGGGAAGTGCGTACCATCATGCGTGGAGACCCTACGACCCCAAACTTCGAGCCGGTGGACTACTCCAAGACTTACCCAACATGGCAAGAAGGAATCAACATAGCGATGTTTGATCTTATGTCCCGTCTGTGCTACATCCACCACGAGGAGATACCGGAGGATTCCTTTTTCCACGTTTGTGGAATGAGGGATGAGATTGGAGTGCCAGTGATGACTACAGGAAATAGGCTAAATCTGCCCACTCTTGAGAAGCATTTGGAGGACATGGAGTGCTACACCTTTGACCTTGAGAAGAGGGTGAATATAGAGATGACACTGAGAGATCAAGCCAAGGCCGTCATCAACACACAGACCCAAGAACTCCAGGCTGCGCACACTCTTGTTGAACACATGGGAGAGCAAATCAACGAGTTGCAACAACAAAACTTGGAGAAGGACGAGCAAATAGCTGCACTCCAAGCTCAGCTCAACCCGCCACCACCACCACCAGCTGATGATGATGATGATGACGATAGTGATGATGATGATGAAGGTGGAGATGATGATGCCGGAGATGGGGCTGCAGCACCACATGCGCCACATGATGAGGATGCCGGAAATGGGGCTGCAGAACCGCAAGTGCCAATGGAGGATGAAGAGGAGGAAGACCCCGAGGAGGTGATTCACTTCGTTTCAAGCGATGAGGAAGACACACCGGCGATGAACACTCGTGGGAGGAAGCGCAAGTGCATGAACTCGCGTGCCTATCTCAAGCTCTTCAAGAAGTGACTAGTGTGACCTCCATCTTATAGTTGTTCCTCACTATGCGACGTTTATGCGAGTATCGTTTTGTAAGACCTTAATAAGTACCGTTTGGAGTTTATTCTCGCCCTCGTCGTTGTGGTATTGTATTGACTTATCAACTTGTGATATGACAGTACCAATGCACTTCTTATCGTTATATTATCGTTGCCACGTTGTTACAAAAGTGTATTTTCGGATTGGGCAAAATCTGGGAATTTTTGTGCTATTGTTGATTATTTTGGGGCTGATTGTTGCCCAATGTTTGCCCTTGTGGAAAAATATTTTTTGATTCTATTTGTACCGCTGTTGTGTTGGTGTATTGAGTATCTATCTTGTGATACGGCAGTATCCAAGCACTTGCTTTCACTAAACTATCTTTGTAGTATCGGTATCATAGTGTATTTTCGGATTTGCAAAAATCTGGGATTTTTGTGCTATGGTGTGATTGTTTTGTGGCTGCTTGTTACCAAATGTTTGTTGGGGTGGATAATTATGTTTAGCATCTATCTACCTATACTGAAAAGTGATTCTAAAACAGATGCCTCCCCGCCGTGGTCTCGAAGACAACAACAACACCGACGCTATGCTACAGCAGATGATTGCAGCGCAGACTCAATTGATGAACATGATGGCTCAGTTCATGGCTAATCAAAATGCGCCGCCACCACCACCACCACCTCCACCGCCACCACCACCACCCCAAGTGGATAGACTGCAAAGATTTCTGAGGCTCAGACCGAACAAATTCTCTACCTCAACTGATCCCATTGTAGCCGATGACTGGCTACGTTCCGTGCACAAGGACCTCGTCACCTGTGAGTGCACCGACGCTGAGATGGTGAGATTCACGGCCTATTTACTTGAGGGACCAGCAGCACAGTGGTGGGAAACTTATCAGATCACCCACCCCCTGGAGGGACTCACTTGGAACACATTCAAGGAGGGATTCCGCAACGCTCATATTTCTGCAGGAACCATGAACATGAAGAGAGATGAGTTTCATAGTTTGAGACAGGGAAACCGTACACTGAAAGAATACATGGATGACTTCTGCACCTTGTCCCGTTATGCCCCGGATGAGGTTGACACTGATGCTAAGAGGAGGGACCGATTTCTTAGGGGACTTAGTGGAGAACTGAAAGTGCCGTTGTCAATTGCATATGCTCCCAATTATCAGGCACTGCTGGACCAAGCCATCACACTTGACAGCAACATGAGAAAGGAAGAGACTAGGAAGAGAAAGTATAGTGGTGGCAGCAGCAGCAAGTACAACTCCGGACCTATTCAGAAGAAGCCACACCATCATGAGTACAGTGGAGGACACAGCTTCCACAAACATGGGAGTGGCCACAACCACAATGGCCATAACCATAATAGTGGAAACCGAGGTGACACAGGAGGACACAGAGGCAGTGGTCACAATCAAGGGCATGGTAGTAATGGTCACAACCATGGTCGTACTGGGCACAACAATGGAAAAGGACCGCTTCGCCATGAGAACAAGAGGGATATCAGTCAAGTTACATGCTTCAAATGCAAGAAACAGGGGCACTACTCCAGTGAATGCCCAGAGAAGAAAAATGAGGAAGCCACCAAACCCAATCCTTTTCAGAAGGGACATGTGAATCATGTCAACGTGGAGGAGGTGTACGATGAACCTGATGCTGTGATTGGTACGTTCTTACTCAATTCCTTTACAGCATTAGTTTTATTTGACACCGGAGCATCTCATTCATTCATATCACGAGCTTTTGTCAACAAAAATAAGTTACCTACGGGGACTATGAGAAGGCCTATTAGAGTAAGTTCTCCTGGTGGAGAAATGCTAGTCCATGCCTGGTGTAAACAACTGGAATTAGTGATTGGGAAATATTGTTTTCCAGTGGATCTGATCATCCTAGAATCCCAAGGTCTAGATGTCATATTAGGAATGGACTGGATGACACGTTTTGAAGGAGTTATCGACTGTGCAAACAGAACAATTTTTCTCACAACCCCGGAAAAGAAAAGGATCAAATTTAAATCCACCTTTGAGTTAAAACAGAGTAAGCTCAATTCTCTTAAGGGGGTTAGCCTAGATGAGGTACCGATAGTGAGAGAATACGCAGATGTTTTTCCAGAAGAGTTACCGGGGATGCCGCCCGATAGAGACGTGGAATTTCTTATTGAACTGGTACCAGGAACTGGACCTATAGCCAAGAGACCGTACCCAATGGCTGTGGATGAACTAAAAGAACTCAAGAAACAACTAGATGAACATCTAGAGAAAGGATTTATTCGCCCAAGTTCCTCACCATGGGGAGCTCCAATATTATTTGTTGAGAAGAAAGATAATACGCAGCGGTTAGTTACAGACTACCGTGCTTTGAATGAGGTAACCATCAAAAACAAGTACCCAATACCCAAAATCAATGATTTATTCGATCAGCTAGAAGGAGCTTGTGTGTTCTCCAAGATCGATCTTCGATCGGGTTACTTCCAAATGAAAGTAAGAGAATTAGACATACCCAAGACCGCTTTCACCACTCGATACGGTCTGTACGAGTATACTGTGTTACCGTTTGGGTTGACCAATGCGCCAGCGTACTTCATGAACATGATGAATAAAGTATTCATGGATTTTCTGGATAAGTTTGTCGTTGTATTCATCGATGACATACTTGTCTATTCCAAGAGCCACAAGGAGCATGAGGAACATCTACACATAGTGTTGCAAAGGCTTAGAGAGCATAAGTTATATGCCAAATTCAGCAAGTGTGAGTTTTGGTTGGAGAAAGTTGGTTTTCTCGGACATGTCGTGACGAAGGAGGGAATTGCGGTAGATCCAGAGAAGGTGTCTGCAGTAACTGAGTGGGAACCCCCAAAGAACGTCGGAGAAATCCGCAGTTTCTTAGGATTGGCAGGTTACTACCGGAGATTCATCGAAAATTTCTCAAAAATTGCCAAACCTATGACAGAGTTATTAAAGAAGGGAACGAAGTATATTTGGTCAGAGGCATGTGAAGACAGTTTCCAAGATTTGAAGAAGCGATTAGTCTCAGCACCAGTGTTATGTTTACCAGACTTAGAGAAGGACTTCCAAGTATACTGTGACGCTTCACGTAATGGTTTAGGGAGTGTGTTGATGCAAGGAGGCAGAGTAGTTTCATACGCGTCAAGACAGCTGAAGAAACATGAAGTAAACTACCCAACGCATGATCTAGAATTAGCATCTGTGGTTCACGCTTTGAAGACTTGGAGGCAATATCTGATGGGCAAGCGTTGTGAAGTATTCACCGACCACAAAAGTCTGAAATATATTTTTACCCAGAAGGAATTGAACATGAGGCAGCGGAGATGGTTAGAACTCATCAAGGACTATGACCTCAGTTTGCAATATCACCCAGGAAAAGCTAATGTAGTGGCCGACGCGTTAAGCCGCAAGGTCTACGTAAACGGACTTACGGCAGGAGAACTACCGGAAGATTTGTGCAGAGATTTCAAGGGCCTCAAATTGGAAGTAGTACCGGAGGGACACGTAGCATCGTTAGAGGTGCAACCACTACTAATGGACAAAATCCGAGAAGCTCAGAAGGGAGACAAATTGATGGAAGAAATCAGGACCAACCTGAGCGAAGGCAAGGCTAAAGGATTCCGCGAAGATGAACAGGGTACAATGTGGTTTGAGAAACGTATTTGCGTACCACAAGATGAAGATCTTAGGAAATTAATTTTACAAGAGGCACACGACTCGCCTTATTCCATACACCCAGGAAACACAAAAATGTATATGGATATTAAGGAGAGTTTTTGGTGGAATGGTTTGAAAAGAGATATCGCTGAATATATCGCGAAGTGTGACGTATGCAGCCGTGTGAAAGCAGAGCATCAGAAACCAGCAGGTTTGCTACAACCGTTGCCAGTGCCAGAGTGGAAATGGGAACAAATAGGGATGGACTTCATCACAGGACTACCTCGAACCAAATCAGGTTATGACTCGATTTGGGTTATAGTTGACCGTCTGACGAAGGTAGCTCACTTCATACCGGTGAAGACTACTTATTCGAGTGCAAAGCTTGCGGATATTTATATGAAGCGGATTGTGAGTCTACACGGTGTTCCTAAAAAGATTGTGTCAGATAGAGGTACCCAATTTACCTCACATTTCTGGAAACAATTGCACGAATCGTTGGGAACAAGACTAGAATTTAGTACAGCTTTCCACCCACAGACTGATGGTCAGACGGAAAGGGTAAATCAAATATTAGAGGACATGCTCAGAGCATGTGCGCTGGACTACAAATCTAGTTGGGATGACAATCTACCATATGCGGAATTTTCTTATAACAATAGCTATCAAGCAAGCATTGAAATGGCACCGTTTGAAGCTTTGTATGGTAGAAAATGCACTACGCCATTGCTATGGAGTGGTGTAGGAGAACGCAGTTTATTTGGGCCAGACATAATTCGAGAAGCCGAGGAGAAAGTTAGATTGATCAAAGATAGACTGAAAATTGCTCAGTCGAGGCAGAAGAGTTACGCGGATTCCAAACGAAGGGAGATTGTTTATGAAATAGGAGACAGAGCTTATCTTAGAGTTTCACCATTGCGTGGTGTGAAGAGGTTTGGAATTAAGGGTAAATTGGCTCCAAGATTCATCGGGCCGTACAAAATTCTCTCACGTAAAGGAGAAGTAGCGTATGAGTTGGAACTACCCGAAGTGCTTTCAGCGGTACACAACGTATTCCATGTCAGTCAGTTGAAGAAGTGTCACCCAGAGATGGTAGATACCCCGTTACGTGATACTGTGCCATTGGAGGAAGTTCAATTGGAAAGTGATTTAACGTACGAGGAGAAACCGATTAAAATTTTAGAGACCGCGGAGAGAGTTACACGCACCAAGACTATCAAGTTCTGCAAGGTACAGTGGAACCATCACACCGAGGAGGAAGCTACGTGGGAACGAGAAGATGATCTACGACAAGACCATCCACACCTATTCGCTAACCACTCCGAATCTCGAGGACGAGATTCATCTTAAGGGGGTTAGGTTTGTAACATCCCAATTTTCAAAAATGCATAAGCATGCATTCATTCATAAGCATCATGTTTTATTGCATACAAAAATCTTGCTTTGAACCTTTAAAAATATTTTTGGTTTAAATATTTTGTTTTGACACATTAGGGTGCTAAGCAACCCTTGTCACTAAACCAATTATTTCCTCTTTATTTAATTGAAAACTATATGCCAATGTGTTCTATATAGAACAAGCTTTTCAAAAAGTATTTATTCCAATTTTTCTAACTTGTTTTGCCCCTATTTTGTTGGTATTTGGAAAAAGACAGAATTTAGAAAAGAAAAGAACAAAAAAAAAAAAAAAAACCAACCGAGCCGCCCGAACCAGCCGAGCCGGCCCAAGCGCGGCCCAGCTCCCCGCACCACGGCCCGCGAGCGTGCGCGCACCAGCCCAGCTCGCCCCGCGCCACTCCCTCTCTCTCTCTCGCTGACCACCCGGCCCCGCCTGTCAGCATGGCGTCACGCCTGCGTCGCCCTCTCCCCCGCGCAATCAACGGCAGAAACTGCCGCCGACCGCCGCCGTGATTGCGGCCGTTTCCCCTCGCCCTAAACGCCGCGACCTCCCCCTTTTAAGCGCCTCCCCTCCCTCTCTCATCTCCCCCTCGAACCCTAGCAGGCCCGCCGCCAGGCTGCCGGATCGAGAGCTCGCACCGCCGCCGCCCGCCGCCGGTAAGTTCGCCCGCCACGGCCACTCCGGCGACCCCCCCGCGCTCCCCTGCACCCTATCTTTTTCCCCTCTCCCTGCTCTTCCTTTTGACACCCTTCGGTGCTCTTGTTCTCGCCAGGACGACGGATCCGTCCGCCGCCGCCTTGGTCCGCCGCCGGCCGCAACCTCGTCGAGCAATTGCCGGAGCAGGAGAAGCAGGAGAACCTCGCCGCCACGCCACCAAGCTCGCCTCGTCGCCCCGGTCACCTAGGTAGGACGCGTGCGTCCCCGGCCGCCGTAGATCGTCGGGAACGCGTGTCGCCGCCGCGCCACCGCCGTCCGCCGCCCGCCTCCGGTGACCTAACTCCACCGGGGTGGATGCCGCTTTTGTGATCCGTTGGATCATGATCCGACGGTTCTTTTTCTTCTTTTTTTACCGAATCGGTACAGGCCAGTAGAAATGCGCCACTTGGCTGCCCAGTCAGCAAGCCCAGTCAGCGGCTGACTTGTAAATTCCCAGAAAATGAATAAAATCACAGATTTTAGTGCAATCTTGTAAAATCCATATCTTTTGATCCACTTGTCCAAAAATTGCAAACTTTATATCAAAATGCTTGGAAAAATGTTTTCTATCCAGTGGTGTGTTCAAATTGCACCTTTGCATCATGCATTTAAATGATTTTCACAGAATCCTAAAATAAGGTATTCTAGCCTATAAATTACTTTCTAAATTATTAAACACTATAAAAATTGTGATCATGAGCATCATGCATATGTTAGAAAACAGAAACTTTAATATAATTTTATTTCCTTAAATTGTGGAGTGTTAGCTTGCATTTCATGCATTCATATTATTTTTTGTATTGCCATTATATTGCTTGTTGTATTGAATTGGTGATTGTTTGCTTGTTGATTAGATTGTGAGGAGTGCCAGACGTACTGTGAGTGCTGCGACAACCCGAACAACGATCAAGGCAAGTGTATACACAAACTCATGAAGGACCTATTATTTTCCTTATTGCATTATAGATTATTTTGGTAGTATGCATGATAGGTATTATTGTTTTAATTATGCTATGCAAGCCTGTTAGATCTTTCTTGTTGACTAGGTACCTACATTAATTTAGTAGAAATGCTTGCTGCAATTGTGAAGTTTTTGATGTAGTAAGTTAAGTGAAAACTCTACTAAATTAATGAATCACCTGGGTGGATTTGGTTTGTTGAGGTGTGCGAAGTTGAGTGGCTACTCAGGGCCATTTTCTTGTGGTCTAACCTGAGTATGTGCACTTGTGGATGGCCACCCAGGGTATTGAGATTCGATGTCACTCCATGTTTAGTTGCTTCCAGTGCAGCCACTAGTCATATGGGCTCTGTCTTGATTAAGTAAGTTGAGTGGACCTGACCGGACGAACAAGCAGATGTAGGGGATGTAGGTGGGTATTGTTCGGACATGTGTATGGGAAAGCTCTTCTGAAAGATCTCGTCTCGACTCTCTCCTTTCCTTTTCACTAAATGAGTGATTAGGAAGTTTGGGTTAGTTGAGTCTAGTGGGGAAAGTGTCACAAACTCTCGAGAGTAATAAAACTATGATCATAGCCGTGTCCCCGGTTACGGACAATTTGAGTAGCTAAATAAGGAAGTTGTCGGAGGATCTCTTCATTCCAATTTCATAATAAAATGTGATGGGTGAACTCGGGTATATGAGACCTTGGATGCGTTCCATGGGTGTGTCTCATATTGAAAAGTTGAAAATAAAATGTTTGTGAAAAGTAGGACAAAATTGGCTTTATGCAATAGCCTTCAACCCCACCTGCCAAATAAGCATGTAGTATTAGTCTTGCCATTTCATATTCCACCATAGTATTCACTTGCCGGCCTGTTACAAGGTTTTTGACCCAAATTCCCTGGGCTGCAACGTTAAATGTTGCAGGCTACTACGACGATGAGTGAGACGTGTCTTCGAGCTTACAACCAACATGATCGCCAGTGGCTCATGGAGATGATGGAGCTCTGTGCTATTATATTGCTGCTTGTTGAACTCTGAATAAATTGTGGACTCTTTACTCTTTTAAGGCTAGCTTCGGCTATGCAAAGTTGTAAGGAATTATTTTACTCCTGGATCATTCGAATCGCGTTGTAATAATATTTGACATTGATGCATGATATTACATCTTTTGTGAGTTGCTATCCATACTCGATCCAGGGAATAGCATATTTCACAATGTGGCCTTGCTTTTCTAAGCGGGGGCGCCACAACTTCACGAATGAATTTGGCGGCTGTGAGCCTTAGGATCTCCTTTCCAACCGCCTTGCGCTTCTCAGTTCCGAGCCGGCGGAGGCCTTGCTTGACCGGCTTTGCATCCTTGTTGACTTTTAGGGAGTGCTCGGCAAGTTTCCTCGGGACACCTGGCATATCAGATGGTGACCAGGCAAATATGTCTCGGTTCTCACGGAGAAACTTGACGAGCTCGCCTTCCTATTTGTCATCGAGACCGGCACCGATGATGGCCTCCTTTGTCGGATCATCCTTTGAGAGCTTGATTTTCTTGGTGTCATCCTTTGGCTTGAAGCTTGAGTCGACCTTAGAGGACGGCTTTTCAGTCACCGGCATCTCATCGGGACCAATTGTTTTCTTGAGATCCTCCAACTCTTCCCTGCAGATTTCTTGTTAAGCATGGACGACATTGGAGGCCTCGCATTCCTTGGCTTTCTTGAAGTCTCCCTTAACTGTGATGATGCCATTGGGTCCCGGCATTTTCAGCTTGCTGTAGATGTAGCAGGGCCGAGCCATAAACTTGGCGAAAGCCGGACGTCCAAAGATTGCATGATATGCACTTCTGAAGGGAACCACCTCAAAAGAGACGTCCTCAGTCCGAAAATTATCGGCTTCACCAAAGGTGACCTTCAGGGTAATTTGCTCCATCGAGGAGGCTTGTCGTCCCGGCACAATCCCATGAAACTTCACAGTACTGTGGGTGAGTTGTGACTCGGAAATACGCATCCTCTTCAACGTTGCGGCATAAAGTATGTTGATACTGCTGCCACCATCCATGAGCACCTTTGTCAACTTGTACTTGTCGACTATTGGGCTGACGACTAAGGCGTAGGTGCGCTTTGCAGGAACTCTATCCGGGTGATCGCTGCGATCCCATGTGATGGGTGTGTTGGACCAATCCATATATTGAGGAACTGCTGGCACCGTAGCGTTGAGTTCTCGCCAGGCCGCCTTTTCTTTGCGTGAAGAATCCGTTGCCAAGTTGACGATGAGACTTTCGGCATGCTTAGGGAATTTGCTGCCTTTTTCTTTGGAGGCCGCGTCATCCGACTCTGAAGCAGCTTCCTCCTTCTCTTTGTCGTCTTTCCTGGACTTGCGCTTGTTCCTTGACTTGCCGGCTTTGGGGTCCTTGGCGATGTCTCGATTGATGTGACATTGCTAGAGCGTGTGGGAACTTGTTCCATCTGGCCTCAGATGATGGACACAGGGGTTGTGCTTGATGTCGTCATACTTCACCGCTGGTGGCCGGGATGATTGGTTATTTGCCGGCTTCTTGCCCTGCCACTTGCCATTGCTTGAGCTACCCTTTCCAAAGGCGGCAGCGACTTCGTGAGAAGGGCCGGCTTGGTCTTCAATCTTCTTTTTCCCGGACTCGCGTCGGCGGCTTTCGGCATCCTCCCTGTTGTCATCATCGGCGGTGGCGTACTTGTTTGCACAAGCGAGTAAGCCCCCCAAAGTTTCCGACTCGTCGCTGTAGATCATGAAGCGGAAAGTCGTCCCCTTCCTCAGAGATTGCTTGAAAGCATGGATCGCCTGAGTTTCTGAGACGCCTTCGCAAGCGTTCTTGATTTCACTCCATCGCGAGACGAACTCACGGCTAGACTCGTTCTTTTGCTGCACGCACCGCTGTAAGTCTAAAATCGACTTTGGGTGCTTATATGTGCCCTGGAAGTGTTGGATAAAAACACGCTTCATGTCACCCCAGGTATGAACCGTCCTTTCCGGCAAACCTTCAATCCACATGCGTGCCGTCCCGGTTAACATCAGGGGCAAAAATCGCACTGCGGAGTCGGCACTGCCTTGATATATGTCGCAGGCACTGACGTAATCTGAGAGCCAGGTCTCAGGATTAGCCGTACCACTATACTTCTCAACCATCTTTGTTACGTTCGACAAAGTGGGAGGTAGAATTTGCTCTCTGATTGTTCTGCCAAAACACTTGGGGCCGAGGTATTGGGCATCTCTGGCCGACTTCCTCTCCTCAATTAGGCTTCGAACATCATTGGCTGATGGCGGTTTAGCAACCGACTTTTCTTGTCTTGGTTCTTTCCTGTGACGGCTTTGGCTCGCCCGACTTGCATTACGCGGAGGGCTTCGAGTCCTTTGCCTTCGTGGAGGGGGTATGTATTTGAAGGGTTATCTCCCTCTTTGCGCGGTGGAGGTGGCGGTGGAGGTGGCATATGACCTGTGTTATCCTCCCTTCGGGGTTGATTTTCCCCTTCATGTCGTCGCTCCTGACGGGGTGGTGCCGCCTTTTCCTTGCGAGGGTCCTCCTTTCACTCTCGGCTCCGATGTCCTTCCCGACCAGCTTCACGATGGCGTGAAGAACCTGTCCGGGATTCCGCGCCCTTAGGCTTCTTGTCCTTCGGGTCCTTGTCGCCTTTGTTGTGGCTGCTTGAGCCGGCCGGGTCATCGTCTGGGTCGACAGGGGCAGCAGCCATTGGCTTGTTGGCAGTTGATTTGCAAAGGCGAGAATCGTCAACAAGCCATCCTGATTTGACTTGCGAATCGTTCTGCTGCTGCTGTGCAACCTCCAGTAGATAAGCCGAATACTTAAGCTGAGCGTCACGATCAAACGATTTGTCAAACATGACCTCTTGGGCAGCCTCCATGTTTTTGGCTGGGGTATTGAAGTAACACAGATTTGTCACCGGGTCACGTCGGTGGTGGTACTTCCTCCAGACTGAATCGACATGGTCGGCTTCCCACTTGCTGCGGAAATCCAACCTCTTATGCAGGTTCTTATCACGAGCTGGACGGAAAACATCGTCATCCCCCTTTTCTCTCTGCTTTCGGATGAACTCCGTCTCCTTATTTGTAAGCTCGACCTCGCGTTCTGCTATATGGGCTGCTTGCTCCTCTAGCAGGATGCGGCGTTTCTCAATGTCGTCCAGCGATGCGTTAGGAGGAAGTGGCGTTAGAAGTTGCTTGTACTTCGCCATCCTTTCTTCGTGCTCCTCTGCTGCCTCGCCGTCCGTAGCATCGATGTCATCTCCTTCAGTCGTCACTCTAGCTGACCCCTTCAATGGAGCCAGTGGTGGAACAAAATCCACCTTGAGATTTCCGGCTTGAGGAGTTTTTTCTTCGCCATTGGCGGCTTTCGAGGTGTTGGGGTCGTCATTAGGATCCGAGACGTTTCCCATCAAGACCTCGGCAGGGCGTCCTAAGCAGGATGCAACTTTCCGACTAAAATCGTCAGATTCTCCTTCAGATTCGAGGTCTTGCTCCATATGAGCGGTGTCCCCAGATCCGGCTTCTGAATCAATCCTAGACTGCAGTGCAGGGAGGATAGACTCAGGTTCAGTCATCGACTCATGTGAGCCGGATTCTCCTATGACGCCGGCGAAGTGGAAGTCCGGCGCCGCCATGTTGGAACTTGCGTCATCTTCAGAGTCTTCGTCGTCAGTGTCGAAAGCCAGATCCAGATCGGCGATCTCGTCAGAGTCCAGATCCGACTCCTCGTCGAGGTTGCTTGGGTGGGTGGTGGGCAAGCTCGAGGTGAAGCCGAGATCATCCAAGGCCTGGGCGGTGAAGCCGACGAAGATGTCGAAACCGTCGATGGAGACTGTGGACCAGCCGGCGGGATCCTCCTTTGCCGGCGTCCAGAGGCCATCGCTGAAGACGTGGCCGGCTCCCGATTCGTCGAAGTAGCTCTCCATGCCGACCGCGATGGTGTCACCGACTCCGCCTGCAGCTCCTGGACAGATCGAAACCCCGGAGGTCTCCTGCCCCACGGTGGGCGCCAATTGTCGTGGTATTGTTGATTCTAGCCGCGGCAGGGGTGCCATCGAGCTAGGTAGAGAGAGGGGTTTTGGAGACGTGGGGTGATCCGGCGACATAGAGACGAGTTTACCCAGCTTCGGATCTCACGTCGGTGGCGAGATCCTACGTGCTGCTATAATTCACTATAAGGCAATATCGCCGAGTTACAGTGAATTGAGGTTGAGATCGTATGTGCCCTAAGGCGTCCCAGGGGCCGGCTTATAAAGGCGTCCAGACCCTGGGCTTACAGGAGGAAACCTAACCGACTAAGAACAGAGTCCTACTCTAATCCGGCTTGGGCCCTGCCTTGTGGGCTAAGTCTTCCGCAATGCAGGCCGGCTTCTAGAGTTCCCTTGGCCAGATGGGCCTCCTGCGCTTCAGCATACTGGGCCGCCTGGTTAAGCCGGATTCGGCTTACCACCACTATGGGCCACCCTGGTCTGCTGGCTTTTAGTCTTCTCTGTGAGGACACCTGTTCGGCATAACCCCAACAAGAATCAAATATCAAACACATTTAAGCCTAACCCACTTCCTATGCATAGGAATCTTGTAATCAAATAAATCCACGAAGAACATAGTGATAAGCATAGAAAGATAAAACAAGAGCAATTTCAAAACTTTCAACATAAAGAGAGGTGTTTTAGTGACATGAAAATTTTCATAACCATTTTCCCTCTCTCAAAATAATTTCCAATAGCATCATGAACAAACTCAGGAATATAACTATCACATAAAACATGATTTTCATGATCTACAAACACATAATTTTTATTAAGCTCCAAAATAGTATGATCAAAATAAACAGAAGGCATGACCTTTCCAATCCCATTATTAAACATGTTTATTTTTGGTTTCCTTGAGATTGGGTGATGTTTATTAGGGGAATCATGGTCATAAGTGTAGCAAGCATCAATTTCCTCCAAAAGGGATATTCGAAGAGAATCCATAGGAACATAACATTCATCCTCCTTTGGTAAGCATGGAGGGCAATCAAATAATGTAAGAGTTAATGAGTTACTCTCATTAGAAGGTAGGCATGGGTAGCTAATCCATTCTTCCTCCTTTTGTTTGTCACTCTCTTCCTCTTTTTCATCCAATTAGCTTCCAGTTTCAGCAATTTCTTCTTCCATGATTTCCTGCAAGGCATTAGTCTCTTCTTTTGGAGGATAAGTTCTCCCAAGAAATTCGGTAGTATAAGGATTTTCATTGTAATACTCAAGGCAATACCCAAGTATAACAAAATTTTCAGATTTGTAAGAAGCATCATCAATATCTTTAAGCACAGAAGTAATTTCATAGGCACCCATAAAAGCAACAAATTCTTCAATTTGTTCAAGATTATGAAAATCATCGTTTCCCTTAGCATAAGAAGCCAATGTTTCATTATCATTATAATCACATTGGAAAGGGAGGTGTTTATGCCTCCTACAGCAAAAAGATTCATTAAGGCACCAGGATTCATCATAAGTAGAGGAAAAGTTTTCAGCAAGACTATTCGATTTATTTATCTGTGCCCATAAGTGTTTCCCTTTTTCAGACAAGCGGTATTCCTTATAATATTTCCGTTGTTCCTCCGTGAACCCACCTTGCCAATAAGATCTAGTCTCACAGAAAGTAACCATTGATAGCAAGTAAGGAACAAGACATAATAACAGAACAGAACCGAAATAAACTAGGTGCTAGAATTTTTAAGTTTTTTGTGTTTTTCAGTTTTAAAGCAAACAAAAGGCAAAACAAGGCTAACAAAAAATAAACTAGACAAGACAATAACAAAGTACAGTGAAAGGATGTGTGAAACTCCCCTAGCTGAAGCTTCCAAGTCCCCGGCAACGGCGCCAGAAAACGTCTTGATGGCGTGTTGTTGGGAGACCCCAAGAGGAGGTTATGATGCAGCACAGAAGAAGTTTTCCCTTGATTACAAAACCAAGGTTATCGAATCCAGTAGGACTTGGATAAGGCTTAGCAAGGTGTCAATCCACTCTGGCGCTTCTAGATTAACGCGGACCTGCACACAATCACAAACAAACTAATTTGCCCCAACAAAACAGAGAGGTTGTCAATCTCTCTGGCTTGCCAAACACAAAGAGTTAAATGTGTGGATGTAAAATATGATGATGATGAAATATGACCAGCGAGCAAATGATGATGAAAAGCTATGAAAACGGTTGTAAGCAATGTAGGAAAATAGGACCGGGGTCCACAGTTCACTAGAGGTGTCTCTCAAAAAGATATATATGATGGGTAAACAAATTACAGCATGGAAATTGACAGAATTGTAGGCGCACAACAAGGCTATCATAAAACAATATAGTTCACCGCTTCATCTAATATGGGCATTACGTCAAAATACATAGACGGCCATCCAGCTGCATCTATGACTAATAATCCACTCTGGGATCGCTATCCAGCATGTCACCCAAAAGTATTAAGTTGCAAACAACAGATCATTCCAATAAGCAAAGTGCATAATGTAAGCAATGTAGATAACACGAAGAAATCACACCACTGTTTTCTCCCTAGTGGCAACAACACATCTCTCGCCTTGACCGTTCCTGTCACCGAACTCAGACAAAGAGAGGCATGAACCCACTATCTAGCATAAATACTCCCTTATACAACACTAACAATTACTCGGCCAAAGCAACCACTAGCATCGGAGAGCATGCAAGATCATAGATGAAACACATAACTGATAAAGTAATGACTTCCACGATTCATCGGATCCATGCAAACACAATCATGTAGAAATTACAAATAGATGATCTTGATCATGATAGGCAGCTCACGAGATCTAAGCAATTGAGTACAAGGAGGAGAGACAACCATCTAGCTACTGCTATGGACCCGTAGTCCCATGGTAGACTACTCACGCATCACTCCGGAGGCAGGCATGGTGATGTAGATGCCTCCGGCGTTGATTCCCCTCTCCGGCAGGGTGCCGGGAAGAGCTTCTGAACCCTCTCAAACTAGGGTTTGTGATGGCGGTGGCCTCGGACGTATTCTGGAAATTGTGATCAGTTCTCCTCTGTTTTTAGGTCAGAGGGTAATCTATAGGCGAAGGGGCGACGCGAGCTGATGGACAGGGGCCCCAGGTGGGCCCCACGCATGGCCAAGGGGGG
Source organism: Puccinellia tenuiflora (assembly GCA_012064385.1). Taxonomy (NCBI): domain Eukaryota; kingdom Viridiplantae; phylum Streptophyta; class Magnoliopsida; order Poales; family Poaceae; genus Puccinellia; species Puccinellia tenuiflora. The sequence continues at coordinate 276,884 of QRDG01002494.1, read as the reverse complement.
TCGCGGCCAGGTGGCTCCTGGAGCCCCTGTGCCTCCCCTCCGGCTGTCCTTCGGGCTCCGTCTTCGTTTCATATTGGAAATAATTCCCATAAATTTTGAGAGCAATCCGAGAAACTTCTCAGAACAACTTTTCTGAAACAAAAAGACAGCAGAAAACAAGAACTGGCACTGGGCATCTTGTTAATAGGTTAGTTCCATAAATTATGCCAAAATGATATAAAAACATGTGGCACTGATTTATAATCAAGAATGGAACATAAAAAACTATAGATACGTCGGAGATGTATCACTTCTCCTTCTTGATCCCGCAAGCAAGGTGGAAGTGGCTAGATGGATCTCAGCAGCACGACGGTTGTGGTGGTGTTGATGGTGGAGTTCTCCCGCGGGCAGGGCTTCGCCAAGCCGTACACGAGGAAGAGAGGAGGAGGTGGAGGGAGGGTGCGGCTAGGGCTTCCTTGGCATAGGGTGTGCCGCACCCCCTCCCCACTTTATATAGGTGGAGGCCAAGGGGAAGGGTGTGCCCCATCTAGGGCCGGCCGGCTTGGGTGCCTTGGCCCCCAAGTCGAGTCCCCTAGGATTTGGCCTCCCCTTCCTTGTTGTGGCCGGATTGGGCCATGGGCTTCCGTGCAACTCTTCCATTTGATCACCCATGGATGCCTCCAATTTCTTGAATTCATCCATGGAGACTCCGCTAATAGAGGCCTCCGCCTCTCCACTCTCGAGTGACATACTCTCTTAGGCGGTGAAGCCTAATAAATGAGCCAAGGCTCTGATAACAATTGAAAGGATCGTGTGGGCACCTAGAGGGGGGGTGAATAGGTGCTACACACAATTTTAATACTTTTTCGATTTTAGGCTTAACACAAAGGTAAATTCTCTAGATATGCAACTACGGTGAATTTACCTATATGACAAGCAAGCAACTACGACTAGGTAAGTAAACACGATACAAGTAAAGGGGAAATAAGGGATAGAGATAACCGAAAGTAGAAGCACGCGGAGACAAGGATGTATTCCCGAGTTCCTCCTTGTTAAGGGAGTACGTCTCGTTGGAGGGGTATGAGCTCGCCACAAGAGGCCTACTCAAGATGCCACAAAGGCCTCACCCTATTCTCCGATGAACCGCACCCAAGGGTTTGGTTCACCTTCCACTATCGGAATCCTTCAAGGCGGAATCCGGAGCCCTTACAACGTTCTTGGGGCACACACCCACAACTTCATCGGGGGCTCCCAAATCAACAAATCTGTCACAATTACAACAAGTAGTAAGCAAGAGAATCTAGGGTAACACAATGCTAACCCTAGAAACAAAATCCCTCAAGTGAATGAGGGGGAAATGAAGAACGTCTTGGTGAAGATGTAGATCTGGGCCTTCTCCTTCAATCCTCCAAAGATCAACGAGTTTGGATGGAGGAATTGGGAGATTTAGTTGATTTGAGCTCTGAGAAATTAGGGTTCATAAATGCTGGTCGAGCTCACTGGCTGGAGGTAGGTGGAGGGGTATTTATACCCCTCTGAAAAATCTGCCTGTTGGACTTCACTTGGACCGGAGACTCCGGTGTAAACCGGAGACTCCGCCCAACACCGGAACCTTTGAGTCTCCTGGCCAGACCGGAGATTCCGGTACCGCACCACACTTGTGTCTTCAAGGGCTTGATGCAGACAGACCGGAGACTCCGGGGTCCAGAGGCCGGAGACTCTGGCCACCCCGGAAACTCCGGGCACCATCCGGGGTGCCTCCGGTGACCCATCCAGTACCGCACCACACATTGGCACATGGCAGAAACAAAACAGGGACCGGAGACTCCAGACCAGGTAGGCCGGAGACTCCGACCTGAGATTGGCCTGCAACTATATAACTCTGCCAAAACTTCCTTTTTGGTGGTTGATGCTCAGGGTAAAAATTATGTCAATAATCCTGCAGCACTTAGTATCACATTATATAATCACTAGTGTTGTTAACTAACACACAAAACCAACTAGGGTTTAGAAAATGCTCTTTCAATCTCCCCCTTTTTGGTGTTAGATGACAACACTAGGATTTGCAAACAAATAGATCATATCATGTAAAAAATGGCACCTCCCCCTAAATGTGTGCATATCAACAAGTTGCATATAAAGGGAAGCACACATATAGGAATAGGATACCACAAAGAAATATGACATGATATATAGACAAGAACTTCATTTGCAAAACAAAGGGACATGACATTATATGGGTTGAGGTTTGTGATAACAATCATACCTTGTGCATAAGGGTAAATAGATGATTCCAAGGCATATCTCACCCCACAAATATCTCAACAATAGATAATATCCGACACCATGTCTCCTCAAAAAATAACAAAGGCACCAAGATCCACATTTCACATAAAGATAGCAAATAAAGTTCAACACACATAGCACATAAGGTTCAACAAGCTAAAGATAAAGGGACACAAGCTTTCAAGAAATGGTAAAAGCAAATGCTTGTGCCCGACCCATGCAAATCCCATGGATAACCTACTAGAACTTTTCTCCCCCTTTGGCATCGAGACACCAAAAAGGAAGAAAAGCGATGCTAACGGGACCCATAAATCACTCGGAGCCCTCCTCGGTGGCATCTCCATCATCATCACCATCATCATCATCGTCATACTCCGAACCACTAGCCCCATCATCATCATCTTCTTCAATCTCCTTCTCACCCATAGGTGCCTTGCCGGTGTTGCGCGAGGAAGAAGGTATAAAAGACACATCCTCAAAGTCAAAATCAGCCCACGGGAATTGCTTGGTATGCCATCGGTCATAGCTCACGGTCTTCTCACTCCCGGATGATTCCTCCGGTGGATTGTCTTCAACCAATGGAGGAGGAGTATGATGACCCACAAGTGTAGGGGATCTATCATAGTCCTTTCGATAAGTAAGATTGTCGAACCCAACGAGGAGCAGAAGGTGTTGACAAGTAGATCTCAACAAGGTTTTACTGCAAGCAATAAAAGAGAAATATTTTTGGAGTTTTGATATAAAGAACAAATAAAGAGCAAGTAAATAAAAGAGTGCTACAATAATTGCAGCAAATAGCCCAATCCTTTTAAGCTCAAAGGACAAGCCAGTTGTGTTACTTATGATGATTAAAACGTTCTCGAGGACACATGGGAATTCCTACCTAGCCATTTTCACTGCACGCCGGTGATTAATCTTCAATGTTTTGATAAAGTGTTGTGTGGGTGAACCTACGCTAATGCACCGCCCTTACTTGAAAAAATACATACTTGTGATTAAACTCCTTGCAAGCATCTGCAACTACAAGAAAGTAATTAAGATAAAACCTAACCACAGCCTTAAACTCCGAGATCCTACACTCCCTAGTGCACTAGTTCGCGAATTGGGGTTTAGGTATCTGTCACTCCTGCAACCCTACCATAGGCCGACTAAATACACCATGCATTCCCCTAGGCCCTTTGAAAGGTGAAGTATCATATAGTCGACGTTCACATGATACCACTAGAGGAATAACACCACAACATATATCAAACAATTAAATATTACTCAACATTATGCAATTACTAGCAACTAGGCTTTCCCCATGTCCTCAAGAACCAAACGAACTACTCACACGACATCATATAGATCATGATCAGAGGTGATATGAACATGGGTAACAATCTGATTGTAATGATAAATCACCAATAAAACTCTCAAGCATCAACTACAAGTGGTAATCAACACCCGGGATACGATTTCGGTGAACTAAAAACAACACAATGATAATTGTCACAGCGAGATGAGATGGGATGGCGGCGATGATGATGGTGCTGATGATGGAGATGATGTTGATGATGATCCTGATGATGCCCGGCGTGATGGCGATGACGATGGTGGCGATTCCCCCCTCCGGGAGGGAAATTCCCCGGCAGTTTTCTCCCTACCGGAGGTCTTCTTCTCTTTGTCTGGTTTCCACCTCGTGGAGGCGGCGAAAAAATTATTCATCGATGCCCTCGATGATTTTAGGTCAAAGGGTAGTAGTATGCCGAAGGGGAGTCTGAGGGGGGCCACAGGGGCCAGGGGCGGGTCCCACCCGCGGCAGGGGCCGCCCCTGCTCCCTGGAGCTCGCCTCCATGCGCCCTTTTGACTCTGTGACTTATTTCCCAAAATATTATCCTCCGAATTTTTCTGGAATTTTTGGAGCTTCCGACGTCAGGTATCTTGACAGGCACTTTTCCAGCTGATTTCGGGCTCCGGCAGATGAATCCCCAATAATTGCAAAACATGCAAAATAAGGTAAAATAACATAAGTATTGCATCATAATATGAAATATATCGATGAATAAAGATAAATTATGATGTAAAATAGTGATGCAAAATGGACGTATCAGAGTCTTGTTCCTCTTCTTCTCCAACTCCTTGTACAACTTGTGTTGATTAGAGACAATCAACTTCCTTTCCTTGTAGGCTTGGTGGTTTTCCTTGTGAAGGCACACATTCATGCGAATCATCACCCTTTCGAACCAAGTGAGCTTCTTCATCTCCTTGGTCACATTCTCCTTGCCCTTGCTAATCCATGAGGGAGGGTCGGCATTCTTACTTATCCTTGGTACGGGTGCCACATCTTCTTCTTCATCACTAGAAGCAAAAGGGACTCGTGAAGGAGCACTTGAGGAAGAAGGCTTGTCATGCTTGAGAATTTGGAGAGTGCCGGTCTTGTGCAAGGTGAAGTGCTCTTGATTAAGAGAAGGTACTTGGTCGAGAATAAGCTTCATCACATATGGTGCATAAATAGGAGTCTTCTTCTCATGGACGGCCCAATGAAGCTCACACTTGATGACATCCATGACATCAATTTCAAACCCTTGGCAATTCACACCGGCATTGAGAACATCATAGGATTGGCGGAGAAGATTTACCAACCCACCACGAATAGCATCTAAATTTCTGGCTTGTGGTGCAATATTGTACCGAAACATGCGAAGAAGGATGTTGAAGGTGGGTAGCAAGTCCTTGTTTGTACCAACGGAGGCCTTGTTGAGATAGAGAGGAGCCAACCGACCCTTCTCATAGTGAAGGCCCTCCACATGCATTATCCTCCCTTTGGACTCCTCACCATTGCGAAACTCATACCCAAGAAACTCACCAAAGCATGTCATAGTGGACTCGCACCGGATAGGCCCGGTCATCCACGTCAAAGTGACATCGTCATCCTTCCCAAACTGAACGGTGGCAAAGAATTGATGCACAATCTTGATATAGAAGTGTTGTTGAATGGACATGAGCTTCTCAAGCCCAAGCTTCCGTGCAATCCATACGGCCTCTTGAAAGTACGACTTAGTGCTTAAGGAGGTGAGATTGAGCACCTTTTTCTCACAAACGGCCTTGGTTGTGGACAACTTTGCATAAATCTCCGTCATCACAAGTTCTTGTTCTTTCATCCAAAAGAGCGGATTGTTGGAGTCTTGAGCCATGTCAAAGAACTGCTGCTCCCACATACACCAAAAATCTATCTTGCCCAAGAACCGCACTGAGGAAATGTTCTCATACCGTGCCTTCTTAGCCCTCTCATTTTCAAGAAATGCAGCTTCAGTCTTTTTCTGTGCAGCCTCTCTAGCAGCAGCACCTCTGTCACGCTGAACACGACGGCCATCCTCTGTCTCGTCCAAATAGGCCCGAGAGCCCCTTTTTTCTTTCCGAGATGGTTTATTGGGGTTGTGAGCGGTGGACTTGTACCTCCTGTTATCTGTGAAAAAGGAGATAGAGGATCGCAAGGGGATAAGCATACATGTCCAGGAGAGTAAAAAGAAGCAGCAATTGGAGAGTCGAAAGCACCAATAATTGATGTACACCAGAGTTTCCGGTCTCAGGGTCCGGAGATTCCGGCCACACCGGAGTCTCCGGTCTTGGACAGACCGGAGTCTCCGGCCCTGAGGCTGGAAACCTAGGGTTAGGTCAAAATTGTTGCTAAAGACTCTAAAATTGTTACATCTAGATGAAAAAATGCCAGCTAAAGGATTCTACACCAAAAGGAACAAGAGTACAACCCTCAATCCATCAACTAGGGAAACCTAGGGAGAAGGAGAGAGGAGGATACCTTGGCCCTTCATGGTGGAGACCAACAATGGGGAGAAGGGTCCCTGGTGTTGGAGAGGTGGAGGGGGCCGGCGGCACGGCGGACTCCGACGGCTGGGGGGCGGCCGGAGGGCACCTCCAGGCAGGGGCGGCGGCAGGGGTGTTGTTTGGAGTCGGGGGTGGAAGGAGAGTTGTGAAACAACTCCCCACCCCGAACCCCTTTAGATCCCCTGGAAACTGCCGAGACCGGAGTCTCCGGCCTAAGCACACCGGAGTCTCCGGTGTAACCGGAGTCTCCGTGGCTTAGGGCGGAGACTTAGGTCAGACCGGAGTCTCCGGTGTTACACACCGGATTCTCCGGCCCCCACTGCTCAGAAATACAATATATGGTGTTGGACATGTATGTGGCAAGAGGAGCAAGTTTTGGGGCAAGATGGGGCTTGGGATAGATTTCACAAACAGGGATGGTACTTCACACTCAACTTGCAAGAAACAAATTCAATAAATGCCAAGATTGAGTGAGTTTCCCATAAGAACAAAAAGATTTGCAATAAAGACCAATAAAACACCAAATGAACCAACTCTTCATAAGGAAGAGGTCGGTGGCCTAGGCCACCATGTAAGAGTTTATGGCATGACACCACGAAGATATATCTTGGGTTCATAACCAATACTCGTCATTTAAGCTCACAATTCATGAATTGAAGATAGAGACAAATGAATTTTTACTTTAGGCATATTGGGGGGAGGGAGAGCCCAATTTATTAGGACAACACTCCCCCTAAGTTCATGCCTACACCTAAACCAAATATATAGTCAACCTATAGATGTGTGTGCAAGATGGTCAAGCCAAGCTCCTTGAATCCATGATATTTAGCTCAATCCTTAAATAAGTGAATCTTGCTTCATCAAGTGGCTTCATGAATATATCGGCAAGTTGTTCTTTGGTTGGCACATATGCTAGCTCAATGTCTCCACGGGCAACATGATCCCGAATGAAGTGATGACGAATCTCAATATGCTTGGTTCTTGAATGTTGCACCGGGTTGTAGGTGATCTTGATAGCACTCTCATTGTTACACAAAAGAGACACTTTGTCACAATTGACACCATATTCCTTTAAAGTTTGCCTCATCCATAACAATTGAGTGCATGCACTAGCGGCGGCCACATATTCGGCTTCGGCGGTGGAGAGAGAGATGCAATTTTGCTTCTTAGAAGACCAACTCACCAAGGACCTACCAAGAAATTGGCAAGCCCCGAAAGTTGATTTCCTATCATCTTGATCACCGGCCCAATCCGAATCCGTGTACCCACTAAGAGTGAAAGTTGAATCCGTTGGGTACCACAAACCAAACCTTGGGGTATGAATCAAATATCGTAGGATTCTCTTGACCGCCAACATGTGGCTTTCCTTAGGAGCCGCTTGATACCTTGCACACACACCTACACTCAACACAATATCGGGTCTAGATGCACAAAGGTAAAGCAACGAACCAATCATGGAGAGGTAGAGCTTTTGATCCACATCTATACCCTTTGGGTTAAGTTGTAGATGGCATTTGGTATCCATAGGAGTCTTCTGTTGGTAATATGCCCAAGAGGCAATAATAAAGGTTATTAATTATCATATTTCCCGTTCATGATAAATGTTTATTATCCATGCTAGAATTGTATTAATTGGAAACAAATACATGTGTGGAATATAAACGGTAATGTGTCTCTAGTCTTTCCTCTTGTGACTAGTTCGTTTGATCAAAGTGATGATTAGACGTTTCCTAATCATGGATTTATGAATCACTTGATAAACGAAGTGTGTATCATGGGGATGATATGATGGACAAGACTCAAATTAAATAGATGTCAAATATAGTTTCCTTAGACCATGAGATTATGTTACTCCCGCTTATCGGAGGAGTGCTTTGTGGACATCAAACATCACTTTGTAACTGGGTGATTATAAAGGTGGCTTTCAGGTTCTCCGATGATAGGTTGTTGGGTGGCATGAATCGAGACTGGGATTTGTTCGTCCAACAGTTGGATAGATATCTCTGGGCCCTCTCGGTAGTATAGCATCCAAACGCTTGCAAGCATATGACTAAGTGGCTAGTCATAAGGGATCCTATTCTATGAGAACGAGTGAAGAGAACTTGTCGGGAACGAGATTAATCAGATATGGAGATATCGGTGGATTGAATCTCGGACAAGTAATATATCGTGAAACAAAACGAATCATATATGGATTAATTGAATCCCAGACATTGTGGTTCGACTGGTAAAGTACTTCGTCGAATATGTAGGAATTAATATGGGCATCCCGGTCCCGCTATTAATATGACATATTCACGAACCCGCAGAGTCACACACTTAACGTTCGATGTAGTTAGGGTTCGAGATAAATGATGGTGAGAAAGATATTTGATTCGGAGTCCCGGATAGGATCCCGCACGTCACGAGGAGTTCCAGAGAATAAGATTCATATAAGGAAAGTGGTTTCCGGAGGTATCGATAAGGTTCGGGAATTTATCGGTAAAGTACCGAAATATTCTAGAAGGTTCTAGAGGGGTCTAGAAGTGGGGCCCATAGGAGTATGGGGCCCACATGGAATTAAAGGCATGGTGGAATGGCCTCATGGGCCAGCCGCACCATGCCCTAAAGGGCCCATGCGAGCAAGGGCTTGAAGCCCAAGAAGGGGGGCCAGCCGGCCAGCCAAACCCTAACCCTAGGGCGGCTGGCTTGGGGGCCAAGCCTCCCCTAGCCGCCGGCCCTAGAGGGGGGTGGGGCGCAGCCCCCTGGCCTCCTATATAAGGAGGGGGCAGGGGAGGGCTGCCGCACCCAGGTGCTCCACCCCAAGGTGCCCTAGCCGCCGCCCCCTCCTCTCCCAAGCCGCACCACCTCCTCCTCCTCTCTCCCCGACAGCCACTTGGCGAAGCCCTGTCGGATCTCCACCATATCCACCAAGCCACCGTCGTCGTGCTGCTGATATCGCGAGCCTCTCCACCACCTCTTGCGGGATCAAGAACGTGGAGTCTTCATCGAGCCGTACATGTGGATCTCTCAGAGGCGTTGCTCGTGCGGCGCTTGGATAATACATCTCCCAGCGACTAGACGAGTCTAGTTGCGGGGATCGACTAGCCAACCCCTGCCTCGACAAAATGCTCACGATTTTCTTCGAGGGTGAGATTCGATCCCCTTCTTGCTACCAACCTCTCGTAGATCAGATCTCGTGTTGGGTTTATTCCGCCATCTTTGCGTAGGAAATTTGTTTGTTTTCTATGTTGTGACCCTTCATCTTCTTCTACTTAGCATCCGCCATATTAAACCTCTTGAGCATGTCTTGAATATACTTTGCTTGGCTAATGAAAGTCCCTCCTCTCAATTGCTTGATCTCAAATCCAAGGAAGAACTTCAACTCACCCATCATGGACATCTCAAACCTATCGGTCATAAGCTTTGAAAATTTATCATTAAAAGCTTTGTTAGATGAGCCAAAGATAATATCATCAACATATAGTTGGCATACGAAAAGCTCCCCTTTAACCCTCTTAGTAAAAAGAGTGGGATCAATTTGCCCAACTTCAAATCCACGGTCTAACAATAACTCTCTAAGGTGCTCATACCACACACGTGGGGCTTGTTTAAGTCCATAGAGCGCATTATCAAGCTTGTAGACATGGTTAGGGAAGTTGAGGTCCTTGAACCCAGGGGGTTGCTTAACGAACACCAACTCCTTTAAGGGACCATTGAGAAAGGAACTTTTAACATCCATTTGTTGCAATTTAAAGTTATAGCGGGATGCATAAGCAAGAAGGATACAGATGGACTCAAGGCGAGCCACGGGAGCATAGGTCTCTCCAAAATCAATGCCTTCAACTTGAGAGTACCCTTGAGCCACCAATCTAGCCTTGTTCCTCACAACCATGCCATGTTCATCTTGCTTTTTCTTGAAAATCCATTTTGTGCCAATAACATTGGGACACTCCTTTGGCTTCTCAACTAACTTCCAAACTTTATTGCGCTCGAAATTGTTGAGCTCTTCATGCATGGCTTCCAACCAATCCGTAATTTCAAGAGTTTCGGACACTTTCTTTGGTTCCACCATGGCAATGTGAGCTTGATGATCACTAAAGTTTGCCAATCACATCACCAATCAACTTCTCAAGAGTATGCTCACGAAGTTCCATGGTTCTAGCAACTCTAGCTCGACGACGGGCTTCGATGTCCTCATTGCATCTTGGAGGTATTACTTGATCATCTTGATCATTTGTGTCCCCGTCTTGACTGAAGTGTTGACCTTGGTCCTCAGAATGCATAACATCATCACTAGAAGAGAAAGATGGACCAAGATCCTGACCAGCGCTCCCTTCAGCTTGAAGTAGACCAGAGTCTCCGGCATGGGGCACCAGAATCTCCGGTCCACCGGAATCTCCGGTCAAGATGACCGGAGTCTCCGGTCCAGCGACATGATTCTGATCAGAATGTTGAGGGTCTTGAGCTTGTCTTTGGTCAGGTGCACCATTGGATCTACCAGCAGTTGCTTGTAATTCTGATGAAGATGAGGGCTCCACTTGAGTAGAGCATTATCCTTCTCGATCCACCACAATGGGTTCCTTAATGGGGCGGTAAAATCCCACACCCATTCTTCTTATGGCTTCTTGATGAATTTCATCATCTACATCGTAAACATGAAATTGCGCCACTTGGGAGCCGCCATTCTCCTCGAACACCACACTACAAGCTTCTATGATACGCCGTTCGACTTTATCATAGATTCTATAAGTGTGGGATTCGGCACCGTAACCAACAAAGATACCCTCTAGAGATTTAGATTCGAATTTAGTTAAGCGACAACCTTTGATCAAATAGAAGCACTTACAACCGAAAACACGGAAGTAGGAGATGTTGGGCTTGTTGCCGGTGAGAATATCATATGGTGTCTTGTTCAAACCTTTGCGGAAGTAGAGCCGGTTGGATGAGTGACATGCCATGGATATGGCCTCCGCCCAAAAACTCAACGGAGTCTTAAACGCCGCTAACATGGACCTTGCCATATCCATAAGAGTCTGGTTCTTTCTCTCGGCTACACCATTTTGTTGAGGGGTATAAGTTGCGGAATATTGATGATGAATACCCTCTTCACTAAGAAATTCATTGAGGGTGTAGTTCTTGAACTCGGAGCCATTGTCACTTCTAATTGCCAATATGAGAACATTGTGTTGACGTTGCACTTCAATGGAGAAGTCGATGAAGGTTTGCTGGGTCTCACTCTTCGACTTGAAGAAATAAACCCAGGTGAATCTTGAATAGTCATCAACAATCACCAAGCAATACTTTTTCCCACCAAGACTAGATTCGGGAACGGCACCAAAAAGATCCACATGGAGGAGCTCCAAGATCCTCTTGGATGAAATAATAGTCTTGGAAGGATGGGGAGAATCATGCATCTTTCCTTCAACACATGCCCTACAAACACGATCTTTAGAAAAAGAGACATTTTATTTTAGTCCGAGAATGTGGCCACCCTTGTGAAGACTTTGCAAAGTTCTCATGTTGACATGGGACAAGTAGCGATGCCACAACCAACCCGTGTCGGCCTTTCTGAAAAGGCACATTGAATTTGAAGTGGTTTTCCCCAAAAAGTCAACCACAAACAAATCATCCTCGACGTACCCAATGAAAGCGACCTTTTGAGTCTTGCTCCACAAGAGTACAACAACATCAATATCAAGAAAGATGGCAAAGCCCATCTTATTAAGTGCACGAACGGAAAGTAAATTATAACCAAGGGATTTGACAAGCATGACATTCACTAGGGTGATATCCCTAGCGATTACCACCTTGCCAAAACCCAATACCTCGGATTTGGATCGATCTCCAAAAGTGACGGTTGCTTCATTTAGATTTGGTCTTATCTCCGTCATTATCTCCTTGCTTCCGGTCATATGTTTGTGCATCCACTATCAAGCACCCATTTTGACCCACCGGAATCATAGTCCTACAAGAAATCATTGCTTTGATTTAGGTCCCCATTTTGCAATGGGTCCACTTTTGTTAGCAACAAGGGTCTTAGGAACCCAAATAGAATGAGCAATAGGAACATTTCTAGGACCAACAAACTTAGCATAGATATCCCCATAATAATCAACATAAAAAATGTAGTGGGGGTTAGATTTTCCCGCAAAGTCATCACTAGTGGTTTTGCCCCTTGTGGCACCACCACTAGCAATGTTGACCTTCTTGGCTTGAGGGATTTTCTTTACTAGAGGAGCCCTTGCATCTTTCATGAAGGTCTCCTTCTTTTCCTCCTCAGCATACCCGACACCAACTCTCACTTTTTGTGGAGTAACAAAAGGTTTCTTACCTAGGGAGATGGCCTTAGCAAGATTGATCTTCAACCTAGCATTTTCCTCAATGATATTTGCATGATCACAAGTAATAGGAGTGGAGGAACTAGGCACATCACTTTTAGACGGTTGAGCTTGAATTTGTTCATACGACTTGGTGAGGGTAGAGTGTTCACTCTCCAAAGCCTTGTGAGCCATGGAAAGTTTCTCTAGCTCCTTGGTTTGTCTAGAATGACCAACACCAAGCTCGACCTTTTCTTTCTTACATGCTGTGTATTTAGCAATTGCATGGTCACGTTCTTTAATGAGTTTAGCAACAATTAAATCATTTGACTCTTCTATAGATGTTAGTTGTTCCTCAAGAGAAACCCTAAGCTCATGCTCTTCTTCGAAATTGTCTTTGAAGGATGTAATTTCCATAGCATCCTCTCTTTCAATCTTGCCCTTGATCTCAAGCATCTCTTGAGCTTCACCATATTGACTCATAAGACCCTCAACATGCTTCTTGGTTTCACCTTGCAAGTTAGTTATAAAATAATCGAAAGCAACTATTTCCTCTTTAACTTTAAGACTAGTAGCATCATCCATATTACTCATAGTCTTAGGAGATGAAGGGGATGATACCTCGTCGGTCTTGGCAATGAGACATCTTGCGGAGGAGATGGAGACATTCTCATTGGGGGATTCAAAGAGGGAAGGAGATGATGAAGATGCTATGGCAATGGCGGCCACTCCACTTGTGGTTTCTTCTTCTTCCCCGGATGAGTACTCTTCTTGAGCAAGCAACACAATTCTTGGAGGCTTCTTGTTGATGGCATTCTTCTTGAAGAATGGTTTCTTGTGAGTGATCTTTGACTTGTCCTTGCGAACAAGCTTCCCTTCATGATGTTCACGATTCTCAAACGGACATTCGGCCACAAAGTGATAGTGATCTTGGCAATTGTAGCAAGAATGAACCCTTTGGCCACCCTCATTCCTTCCAATTGACTTGTTAACAAGTTCCTTTGCCTTGGACGGACTCTTCCAAAAGGCTTTAGATGTGAGAGCCGAATAGTCCTTGAGAGTATCTTCAAGATCTTTGGGATGCCAATGTGACACATCTTCTTGAGTCTCATCATCTTCATCTTGCACCACAACCTTAGCCTTCAAAGCAAGCGAAGTTCCTTTTGCATTCCAATGGCCCGGGCACGAGCGTCTTCGGCGTTCTTGGCGGCCACCTTGAATGCCGCCATCTCTTGCATGACTTCATTAAATGACATGAGGTGATGGTTGTGTCTTCCTTGTAGACTCTTCAAGTAGGTGGGTTCGAAAGGCATGAGGACACTCACATACTTCCTTTTGATCCAAGCATCATCCACATAGGTGGCTCCAAGAGCTCTAAATTGAGTGGCAATGGTTTTGAGCCTTCGCTACATGTCTTCATGGTCTTCACCATCTACCATGAAAAATCCCTCGGCTTGGTTGCTCAAGGCTTCAAATCTATTTATCTTCATGCTCTCATTGCAAACAAACTCTTCGGTGAGAGTTGATTGCTACTGATGAAGAGTTGGGTGGTGCCCCAAGCGAAGGCGGAGATGTAGCAAGAAGCAGTTTTCCCTCGATAACGAACCGAGGTTTATCGAACCAGTAGGACCTTGAAATCAACAACAAAGTGAATGTTGAAGGTATCTGGCGCTTAATCTTCAACAGACATGGACGTGCACACACTCAACCAAAATACTTTGCCCCCAACGGCGGAAAGGTTGTCAATCTTTCCGGTCTCGTAGAAAATAAAGCGGTTAATTGTATAATGAAATAGATGAATTATGAAAAATGGACCAGAGGAGTAATGATGCTGAAAAGTGATGAATAAAGGTTGCAATCAATGTAAAAAGATGGACCGGGGGCCATGGGTTCACTAGTGGAGTCTCTCAAGTAAATAGAACATTCATATGATGGGTAAACAAATTACAGCTGGGCAATTGACAAGATTATAACACAAACTTAATCTAGCTATGACAAAGAGAACATGATAATATATAAGTAGGCATCACGACAATGAACAAAGACCGTTGAGTCCAACTGCATCCTTGTCTAAAAAGTCCACCGTGGGATCGCTATCCATCCTGTCACCCATCGGTATTAAGTTGCAAGCAACAGACATTTGCATTAAGTAAAGCGCATGAAGTAAGCAATATTAAATATCAAAATAGACTTTAACACCACTGTTTTACCCTTAGTAGCAACAGCACACCCTCGCCCTTAGACGTTTCTGTCACTCGTCCCAGGAACAAAAGGGGGCATGAACCCACTATCTAGCATAAATACTCTCTCTTGGAGATACACAGAATCACTTGGCCAAAGTAACTACGCACATCAGAGAGCATGCAAGAACATAAATCAACATATAAGAATCATGCACAATCTGATCATAACTTTATAATCCATCGGATCCCAGCAAACACATCACATAGCATTACAATAATCGATCTTGATCATGTTAGGCAGCTCACAAGATCATAAGACATGAAGCACAAGAGAGAAACTACCATCTAGCTACTGCCATGGACCCAAGGTCCAAGGTGGGACTACTCACAAATCATCCCGGAGGAAGGCATGTCGATGAAGAGCCCTCCGGGATCGATCTCCCCTCTGGCAGGGTGCCGGGATTTGCTTCAGAATCATCCCCGAATTAGGGTTTGAGGTGACGGTGCCTCGGGACCACTTTTCTGGAAAATAATGGCCGCCCCATCATTTTTAGGGTTTTTAGGATTTTATAGGCGTCGGAGGGGGCCGAGGCGGTGCCTAGGGGGTAGGGGCGGGCCCCACCTGCGGGTCCAGGGGGTCGCGGCAGGCACCCGCCTGTGGCCCCTGGGTGGCCTTCCAGGTCGCCCTTCGGTCTCCGTCTTAGTCTTGGCGTAAAAATAATCTCCGTAAATTTTGGTCCAATTCCGAGAATATTTCCAGAAGTAAATTTCTGAAACACAAAAACAGCAAAACAGGGAACTGGCACTGGGCATCTTGTCAATAGGTTAGTCCGACAAAATGCATAAAAATGATGTGATATGATAATAGAAACATGTGACAACATCACAAAATTAGCATGGATCACTCAAAAATTATAGATATGTTTGACACGTATCAAGAGTCTCCCATGCTTGTTTGGCGGTGGTGGCAAGCTCGATGTGAGTCATGTGCTTTTCTCCCACGGCGGTTTAAATCATGTTGAGAGCCAAGTAATTGAGTTGGCAATCCACAACCTATCTTCTTGTCATGTTGTTTGGGTCGACGGCCTTGAATCCAACCTCAATGATTCTCCATAGCTCGATCGAAGCGCTCTTGACATGAGATCTCATAAGAAATTGCCAATTAGAAAAACAAGATGGATTAAGCCTAGGTGGTTCACCCCTATTGTTTATATGAGGATGCGGGATAGGTGGGTCGACAGAGTACTTAAACGGAACCCCATGGTACTCCTCCTTCCCACCATCAATTTTAGGATGGGATTCTTTAGATCCTTCACCCTCCTCAACTTAAGTGGCGGAAGCGTTAACCTCAAGGGAGGGAGGTGCGGTGGCTTTATTAGCATTCAAGAGTTGTGCCATCATTCCGCGCAACTCTTCCATTTGAGCACCCATGGATGCCTCCAATTTCTTGAATTCATCCATGGAGACTCCGCTAATAGAGGCCTCCGCCTCTCCACTCTCGGGTGCCATACTCTGTTAGGTGGTGAAGCCTAATAAATGAGCCAAGGCTCTGATACCAATTGAAAGGATCGTATGGGAACCTAGAGGGGGGTGAATTGGTTCTACACCAAATTTTAATACTTTTTCGATTTTAGGCTTTACACAAAGGTAAATTATCTAGATATGCAACTACGGTGAATTTACCTACATGACAAGCAAGCAACTACGACTAGGTAAGTAAACACGATACAATAAAGGGGAAATAAGGGATAGAGATAACCGAAGTGGAAGCACGCGGAGACAAGGATGTATTCCCGAGTTCCTCCTTGTTAAGGGAGTACGTCTCATTGGAGGGGTGTGAGCTCGCCACAAGAAGCCTACTCAAGATGCCACAAAGCCCTCACCCTATTCTCCGATGAACCGCACCCAAGGGTTTGGTTCACCTTCCACTATCGCAATCCTTCAAGGAGGAATCCAGAGCCCTTACAACGTTCTTGGGGCACACACCCACAACTTAATCGGGGGCTCCCAAATCAATAAATCTGTCACAATTACAACAAGTAGTAAGCAAGAGAATCTAGGGTAACACAATGCTAACCCTAGAAACGAAATCCCTCAAGTGAATGAGGGGGAATGAAGAACGTCTTGGTGAAGATGTAGATCTGGGCCTTCTCCTTCAATCCTCCAAAGATCAACGAGTTTGGATGGAGGAATTGGGAGATTTAGTTGATTTGAGCTATGAGAAATTAGGGTTCATAAATGCTGGTCGAGCTCACTGGCTGGAGGTAGGTGGAGGGGTATTTATACCCCTCTAAAAAATCTGCCCGTTGGACTTCACTTGGACCGGAGACTCCGGTGTAAGAGGGCCGGAGACTCCGATGTAAACTGGAGACTCCGCCCAACACCGGAACCTTTGAGTCTCCTGGCCAGACCGGAGATTCCGGTCACCTTGGGGGCGGAGACTCCGTCCGGACCGTGTAGTGAGATCTTCATTGGGCATTGTAATTTCTTTAGACCTAGCAAGAAGAGATTCTAAAAAAGGGCCTAAAGAACCAGCATCATCAAGCACAGCAGAAGCATCATCAAATTCACCAGAAACAGTAGCAGACTTAGAAAGCAAAGCATCAACAGTAGGACGAGTGTTCACAGGTGGTGTAACAAGTTGACTCAAAACAGTAGGTGAATCAAGAGTAGCTTTAGAGTTCAGAGCAGTACATTTCCTTGTGGTGGAAGGTAGTATTGGAAACTTAGGATCACGCTTACCCTTCATGATGAAGAGTAAACTACAGCAGACAGAAAAACTCCCAGGTGAACTTATAAGTAAAGCTATGCTCCTCGGCAACGGCGCCAAAAAATAGTCTTGATGACCCACAAGTGTAGGGGATCGCAACAGTCTTCGCGGGTAGTTTGACCCTAATTTATTGATTCGACACAAGGGGAGGCAAAGAATATTTATAAGCCTTAGCAGTTGAGTTGTCAATTCAACCACACCTGAAAAGGATTTCTCTCGAAGCAATTTATCAGTAGTAACAGTGATTTGATAGCAGCAGTAGAATAGTAACAGCGGTAATAAAATAAAGACAGCAATGATAACGGTAAAAGTAATGATTGTAAACAGCGGGATTAAAACACCGTAGGCATAGGGACAGATAGACGGGCGTTGCATGAATAAGATAGCTCATGAAATGAACATAACTAGGCACGAAGTAAATAAATATATAAATAGCATCCAAGTATCAAACAGTCATAGGCATGTATTCCTAATTTAGCCGTACGTGCTTGCAATAAGAACTTGCACGGCATATTTTGTCCTGCCATCCGGTTTCAGCCAGGCCAATTAAGGAACAAATGGCAATTAAGGTGTTCCTTTTAATAGAACACCGGATCAAAGCATTAACACACAATGAATACATGTAACCCTCGAGTTGCCAACCATTCCCATCGATGTCCCCGTTTCTGTCACTCGGGGTCTCCGGTTCCGGTTGACAACAAGTGCATACAACTAGTAGATAGGATCCAAACAACAATTATACTCATGCAAACATAAGTGTTCAGATATGAAAACATGGCACCCGGGCCCAAAGTGACAAGCATTAAGCATAACTAGTTGCACCAACGATGATTAACACAAATAGAGGATACTAGGCATCGTGCCCTAACAATTTGGCATCGAATTACATGAGCAATCTTATTCAATCCCTTCCATCCCCTTGCCTACAGCAGGGAACTACTCACACATGGAGGGGGACGACATGGATGGTTGATGGAGAGGCGTTGGCGGTGACGATGGCGGCGATCTCCACTCCGGCAGGGTGCCGGAACAGTGATCCTGGACCCCGAATGTAGGGTTCATGATGGCGGCGGAGCTCCATAAGGTTTCTAGAAAAAGTGTTCGAGGCTCGCGTTTTTAGGTCGAGAGGGCGCTTATAAGCGAAGGGGGGTCGAGAGACGAGGTCCCAGGGGCAGGGGCGGCCTCCTGCCGCGGCCTGGACCCCACCCGCGGGTGGGACCCGCCCCTGCTCCATGCGTGGCCCCCCCTCGCGGTCTTCTGGCTCCGTGGCTCTTTTCCCTCAAAAATACTTTTTATAAATTTTCTAGAATTTTCCGCGAACTTCTGAACCCTGCACAAAAGAAAGACACCAAATGCAATTCTGCTGAAAACAGCGTCAGTTCGGGTTAGTTCCAAACAAATTCATTAATAATCAGAGGCAAAACAATAGCAAAGTGTTTGGAAAAGTAGATACGTTTGCGACGTATCAGCTCCCCCAAGCTTAGCTTATTGCTTGTCCTCAAGCAATTCAGTTGACAAACTGGATGCGATAAAAGAAACTTTGACAAACACATTTGCTTCATTTAGAGCATAGAAGTTTAAACCATGATCAGTATTTTAATAAGCACAAGAGAGAAGTTACAAAAACAATAGAACTAAAGCAATCATGGAGACTTATGCAAAACTCACAATATGCTAACAAGTAATAATTTAAACATGCAAACAAATAGCACCGATGCAATGCATATAACTAGGCATGGTAAAGTGATCTCTCGCTTGCCCCTTTTGTGGGGCAAAACATAAATGCCGGGCACCTCTTGAGACATTAAACGGTGACTAGATGTAAAGTTATCAGAATTGAGAAGTATCTCAATCATGCTCCAATCATTAAAACTTTGGGACAAAGCACGTTATACTCAGAATGACAGCAATGCTCTATAAGATGGTGCTCAAAGAAGGATGACGACTCAACATAAATATATAAAGAAAGGCCCTTCGCAGAGGGAAGCAGGGATTAATCATGTGCTAGAGCTTTTTATTTTTATAAGCAGAAGTAAAACAGTTTTGAGAGATGCATGCTTTCGTCAACGATTTCACAACAGAGAGGCTATCTAGTCCCTCATAACAAGCAAGGATTTTAGACTTGTGAGAGCAGCTGGTTTTTTAGAGGAGCGAGTACGCTCCTCTTTCTCCTTGGTTTCACCACTGTCCAATGTTTGAGCTGATTTCTCAGATTTTGCATTGCGCGGAGGAGAATGGTGAGTTATATTTATATTTTGCTTAAGCTGCTCTCGGGTTGATTCAAGTGAAGACGTAATCCATCAACACCGGGTGAAAATGGGGAAATGACCTTGCTTGTCACAAGTTATATCTAGCCCTCTACTGCTTCCTCATGAGCTAAAAACAGAGACATAAAAAGAAGCATTTTTTGAATGATTTAAAGGTAGCACATGACAAATTTACTTGGAATGGCGGTGAAATACCATATGTAGGAAGATATAGTGGACTCAAATGGAATACTTTGGCTTAAGGAAAATGGATGCACGGATGGACAATTACACCCAGTGCAAATGGAGGCTAGCAAAAGACTCGGGAGCGACCGATCAAGAGCACTACTGTCATAATCATGCTTTGCGACAAAATCAATCAATGAATAAAGCATAAGAGTGATACTACAATTCTAAGCACAATAAACCGTCAAGGCTTAACAGACTTTATTTTTAGTCTTTTACATGTGTGAACATGTGCCAAGTCAATCCAAATAAATCTTTTGGAGGAGGATCTCACTTTACCATACCATATTATAAACAATGCAAAACATGCTCACGTCTACATGACAAATTATCCACTCTTAACAAGTTGAGGCTAAGCATAGGAATCCATAAAAACTAAGTAATATCATCTACGCAACATTCTACCATAGCAAACTAAAACATGAGCATGAGGATAAGCATCTGTACAAAAATGAAAACAAATAGAGTTCATACCGAATTTCCTCATCAAATCCGCGTCGCCAAATATCATCATTATTGCATAGACGCTTGCACAACCGAAAGATATGGAATAATAAAGATGTGCAAGTGTCGTCACAAACATGGGTTGAATTCTAAAACAACTACAAAACGAAGAAGACGAGAAAATATTTTTGTGTTTTTCGGATAGCGAAAGGAAAAGCGCAGAAATAGAAGAGAAATCTTTTTGCTGTTTTTGATTTGGGAAGAAGCGACTAAAAGTGAAGTAGAAAACAAACGAAAAAGAAACAAAAGAAAATATTTTTGGTCTTTTTGATTATGAGAAAGAAGAGGCAAACAAAGAGGAAATCTTTTTGGGTTTTTGATTAATAAACAAAAAGAACAACTAAGGCGACTGAGCAAATTGAAAAGAGCAAAAAGAAAGCAAAAAGAAAACTAATGAATATACAAAGGAATAACGAAGACACCGACATATGATAGTTGAGTGAACGAAATAAAAAGATGTCGGTGAGAAATACGTACTCCCCCAAGCTTAGGCTTTTGGCCTAAGTGGGATCCATCTACCACGGTGGCGGCACGCCCCAGTTGGCGCCCGTCTGTGGCTGCCACTGCGAGTCCTGTGGCTCCTCCTCTGGCTCCTCCTCAGGGGCTAGTGATGCGAGGTACTCATCCAGCACCTCCTCAGGAAATGAGTATCCGTCCCTAGCAGCAGAGTTAAACAAAACAGGAGCAGGCAATCTCACAAAGCGAGGGTTATCCAAATCAAAACCAAATAACAATCTATACTGCAAGTTCTCCAAAGTGGAATCATAAGTGACATAGTGGTGATTTTTCATTGCAGCAAGATTAAGCCTAATAAAATCCAACTCTAGATCATCCTCTCTAGGAGGAAGCATGGCAGTAGCAAGCATGATTGAAGCAATAATGCCTCCATAAATAGGCCCTCTAACCTTGTTAGTGCTAAGACGACGAGCGATAAGAGCGCCAACGCTATAAGTTTCATCACAATAAATTGCGTCGGCAAGAATAGCAAGATCAAGACTAGTCATGTTACTCGTGTTATCCCGGGGAAGGATACAACGAGCAATGACATAGCCCAAATACCTCACAGCTGGAAACTGAATGCTCCCAAATTTTGCACGCGTAGAGTCTCTCCAATCATCATGACAGATTCCGGCATAGAGCTCCTTGAGGTACTGGGGCTGCGTGTTCATCTTGCCTGTGAGCCCCGAGTTCCTCACTCCTAAAGCGCTGCAAAACTCAGACAAAGGCATTCTACAAGGTCGCTCATATAGCATGAACTCCACACTAGGGTGATATGGATCATCATTGAAATTAAAGCTTTGCACAAAGATGTTAGTGAGCTTAAGATATTGGGGCCTCTCCACTAATACAATATTTGTCAACGATGCATTAGTGACAAGACTAGTAAATTCATTGCGTATACCTGCAGCTTGTAGAAATTCATAACATGGGTATACCGATGAACGCACATCCGTCTCTCGAGCAAGCACAATAACACCAAGTGGCTCCAAATCTTCATTATATGAAGGCCTCATTGGTGCATTAGAACTTGACCCTCTCGTTTCTCGACGAGAAGAGGGCTCCTTCTTCTTAAAGATCCCACCTAAATTGAACTTAGGCATGTTCTTCCTTTTCTGAAATTTTTCAACAAACCTCATAAAACTTGAAAATAAAATATAGGAAGTGCATTAGACTATTCCTACAACTCAATATCAACTAGTACATGCATCAAATCCATCTAACAAGCTACAAATCAAGCATGCAAGTTCATATTCAAAGTCATAAACAACAGCAAAATACTCAACTTATACAAAACCATTCAAGATTCTAATTGGAGGAGTGAAGGAGTCACATACCGGAGAGGATTTGCTCCAAATTTCAGCAAGAATAATGGGCTGAACAAAGAGATCGAAAATCCCAGCACTCAAGAACAAAAACTCGGGTTTGAGCAATGGGGGAGTGATTTTTCGAGAGAGAGGGAGTGTGTGGGAGGCAGCTCACCTGGTGGGGCCCTCCAGGGGGCACAGGCGGCCCTTGGCCGCGGCCAAGGCCTCACCCGCGGGTGGGACCCGCCTGTGCCCCTGGGGTGTCCCCCAGGTCAGCCCCAAGCACTCCTGTGTCTCTTTAAAAATAATAAAATTCATGTAATTTTTCTAGGAATTTTTCGAAAACTTTTACAGAAGAACTTAAATGAGATCAAAATAAGCTAATAAAACAGGATAATTGTATTTAAAAAGGACAAACTAAGCAAGAAATAAAAATTACAGAAAAATTAAAGATGAGCAATAGAAGAAAATTTAATGAATCTTGATATCTTTATGTTGCTAAAGTTGGTTTGTTAGCAAGGTTGATCAAGTCTTGCTACCACACCAAATTTATTTGACATAAATTATTCAATATTCAACAGACAATCAAGTTACCTCATATTGAATAGGAATTGTCCCAATCATGAGAGTTTCATATTTTCTTGAATGTGTATGAATAGGACAATCAATAGTTCCAATCTTGATGGATTCAATATTCTCAATGGAGTTCAAACCAATTTTGGTATTGATCTTCTTTGGAAAGTACACCGTGTGTTCTTTATCATCAACGTTAAAAGTAACTTTTCCTTTATTGCAATCAATAACAGCCCCTGCAGTATTAAGAAAAGGTCTCCCAAGAATAATAGACATATTATCATCTTCAGGCATTTCCAATACCACGAAGTCAGTTAGGATTAAACAATTAGCAACTTTAACAGGAACATCCTCACAGATACCAATGGGCACAGCAGTGGACTTATCAGCCATTTGAAGGGAAATATCAGTAGGAATAAGCTTATCTAATAAAAGTCTCTTATAAAGAGAAAATGGCATAACACTAACTCCTGCACCAAGATCACATAAAGCAGTTCTAACATAATTATTTTTAATGGAGCAAGGAATAGTAGGTATACCTGGATCACCAAGCTTTTTAGGAATCTTGCCATGGAAAGAGTAATTAGCAAGCATAGTGGAGATTTCTTCATTAGGGATTTTTCTTTTATTAGTAACAATGTCTTTCATATATTTTGAATAGGGAGGCAACTTAATAGCATCTGTCAAAGGAATTTGCAAAAAGAGGGGCTTCATCCATTCACAGAATTTATTATAGTGTTCTTCTTCCTTAGCCTTCTGAGATTTAGATGGAAAAGGCATGGGTTTTTGCACCCATGGCTCTCTCTCTTTACCATGTTTTTTAGCAACAGGAGGTGCAGTCTCCTCCTCCTGTTCTTCAGGTTCATTAGTATCATTATCATGCTCATTACCACTTTCAGTTTCAGCATCCGAATTAGAGACAGCATTAGGATTATTACTTGTAGGTTCTTTATCAAGTTCCATATTACTAGCTTCTCCTAATTCTTTATGTTTCTTCTTTTCTTTTTCTTTTTAGGGGAACTAGTAATATTATTTTCAACCAGTTGAGATTCTTGTTCAATTCTTTTAGGATGTCCCTCAGGATAAAGAGGATCTTGAGTAGAGATACCTCCTCTAGTTAAAACACCACAAGTTTGTTTATTACTTTGTGTAGGAATTCCAGCAAGCAAGTCTTTTTGCACTTTAGTAATTTGTTCAAGTTGAGTTTGGACCATATGAAAATGCTTAACAAGACCTTTGACATCATTAGCAGTTTTCTCCAAGACAGAATGCAAATTTTTAATAACCAGGGTGTTATCATTTAATTGTTCTTGAATTTGCATATTAAAATGAGTTTGTTTAACAATAAAGTTATCAAATTCATCCAAACACTGACTAGGAGGCTTACTATAAGGAATATCATTAACAGTAAAATTATGAAGAGAGTGTACCTCTACCATAGGTGGGTGAGTGGTAGGCTCACATAAAGTTTCAATTGGAGGTAAATTCTTCACATCTTCAGCTCTAATACCTTTTTCCTTAATAGATCTTTTGGCTTCTTGCATATCTTCTGGGTTTAGGAAGAGCACTCCCCTTTTCTTCGGAGTTGGTAATGGAGGAGGTTCAGGAATGCTCCATTCATCATGATTTATAGCAATCTTAGCCATTAGTTCTTCAGCTTCATCTACAGTCCTTTTCCTGAAAACACAACCAGCAAAGCTATCTAGGTATGTCCTAGATTCAACAGTTAGTCCATTATAAAATATATCAAAAGAGTTCATTCTTCGGAATATCATGCCCTGGCCGAGCCCTGAGTAATGATCCGAATCTCCCCCAAGCTTTAGGGAGATGCTCATCCTCCAATTGTCTGAAATTGAAAATTCTCTGCAAAGCCTCATGCTGCATGTGAGCGGGAAAATATTTTGCAAAGAAAACATCAAGCAATTCATGAGGACTTTTTATGGATCCATAAGGTAAAGCATTATACCACACTTTGGCATCATCTTTTAATGAGAAAGGAAACAACTTTACTAAATAGTAACGCTGTATCTTTTTATCATCAGAAAATAGAAGGCTAAGCGAAGCTAATTTATTCATGTGTTCTACAGCATTGTCATCCTTAGTTCCACAAAAAGGATCAGATTCAACATTAGATATGAGTGAAAGATCAACAGAGAAATTAAAATCATCATCTTTAATGCATATGGGAGAGGTAGCAAACTCAGGATCAGGTGTAAAATAATTCTTAACAGCATGCTTTTCAAGCAATTTCCTCAAAGCATCAGGATCTTTAGAAGTAGAACAGTCCATATATTGTCTAATAAACTCATCATTAAGATCAATGTAGGAATCATCAGGATACCTACTCTCATAATTATATGGATTAGGAGAGCTAACAGGTGTAGTAAGATTTTCATTGGGCATTGTAATTTCTTTAGACCTAGTGACAAGAGATTCTAAAAAGGGGCCTAAAGAACCAGCATCATCAAGCACAGCAGAAGCATCATCAAATTTATCAGAAGCAGTAGCAGACTCAGAAAGCAAAGCATCAACAGTAGGACGAGTGTTCACAGGTGGTGTAACAAGTTGACTTAAAACAGTAGGTGAATCAAGAGTAGCTTTAGAGTTCAGAGCAGTACCTTTCCTTGTGGTGGAAGGTAGTATTGGAAACTTAGGATCTCGCTTACCCTTCATGATGAAGAGTAAATTACAGCAGACAGAAAAACTCCCAGGTGAACTTATAAATAGAGCTATGCTCCCCGGCAACGGCGCCAGAAAATAGTCTTGATGACCCACAAGTGTAGGGGATCGCAACAGTCTTCGCGGGTAGTTTGACCCTAATTTATTGATTCGACACAAGGGGAGCCAAAGAATATTTATAAGCCTTAGCAGTTGAGTTGTCAATTCAACCACACCTGAAAAGGATTTCTCTCGAAGCAATTTATCAGTAGTAACAGTGATTTGATGGCAGCAGTAGAATAGTAACAGCAGTAGTAAAATAAAGACAGCAATGATAACGGTAAAAGTAATGATTGTAAACAGCGGGATTAAAACACCGTAGGCATAGGGACAGATAGACGGGCGTTGCATGAATAAGATAGCTCATGAAATGAACATAACTAAGCACGAAGCAAATAAATATATAAATAGCATCCAAGTATCAAACAGTCATAGGCATGTATTCCTAATTTAGCCGTACGTGCTTGCAATAAGAACTTGCACGGCATCTTTTGTCCTGCCATCCGGTTTCAGCCGGGCCAATTAAGGAACAAATGGCAATTAAGGTGTTCCTTTTAATAGAACACCGGATCAAAGCATTAACACACAATGAATACATGTAACCCTCGAGTTGCCAACCATTCCCATCGATGTCCCCATTTTTGTCACTCGGGGTCTCCGGTTCCGGTTGACAACAAGTGCATACAACTAGTAGATAGGATCCAAACAACAATTATACTCATGCAAACATAAGTGTTCAGATCTGAAAACATGGCACCCGGGCCCAAAGTGACAAGCATTAAGCATAACTAGTTGCACCAACGATGATTAACACAAATAGAGGATACTAGGCATCGTGCCCTAACAATTTGGCATCGAATTACATGAGCAATCTTATTCAATCCCTTCCATCCCCTTGCCTACAGCAGGGAACTACTCACACATGGAGGGGGACGACATGGATGGTTGATGGAGAGGCGTTGGCGGTGACGATGGCGGCGATCTCCACTCCGGTAGGGTGCCGGAACAGCGATCCTGGACCCCGAATTTAGGGTTCATGATGGCGGCGGAGCTCCGTAAGGTTTCTGGAAAAAGTGTTCGGGGGCTCGCGTTTTTAGGTCGAGAGGGCGCTTATAAGCGAAGGGGGGCCGAGAGGCGAGGTCCCAGGGGCAGGGGCGGCCTCCTGCCACGGCCTGGACCCCACCCGCGGGTGGGACCCGCCCCTGCTCCTGGGGTGGCCCCCCTCGCGGTCTTCTGGCTCCGTGGCTCTTTTCCCTCAAAAATACTTTTTATAATTTTTCTGGAATTTTCCGCGAACTTCTGAACCCTGCACAAAAGAAAGACACCAAATGCAATTCTGCTGAAAACAACGTCAGTTCGGGTTAGTTCCAAACAAATTCATTAATAATCAGAGGCAAAACAATAGCAAAGTGTTTGGAAAAGTAGATACGTTTGCGGCGTATCATTGACTAACACACAAAACCAACTAGGGTTTAGAAAATGCTCTTTCACATGGCGGCATGGAGGCTTTGTGGTTCACGGCGGCAGCAGCGGAAAGTGGCTGGGCTGCAGCGGTAACGGCATGCGACTGGGTGGCGGTGGTCGCATCACACGGGGATGTGGAGACGTTGGGGCGGCTAGGGTAGGAAGAGAACGAAGGAAGGGTCGAGAGGGGATTAGACTGGGCCATTTCGTGCCTACCTAGCATTATAGAGCAACAAGTATAGCTGCCTGACTGGGCCAGTGCGTGCCTACATGGGCTTTGGGCCCTTCGTGAGTTAAGATTCGGTCTAATTGTGTATTTTGGTCTTCTGGAAGTGAGGACCGAAAATATCGATACTAATTTGGTCTTCCAGATCGAAGGACCGAATGTATGACCGAAGACCGAATGTCTGGTCTTTTCGGTTCCGGTCCCGGTCTTTTCGGGTTTGGTCTTCGGTTTCGGTTTTTCTTGCCCACCCTTACCTACATGATGTATGATGAGTCAAAAGAACTTTCACATAGTATGTGCATCTGGAACTCACTCAATCTTGAAACAAAATTTCTCAAACCAAAATAGTATATCTTTTAATCCTTGAATTAATCATATACTCCTATATATTGTAGACTCAACAAATCGACAGTGCAATATATGTCACTTCGATATTTTCGATCACGCTTTCGCTGCACTTCTGCCTTTATGAGATTTCCAATCTAGTTTGGTGTCATGACTTCAACCAAGTCTACCAATCTCCAGATTCAATTATCTCAACTCCATGTTAAAATGACTCCTCATCCTAACACGTTCTTCTAACCAAGAACTTGGGTCACATTTCGTCAACTACAAAATTATGGTTCTTATATGTTTAGTCCTATGAACAATTCATAGGGAACACCAACATATCCTCCAACCATTATTTCTGTACTGAGTTGTCAACTCAATGTTTCACATATTTCTCACAAGCAAATGAACCTTTCTTTTCTTGTTCCATTTTGAACTCCATCAAAATCTTACTTAGGTTAAACATCCTGACATAATGCTTTATCAAATACATCTATCTCCATAGATATTTGATGCTCAAACTAACTTCATAAGTTATACATTGGTTCCTGACTTATTTACAACATTTATGAAATCTCTATTTCACACAAACAAGATGTTGTAAACCCCCACTCAAATATACACCATACACATATTAAATTGTGATACCACTTTGGCTCTCACTCAGAAATATGTTATCCTTATATTTGACCACCCACTCAAACATATGTCACCACATATTTTGATTATGGAAAATAGTTTCTGCTCTAACTTAACATATGTCACCACATATCTTAATTAGATCTCACTCAATTCCTCATGAGTATTCTCGATATTTGGACACCTCCAATTTTTTTATTAACTTTTAAAACGAGAACTCTTATACGAAACACAGTCCTTTAAGTTTTATTTATTCTCTACAAACTCTTTTGAGGAATAAATATGTGAAACATCACTTTCACAAAAACAAGTAACAATTACTTCGTGATTTAAACTTAACGTACGATTTGACTCTTAGTCATTTTCGTATTTAAGATTTCTATTTCTCCTTTTGTAGTTCGTAGGTATGTCTTGTTTCTTAAACATGACAAGTAAATCATGAATATTATTTTGCAACATGACAAAATTATATATTCTTGAATCCTACCATTCTTAGAAAAACTGAATTCGAATTCAATGATCATCATCATTAATTCCTCCTTTCATGTGTCAAGTAAAACCCCAACAGAAACAATTTCCGCAGTGTTACTCGATACATTAAAGTCAAGGTCAATAACCTTATTTCCGTTTCTCATTTATTCCAGACAACTCTTTTATCAATGAAACCCTTTCATGATAAACCACTAAAATACTTAGCACAACCAACAATTTGGTCTACCCCTTTTAGTCTCATGTTGTGGAAACCTTATCCATAGTCACATATGAATAAACACTACAAAATACTTATCCGCATTGGCTTCCAATTATCTCATAATTACCACGACATCACATATCTCATATGGAATCGTTTATGTGAATCATTAAATATATCCTTATTTAATTTGAGTGTTTTCTGTCTTACAGATATATCTAATGTTTTTCTGAAACCCTGAAAATAAATCCCTTTCTGCTAGACCACACAATATCTAATAGAGTGTGATTACAAAATTTCAGGATATATCAAACACTTTGAAACAATTCTAAAATTATGTAATTTGTGACAACACTTTGCACAAGTCTCTATACTAAACAATAACTCAAATGTCAGTCCCTTTTGATCAAATCAAAAGGACTTAATTATCTTGTTAACTTAATATCCTTATGCTCCAAAATTTATTTGATCTTATCAAATATCATAACTCAAAATAAATACAACTTATTTACTCTTGTTATTTATGATGGAGCGCACAAAATAATGACACTTAATATTTGCTGAAAACATACCCAACACTTGTGTTTTTCCAGCAATTCACGACACACTTCTAAAGTAGTGGCGATTTTAGTCATACTACTTCAACAAGGCGCATGTGTTAAACATCAAAATGTTCTTCACAATACTTAGCATGAATAAAATTGTCATTATTAAATTTTAGATATCCTTTTAGTATGTTTCTTATTTATAAATGTTCAACCAATTTGTCATCTAGATTACAATACGAATAATACACTCATAATCGAAACTTGTGATTTCCAAGAGGGATTACTCATGAAAATAGAACAACCATTTTCTTCAACATGAATAACCATCTCACATAAGAAAGACACACTAATTAAAATCACACTTAATTCGATTACAAAACTTATTCAAATCCTCTAATAAAAACTGATAAATGTAGTGACAAATCGTCGCCAGCATCAACTCCTTGATTGCCACCATTCCGCAACGTCTTCCCCTGATCCTCTATGCAAATCTCAAGTAGCAGGTTCTGTTTTCATAAAACAGAATAAGTATCAAATACTTATCAGAACCGCCACAATTGCAATTTGGACTTAAAAATTTATAACTTGTATATCACTATATACCTACTGCATTATCAACTTCTCCTGCTATGGGTTCCACTTTGACATGACGCAGCCGAGACACAAACTCACAGAAAGTGATCGAATCCCTTCCTATGACATAGTCTCTGACATAATTCTTGAAGTTGGGGGGAAGCAAGCGCAGCACCCCATCTATCGCGAAATCGTCATTCATCTCGTAGTTCCAAACATCCACCCGAGTATAATACATCTTATGCATTTTCCTCAGGTGTTGTTCCAAGCAAGAGTTTTCTTCCATCTTAGTTGAAAGAAATTCATTCAGACAATCAAACCTTGCAATTCTGACTTGTGCTAAGAACCTATTCTTCAGCTCAGCGACAATCTCATTGGCACTCAAGTCGGTGAATTGTCTACTTAGGTCAGAATTCATGAAGGTGCACATCATCCACTCGACTTTCAAGTGTGTGGTCCTCTGTTCGAGCCACTCCATGTGATACTCATAACTTGCAGAAGTATCGGGTTTATCTTCTAAAGGTTCATCTAACATGTAGAGCTCTACATGGGTGTGGAGGACTCCTCTCAGACGCAGGTACCACTCGACAAAGTTTGACCCATCGAGACGTAGCTCTTCAGCAAGGAAGAGTTGGTCATAGTCGGTCATGATCCACAAGGATTGACTTTTGTTTATGATAATTTTAGTTCATCTTAATCAAAATTACTACATGAACTCCCACTAAACTCAACATCTCTCTGGTTGTTTAGTGACACACGATCCAAATCCACTACACCACGACCGATCATGACGTGAGATGATGTAGCTTCAAAGGTGAACATCACCATGTTGATCATATCATCCATATGAATCGTGTTTAACCTTTCGGTTCTTGTGTTCCGAGGCCATGTCTGTACATGCTAGGCTCATCAAGGAACCCGTAGTATTTCCGCGTTTGTAAATCTGGCTTACACCCATTTTATGTGGACGTAGAGTCTATCACACCCGATCATCACGTGGTGTCTCAAAACGATGAACTTTTGCAACGGTGCATACTAGGGGAGAACACATCTAGATATTAACTAGAGAGATCACCTTATCATTCTACCGTCACGATCATATCTAAGCATAACAATAAGGTGCATAAAAGGATTAACATCACATGCAATTCATAATTGTGATATGATATGGCCTTTTCTTCTTGTGCCTTTGATCTCCATCTCCAAAGCACCGACATGATCTCCATCATCACTGACATTATGGCGCCTCCTCCATGGTTGCCATCACCAACTATTGCAACTACAACTATTGCTACTCTTAGCGATAAAGTAAAGCAATTACATGGTAATTCAATGACACGCAGGTCACATAAAATAATAGACAAATATATTGCTCCTGCCGGTTGCCGTACTCATCGACATGCAAGTCGTGAAAGATTACAAACATGATCATTGCATACAATATAACAAATCACATATTGGCCATACCACATCACAGACCCTGCAAAAACAAGTTAGATTTCCTCTAATTTGTTTGTGCAATTTTCACGTGGCTTGGGTCAACGAGATAGAACCGTTCTAATCTACGCAAAAACCACAACGGTGATATAGAAGTTGCTTATTTACTCATCCTTTTTAAAGGCCTCCCATTGTAGATCGCATCTCACCATAGCCAGAGAAACAGACACCCGCCAGCCACTTATGCAATACAAGTTGCATGTCAACCGTGGAACCGGTCTCTCATGCATGGACGAGTAAAGTTGGTCCGGGATGCTTCAATCCAACCATCCAATAAGATACGAAATACACGCGAGAAGGTAGCAACAAAAACATCAACGCCCACAACTCCTTGTGTTCTAATCGCACCAAAATCTACGAAATAGATCTAGGCTCTGATACCACTGAAGGCGTCGTTGCATAGAAAACAAAAATTTTCCTACGCAACAAGCGGAAGAAACCCCACGATCTAGATCTATTAGATGCAAGTAGCGAAGTGGAGATCCAACCTCTTAACCTCGAAGATCGAGCAAACATTTTGTCGGTGCAGGGGTTGGCTAGTCGATCCCCGCAACTAGACCCATCTAGTCATGAGGAGATGTATTATCCACGCGATCCAATCCGATGAAGCGCCACGCGAGCAGCGCCTCCGCGGTATCCACACGTACGACTCGATGTAGACTTCTCCTTCTTGATCCCGCAAGCAAGGTGGAAGTGGCTAGATGGATCTCAGCAGCACGATGGTTGTGGTGGTGTTGAAGGTGGAGTTCTCCCGCGAACAGGGCTTCGCCAAGCCGTACACGAGGAAGAGAGGAGGAGGTGGAGGGAGGGGTGCGGCTAGGGCATAGGGGAGGCCGGCGGCCAGGGCTTGGAGTGCCTCTCCCTTGGCTGCACCCCACCTTATATAGGTGGCGGCTAGGGCAAGGGGTGGTGCGCCCCATCTAGGGCCGGCTGCCCTTGGGTGCCTTGGCCCCCAAGCAAGCCGAGTCCTAGATGGACTAGGCCTCCACTCCCCTTTTTCCATATGTTGGCCGGCTGGGCCAAGTGGGCTGCCAACCGGCCATGGTGCGGCCAACCCAGTAGGGCTGCTGCACCACCACTTTGGCCCATGTGGGTCCACACCCAGGTGGGCCACATTTCTAGACCCTTCTAGAACCTTCCAGAAATTTCCGAAACCCTTCCAGAAAATCCCGGAACTTTTCCGACACCTCCGGAAACCACTTTCCTTATATGAATCTTATTCTCCGGACTCTTCCGGATCTCCTCATGTCGTCTAGGATCTCATCCGAGACTCCAAATCAATATTCGTTCATTTCATCAATTATCTCATCGCTAACCCTAGCTACATCGGAGCGTTAAGTGTGTGACCCTACGGGTTCGAGAACATGTAGACATGATCCGATCAATAATCAGTAGCGGGACCGGGATGCCCATATTGAGTCCTACATATTCAACGAAGTTCCTTATCGATTGAACCACGATACCGGAGATTCTTAATCTCATATACGATTCCCTTTGTCTCATGATATTTAATTTGCCCGAGATTTGATCGTCGATATCTCCATATCTAGTTCCATCCCGTTACCTGGCAAATTCTCTTTACTCATCCATAATATAGGATCTCCGTGATTACACCTAATCACACGTTTGCAAACTTTTCAGATGCTATATTACCGAGAGGGCCTAGAGATATTCTACTCTGTCACATGGAGGGACAAATCCCACTCTTGATACATATCACCCAACAACCTACCATCGGAGATACCTGAAAGCCACCTTTATAATCACCCAGTTACGAAGTGACGTTTGATGTCCACAAAGTATTCCTCCGGTAAGCGGGAGTGATATAATCTCATGCTCTAAGGAAACTATACTTGGCATACAAAAGACGTTAGCAATGAAACTTGTGTGACGCGATCAATTGCAACTCTTTATTATCGGGTCTTGTCCATCACGTCATTCTCCTAATGATGTGACTCCGTTATCAAGTGACTATGATAAGTCCATGGTTAGGAAACTCTAACCATCTCTTGACTAACGAACTAGTCCAGTAGAGGCTTAGTAGGGACACCTGGTTGTTTATATTCCACACATGTATTATGTTTCCAGTTAATACAATTATAGCATGGACAATAAACTATTATCATAAACATGAATATGCTAATAAACTATTTTATTATTGCCTCTAGGGCATATTCCCAACAGTGGAGAGCTCAAACCTTTGCATCCTTGCAATCATTTTTCTTGGTTGTTATTTGACTTTTATCTATGTGAGGATTTAGAGCTTGTGTTCATCTCAATACCAAGCTCTAGTTCATCAAAAACGGATTTCATATGTTTATCTTGTTGCGTTTTTTTATGTTGGAGGTTTTACCGGCTTGTCTTTTCTAAGAGAGGTCAAACTCTCTCCTTGTAGCTTCCTCTTCACATGATGGACTATGATGGTTCTCCACATAATCTTGTAGAACTCTTCGTTGCGATTCCAATGAGCCCAAGATCATCGAAAACGGAGTCCGGATGATTAAGTTATGATTTTTCTCGTACCGGTCGTTCTGCAGTTTTTTTTTTGTCCGGCGGTAGTACCGATGCGGCACCTCCTGGAGTAGAACTGTAGAACTACTGATGCACAGCAGCTACTACTGCTGGTGGTACCACTAGGCCTTTTTTAGCTACGGGTATCCCTCCGGTACCCCGGTGGTAGCAGCCACGTTCTACTGTTGGGTCCCCTCGTTTTTGTTCAAAATGGCACTAGAGGTAGTACCGCTGCCCAGAGGTAGTACTCCTGTGCACAATTTCTGCACATAACGGTCAGATTTCGGGGGGGCCTATTTAAGGGGCCTTCTTCCCCAATGGTTCCCCAATCTAAGGCAGCACGTTTTCTCTCTCTCTCTCTCCCACCATTGTTGACCTTGAAAACCTTGCCCCCCCTCTCAATACCTCCAGTGAACCTTGCATATTTTTGAGAGAAAAGTGAGAGGAGATCTAGATCCATAATTCCACCAATCAATCTCTCCTCTAAGTGAGGGGAACCTAGGGGATCTAGTTCTTGGAGTTCTTTTGTGGTTCTCCTCTTTGTTCTTCCTCTCTTATTCCCCCATAAGCATTTGTTGCTTTGTTGGATTTGAGAGTGAAGGATTTGAGCACTTGTGCTCTTGCCATTGCATTAGTTGCATCGGTTTGTGCTCTCCACGAAGATTCGTGGAAGTGAAGTTTGAGAGCTTGTTACTCTTGGGTCTTTGGACCCTAGACGGTGTTGTGGTGATTTGGGAGCCCCCGATTGAGTTGTGGGTGTGTGCCTCAAGAACTTTGTAAAGCCTCCGGATTCCGCGTTGAAGGATTCCGATAGTGGAAGGTGAACCGAGCCTTTGTGACGAGGTTCATCGGAGAATAGGGTGAGGCCTTTGTGGCGTTGAGTAGGCCTGTGGTGGCGAGCTCACACCCCTCCAACGAGACGTACTCCCTTAACAAGGAGGAACTCGGGAGTACATCCTCGTCTCCGCGTGCCTTTGTTAGAGCATGTCTAACAGGGCCCTTATTATTTCGGCCCGTATCGGTCCTGTGAGGGGCCCCGTATTCCGTTTTCGCGGGTCCAAAACGCGTGCCAAATATCAGGACCCTTACACCCAACCCGTAAAACAGAATATTCTGTTTTACGGGTTGGGTGTAAGGGTCCTGATATTTGGCGACGCGGTTTTGACCCGTGAAAACAGGGTTTTAGACATTTTTCATATGAAAGCAAACATTTGATGCATAGTTCACAGTTTTACATCAAATCGTTGCGACGGCGGTACCCAAAAAGTTACACCTAGCCGTCTATCATTGGCATCGGCATCAAGCATCGGCATCGACGACGCCATCGCCACCGGCACCACCTCCACCACCCATCGGAGACTCACCTTGTGGAGTAGAAGCAGCACCACCGCTTGCCCCGCGACCTTGACGCATGAGCCTCTTCCTCGCCAAGATGTCCGCCTTGGTCTCATTCCACCATGCCAATTGATCCTCGTTCATGTCTTTGGTCGGCATCATCATGATCTCTTTCTCCTCGGCCAAGAGCTCCTTCATCGCTTTGGCTTCTTTGAGTGCGAGCATCCTCCCATCCAACTCAGCTTTGGCCTTGGCTTCTTCTCGCCGAGCTTCCACCTTTGCTAGCTTCACCTCTTTCCTCTTTTCGATGATGAGAAGCTTGGCCTCCAACGTCTTCATTGTCAATGTCTCCCTCGACTTCATCATTTGGTCCATCTTCTCCCGGAAACTAGATGCCTCGGCTTCCAGCTTCATCCTCTCCTTGGCTTTTTTGGTGCCCTCGGGCTTGTCTTTGTTCTTTCCACTCGTGGGATCCTCCTCGTCATCCATCTTAAGCATCGCCGACCTCTTCGGTTGAGTTTCATCATCCCTCAACTTCCACTTGGGAAGATGTTGAAGCAAGTCGAAGCAATGCTTGAATTGAAACTCGCGGTTCTTGGAGCCGGCCATGTCCTTGTACCGCAATTGAGCATACTTGGGCTACACAACAACAATATGATCAACGGATGATCATACACGTATATTGCACAACAAAGATGGTAGGGAACATGGAGAAATAAACTTACATAGTCCTCGGGAACACATCCACTTGGGGGATTATCCCTCACTTGGTCCATTGCGGCACTCCAACGAGAACAACACGGCTTGATCACTTCCCAACGACCTTGAAGGGAGCGGTAAGAACGATCCGCCAAAGTTTTGGTCCGGGGCTTGAGCTTGTGATATAAATCCTCAATGCGTTGCCAATAACACTTGCCGGTTTGATCCGTGCCGGTCACCGCATCCAACCCCACCTTGCCCCAAGCACGAATCAAGGCCACGTCTTCAATCTCAGTGTAATTGGACGCGCGCGGCGGCTTCGTAGCTTGGGCCACATCCGGCTGGACCTCGACCACATCATCGTCAACCTCTTCATCGACATACTCCTCCTTGTAATCATCGGCATCGAACGGAGGAATGTCATCCTCCACATCGATCGCGGAGTCGTCGAGGACGTGAAGGAATTCCGATGTAGACGCAACATCGAACACCTTGTCGGCACCGTCGACGGCATGAACGGGAGACGACGGAACGAAGGGAGAAGGGGCAACGGCCTTCGGCGGCGGTGGTGCGAGCCCGACACGGTTCACGGTCGGCTTCTTCGCCCTGGACGGCGGCTGTCCTCTCGGCCCCGCGGCTTTGGTCTTCGCGCGACCAGTCTTCCCCGTCGCAGCGGCCGGCGCGGCAGCGGCCGCAGACGCTTGATGGCTCCCGCGCTTCCTCTTCCCCGGCATGGTGGCGGACATCATGGCTTGTACCGCAGCCGCGGTCGGCTCGCCTTCCGCGACGGTGACGGGGACGTCCACCACCGTCGGCGCCGCCGGTACATCTTGAGCGGTCGGCGGGGCATGCGAGACGTCCATGGCGGCGAGATCCGGCCGCGTGGTGGCCGGAAAGGGCAGGGGCGTGGAGATCGGGGCGGCGGCGGCGCGGGGGGCGGGAGTTGGGCGGGCTGATTTCTCCTTCGCGCGCAGCGGAGAGGAGGCGTGAGGGTCGCGTACGGGTTCGGCCGCCCAACCCTCACCCCTACGGGTTCGCGAGCCGACCCGGGCCGGACCTGGGAATTTTCCCTACGGGTCGGGGGTTTTGAGGGCCCTGATAATCGGCGCGGAACGGCCGAAACCCGTATTCTGGCGGTTATTATACGGGTTTCGGCCGAATAAGGGCCCTGTTAGACATGCTCTTATTTCTATACCCGATCTCTTTACTTATGCACTTTACATTGTGATAGCCTTCGTGCTTGATGTAATATATCTTGCTATCACCTTGTTGTTACCTTGCTTAGCATAAGTTGTTGGTGCACATTGGTGAACCTAGTATATTAGGTTTTGTGTGCTTGATAAATTAAACGGTAGTTTTATTCCGCTTTTATCAAGCCCTAATCGTAAAAGTTTTTAATCGCCTATTCACCCCCCCTCTAGGCGACATCCTTGTCCTTTCAATAGTCACGCTACTGCTAACGGTTACTAGTAGCGTGTTCCGCTCACACGCTGCTAGTATTCAGTTAGTAGTAGCATGCCCCCAATACAACACACTACTAGTATTGTTAGTAGCGTGCCTCAGCCACGCACGCTACTAGTATTATTTTCAGGTTTAAAAAAAATGGCGGTGCCGGTCGGCTCCGGCAGCGGCTTCGATTGCATCTAGCCACGGCGGGAAGTGGAGGGCCGGCGCAGAAGAGCTCAAGACGGACACGCGGGGAGGCGTCACGGACGTCGTTGTTCGGTTGGCTGCGCCTCTAGCGGCGGGGAGCGCTCGGGTGCAGAAGGGGAACCAGGGACGGTGAGGGAGCAGGGGCGTGGCGGCGGCGGCTCACCGGCCTGGAGCAGAGAGGAGAGGGCGCGGAGGAGCTCAGGAGGTAGCAGGGATGACGGCCGGGCGCAGGAGGAGGACGATCGAGCTGGCCTGACGGCGGCCATGGAAGCACGGGAGGCAGCAAGGAGCGGCTCGGAGCTGCACGGGAGGGAGTAGGGGACGGCGGCCGGACACAGAAGGAGGGCGGCGGAGCTGTTCTGGCGGCGACCGCGACAGCATGGGAGGGAGCAGGCAGCCGCGGCCGGGCACAGCAGGAGGACGACGAAGCTAGCACGGGAGGGGGCAGGGGACGGCGGCCGGGCGTAGGAGGAGGACGGCGGAGCTAGCCTGGCGGTGGCCACGGCTGGCGCTGGCGGCGAGGCGATGGGAGACAACCAGCAAGGGAAGAGTGGCGGCGGCACTGCCAGGGAGAAGAGGATGGAGAAGAAGGGATTGGGCCGAGGGCGTGTTGTGTGCGTGCTGTGTGGGGTGCGTGTGTGGTGGTGGTGTAGATGTGTGTGGATAAGGTTGCGTTTAGGGTTAAGGTTGGCAAGAGAACAATCCAGCCCTCCACAGCTCCACCAATGAGAATGCAGAACCAAATAGTCCACGGATCGTGTGCTTTTTTCTTTTGGATTTTTGCGGTAATACTAGTAACGTGCACCCTGTAGCACACGCTATCAGTAGTCACGTAGTAGTAGCGTGCTTCTCATACCGCTACTACTATTTTCTTGTCATCGTTAGGCAAGGATGAATAGGGTTAACATTACTAGTAGCGCGTGCTCTCCACCGCACGCTACTAGTATGCACTTACTAGTAGCGTGTTGTTCAGATCGCACGTTACTAGTATTTTCTGGCAGGTGAATACGCTCGGTCTAATTTATTAGTAGCGTGTGGTTTCTGGCAGGTGGATACGCTCGGTCCAATTTATTAGTAGCGTGTGGTAAGTAGTTGTATCGTGCGGTCCAGTAGCGTGTAGGTACTAGTAGCATGCATTATGGACCGCACGCTACAACTACTTACCACATGCTACTACTAAGCTTTCCCCTGCTAGTGCGGCCCTTTTAGAGTCTGAAAATTTTGGGAAACTGCTAGAGACGAACATACGACAGATGAAACAATGGGAATATGTGATGAAACATGTTCCAAAAAGACGCCGGCAACGGATCGCAAACATCTTTTCTTTTCACGCTAACAATGCCATCACGGCCATGCACTTGCAACATACTTTTACTGTGCGGCTGTCAAAAACTTAGGATCAGGTCTCAACAACTCTTTTGTCTTTCTGTTCATTCATTCATAGGTGGTGGTAACTATGTAAAAAAACATCTAACAAGTTCACCGGTACAAAAGCAACCGAGTTCTGAAGCGATCGCCAGGGTTCAGAAAGAGACAAGATGGAGCTAGGCCTCTATGGGCAGGTTCTTCTTGTGTCTACTGAGCTTCAGCCGTGGTGTGGCATCAGCCTTCACCATGGCCAGCTTGTCGTCGTCGCCGCTCGCCGTTGTTGTTGCCGTCGCGGGAGCAGTGTCCTTGGTGCTGCAGATCTGCGGTTTCACGCCGCCACCAAGGCCAAGGGAGAACAGCTTGCTCTTGCCGACACTCCTGCTGCGGCCCAGCCTCTCTATCTCCTCCCTCATGGTGGAGCACTCCTTCTCCAGCTCAGCCACCCGCTGCTTCATTCCGTCCATGCCCTCACGCAGGGCCTGGTTCTCCCTGGCAGCCAGTGGCCAGCCAATGCCACGATGTTGTTCACCAGAGATGGGCAGGCCGAGCTGTCTCGAGCCACCCTCGAGGTTCTCGGAGATCATGAGGCACTCAGCGATGGAGCTACGAAGCTGGAGCTGCTCGAAGAAGAGTACCTGCACGATGACCCGCACAGGGAGACGCTCATTCTGCGCCGCATGAGTGCAAGCCTCCAGGGAGAGTTTCTGGCAGTCCATCACTCGGCAAAGTTCTTCCTTCTCCGATTCTGGGAGTTGGGGATGCGCCTATGTACAGAAGTGAAAACGAAACATAAACATCAGCAATGTGAACTTAAGATGCCACATCAAACATTACTAGTTATATGTTGCTTTCAGTTGCATGGAAGCTGTATTCATGGAAGGTACAAGAAATAATTGTAAGCAGTAAACCCCATGTTCGTGCAACCTAAATAATGTTTCTGAACCGATTGGCTATTTCTTTAAGAACACCTGTTTATCCCGTGGTGCAAGCTGGATGATCAAAAACCTATACTATATAGTTTTACCGAGAAATGATTTTGGGACTACGAACAAAACACCTATCCACCAGTCCTTTCAATTATAACTCGACAAGAAGTTACAAGGGTAGGAAGAACTTCACCTACAAGTGTGTTATTATTGTGTTCATGGAAACAAGAAAAAGAAATACAAAAGCGTTACCTTCAGGTAGATGTCAACAGCACGATAAAGTCCATCATCTATTGGCCGAGCATAATCTGGTATGGCAGCAGCCAAAGACAGAAACTTTGGCAACTTGAGGTTGGCATCT
The DNA here is from genome assembly GCA_012064385.1 of Puccinellia tenuiflora. NCBI lineage: Eukaryota > Viridiplantae > Streptophyta > Magnoliopsida > Poales > Poaceae > Puccinellia > Puccinellia tenuiflora. The sequence continues at coordinate 236,629 of QRDG01002494.1, read as the reverse complement.
GGTGCAACTTCAGCTAGGTAGCCATCAATCAACTTAGCAACCATAGTTATCGGCAGTAGAGATGGTGAAGCTAATAGCTGCCCATCATCACCAAGGCCAGGGGAAGCTCCACCAGTTTCTTGATCCATTGCCAAGAAGTGGTCAAGAATCCTATGGACACAATCCACATCATAGAGTGCTTCAATAGAGTCAGACATGTTTGTTATCAGAAGATCTTCCAGAGTGGCCTTGTCAAGCTGCAAACCTATCCGCCGCTCCAAGTTGGACACACAGGAGGAGCTGGCTTTAAGAATGATCGCTGTGCGCAGAAGGCCAAACAACAGCTTGCAAGATGTGACACCCCTTTGGAAAGGCAACAGTCTATCAATCTCCTCAAGAAGATACTTTTGCTCCTCCTCAGAAGGCATGGCTGTTAAAGTTGTCACTGAAAGGCAGCTGCTGACATCGCTAATGCTTTTACGTCGATTTAGACCAGGTAAACGCCTCTTGGCATAATGGTTAAGGGATCCAACGATAATGTCCTGATTGATGCCTCGGTATTCCATGGCTGAGATTACCTTCTTGTACAATGGAAGACTTAAGCATGAAACATCATCATACCACCAATCTGAACTGTAATTTCTTGGCCTAGCTCCAGTGCTAATACCATTCCACAAGAAGCTCCCTCCAGGACTCTGCGTGGGACCACCATACTGGATGACTGGCCAGCCAAATTCATCAGGGTCAGTACATGATTTGGTTGCAACCGAGTCGATGCACCTCTTTACAACTTGCAATTTTTCAGCAAGATCAATAACGTCATCGCAAGTATGAAGTGCCTTGATTGAGTCTTTCCAGCTTTTGAGGACTGTCTGGGTAAGGAAGTTCTCAGTCTGCGCAATCAAGTTTCCCTCGGCAATATCTTCAGTCATCTCGAGATACTCAGCAATGCAGCGAAGGTGCACAACATTGGAGGAAGTCAATTCAAACTTTACACCATAGCAGAACCTAGCAGCTAGCTCAAAAGCCTTTTCTCCACCAGGAATATCAGATAGATCAATGGCACAACTATCTTCTCCCTTCTCAATTTTCTCTCGGATGAGACGTTCCAAAAGGCCACTCTTTGATAATAGAGGAAACTGCAAAACAGAGATGAATTGTTACAAAGTAATTTTCTTCATCCTTCGCAGATATGTACATCTATTTTTTGTCTCTAAATCATAGTATGCACATACTGATATCGGTAGTTCGGTACTAGAAGTTCCCTAGAATCAGAGAGCAAAAGTTGCACGGTGCTAACAAAACAATTTGTGAAGCACAGGAATGCTTTAGTGAACTTAATGGTCAAGTTTTTACCTTGTGGAGATGAAAAGATCGCTCCGCAACTACCACGGTTATGTCACTAGGAAGACCAGTAGTGCAATACCTACATAAGGAACATACTTCCATTAGAAATTTAGTTTGAGTAATATAATGTGCTTACACAACTAGAACTGTAGAAGATGGAAGTACATGAATATAAGGACATAATTTATTTCATAAAAACCACATGAGATAATTTTCAGATGATTTTTGTTTCTTGTACACAAATGTGAAGAGCTTGAATGAGCTACATTTAGCTCCGCCATCTCTTCTAACGTTGAACATGAGCTCAATCTCGATTTAGCGACTGTACCTCACTTGGGTGGGGGAGTAGATGTACAAAGCCACCACCCTTCAAGTCCTCATAGGCTCAGATTCTGGGTCCCATTTCTTTCAACTATTTGAACATATAACTCTCTTACATGTTCCAAACTTTTTCTTTCTGCGAAAAAATGCTATACTTTGGTTCTGTTTAAGCTCATCTAGGGAGTGCAGCTAATTTTAATGCACTACATAACCCAGATGAATATCAACATACTACCACATTGGCCCTAGCTGGCTTCGTTAAGATGGAAAAACTTAGGAGAAAAAGTCGATGTGTTATCACGGTCAACTTTCAAGATACGTTAACGTGCTTGACTTCCTAGAGTAAACTTGTTTAAACTGTATGCAAAAAGAACACACATTAAGATGTCAAATGTCGAAAAATGAAAATAATAAACATATATGGATTTTACCAATAGAAATAGAGGGCTAAAAGTACTGAAAAGATTGTTGAACAATAGTTGTGCAGCAAGCCAGCAACACTATGGACAGTTTGGGGACATGACAGCATATATGACTATTTGACTCAATGGTAAGCGTTGAGCAAGTGATGTGGCTAATGAAGATGGCTCCTAAGAAAGTTTAGACTTTAGGATAAAAGAGACCGTGGAAGAGATTAGCTATAAGCCTTCTAACTGTAACAAAAAAATCTCAAGTTTCAGATTTGCAGCAGTGTATTTGCAAACTCCAGGACCAGCATCTGACAGAGTACTGCTCACCATGATTGTGACGAGAGAACATAATTTGGAGAAATAAATATGACCCATTTAATGCTCAACATGTGCAGAACCAACAAGTACCAAACATAAGAGATTGATCGGGCCAAAAGTCAGGCAAGACAATATTTCTCACAGAAGGGGGAAATAAATACTAATCCAGGACAGGCATTCTGCGCCCTGAACACTCTATTTACCAGCCAATGCTTTCACCTCAATAACTACCAAAAATGGTACTATAAATGGTAGGTTCCATTTTTCCACAAATAGATGAAGTCCTCTAACACGGCATGAGCATAGAAAGCATCGAAATGACAATCATAGCCGACCGATATTAACAGGCTGTATGGAGATAATTGGTCATGAGTCCTTCCAGAAAGGCGTGTCAGCTTAAAAACAAAAAATGGATGTAGTTTTCATAGCTGGCCTGGCATCCATGTTTTGATTAAAACCTTCCATCCAGCACGAGTTAGTTAGCATATTATAATCAGCGGCCCAGATGAAGCCAAGAGGAAGAGGTCTGGCCATGGGTGCATGGGAGCTTGTAGTACATATGGCACCTATTCAATTATTTTCCATCTTCTGAAAGAATTTATGGCACATTCCCTACCCGATCGTGCCCAGTCTCACGCAGACAAACACTCCAATGGTTAACATAATAATTATGGCAGCAATTACAAGTAAAGCAAGCAATCAAAACACTGGACAAATTGGACTGCTAGCATGAGGAACCACACAGAATAGACATGGCAGAGCAACATGCTTGGGGAAATAGCGTAAGAGAGAGGAGGCTGTTCATACCAGTCCTGGCCCTGCCTCCTGAACACATCAGGCCTTGATCCCAGCTTCAGACAGGCCATGCTAGCGCTCCCAGTTTCCCAGTGGAGGCCACACTGCACCGACGGGGCAGACGGTCCCTTGGGGTCAAAGGCAGAGAGATTCCAGCTTCCCGGACACACCCCTGGAACCCAAATCCTCGAGAAAGTAACGAAAAGAAAAGAAAAGCACTTTCCCCACAAAACCTCAATCAATCTAGTCTAAAATCATCCAGGCCGTCGCTACGATGTGGGAGCCGAAGAGCATCCAGATTACGCGGAGCGCCGACACGAGGTTGCACATCTACTACCGCGGGCGAAGAGAAGAGAGTCCGCTGATCCGCAGCCCTCTAGAAACGTGGAAAACAAGAAGGACCTTGGAAGGATTGTGATACCTAAAACCCACCCACCGAATCACCCTCCGCCGCTGCAGGAACGGGTCACTGGGATTCTCCGGCCCAAGATCCCCACCCCCACGAAGAGAAGGAGAAGAACCGGTGCTGCCGCCGGAGGAGGAGCGAGTGAGCGAGGGGGAGAAGGTTTGTTTATGGCGGCAGGCACAAGAGGGTGGGGGTGGGGGACTAGGAGGAATGTTGTGGCAGGAGGACAGGGGGATCCAAGAACATTCTCTTCCTTGGCTGGCTCACACCACCCAGACGCAGTGGGTGTACTAGTCGCTGGTGTGTGTGTGTGGTGGGCTTCACAGTTTCCTATGGAGAAAAAGGACAGGATGGAAGGAGACGGAGGAAGGCACTCAAGACGTGGGCCCAGAGGCCAGAGCCAGCACGCTGCAGGCCCAGAATCCACTTTTGGCTGCATCCTCCTCTCTGTTTTTTCTTCTTTTTCATTCCTCTTGGCAACTCTTGATTTTTGGGACTGTCTCACTCATCTCCTCCCGTAACAGATGAGAATGCACACCACCAATGATACACTAATGAAGTTACTAGCATGCAAACACGCTCTGAAATCTCCAAACAGATGCCCTAAAAAATAGGTTTAGGACATCAAAATGTTTGATTTTTGAATAACATAATGCAGTAGAATTTTTTCTGCCGTACCAAATACCCCAAAATAGAGCACCAGAGAATTGCAACCGTAACAGATGACCTAAAATAGGACACCCGACACATGTATGTTCTCACACAAATAGCATATATAGTGAAACAAATGAATATCACACTCATCTCAAATGAATCCCAAACAAATATAACACAAACAATACTTAATTAATTATTACATATAGTTTATCAATTCTTAGCATAAAAATCAAATCCATGTTTATCAAACACATAGTTCATCACATACAACATGAGACATAGAGATGGAACTAGTGATCTTTTTGGACCATTCCGTACGTGCCACTTCTCGATGAGATCTTTTTGAAGATCTTCATGTATTTGAATCTCTAATGTTGTGGTACACATAAAAAAAGCGTCGGATTCAGTCTTCCCTTCTACACCATGCCATAAAATCATAGAAACTATATTTCAAACTTTTTCTACGTTCGTTCTCAATTATCATGTTATGCATGATAACGCAAACTGTCATGATGTACCCAAAAAAAAAATCTCTCATTGCCGGTAAGTTTGATTTTGTTATGGCGGTGATGTGGAGATCAATGCTTTTGGGGGAATGCTTCGATGTTGCATACAGTGTTGCCATTTGTTACAAGTGTTTGTATTTATTGTTGTTCGCACGAGACTCCAGGTTTTCCAAACACACAAACACAAACACATAGTTCATCACATACAACATGAGACGTAGAGATGAAACTAGTGATCTTTTTGGACCATTCCATGCGTGCCACTTCTCGATGAGATATTTTTGAAAATCTTCATGTCTATTTAAATGTCTAATGTTGTGGTACACATCAAGAAAGCGTCGGATTCGGTCTTCCCTTCTATGCTATGCCATAAAATCACAGAAACTATATTTCAAATCTTTTCTATGTTCATTCTCAATTATCATGTTATGCATGATCACGCAAACTGTTATGATGTACCCAAAAAAAAAAAAATCTCTCAGTCTATTGCCGGTGAGTTTGATTTGGTTATGGTGGTGATGTGGAGGTCAGTGCTTTTAGGGGAATGCTTCGATGTTGCATACAGTGTTGCGATTTGTTACAAGCGTTTGTATTTATTGTTGTTCACAGGGACTCCAGATTTTCCAACAACAATACTTCGCGCCACAATAACTTTTAACTTTTTCGTATGACTGCATTATCGTTCTGAGTAGTTTTTTAGTAGGTCTTGTGCTTTAGACAAAACGAATTTGATCTTTTGCCCCAGGATCTGGGTCCTGGCTGTAGTGTAGCCAACCAACCAGGTATCGGCTCCTCGGATGCAGGGCCCCCTACACGTCACACGTGCCCCTCCCCTTATCACCTCCCTCTCTCCTGTGCAAACGGAGCCCAACCATATTTCGCGCCACCCTCTTCCTCTCATTCATTCCTCTGCTTCTCCCGCGTCAGTCAGCGACACCATGTCCATCGCGTCCATGGCCATGTCGAGAGCTCTGATCAACACACCGCATCGTCCCCACAATCTGCACCGCTTCCTCGTGTCGCCGAGCTCGCCGCCGCGGTTGCCACTCCTCCCTCGCGGCCCACCGGTGGGTCAAGCGACGCCTCTGCTTCTCCCCAGCGGCGGAACGGCGAGGAGGATCATGCCCGTGTGCCCCAGGCACGGGTCGGGCGGAGCGGAGGACCTCGCGCCCACGCCCAAGTCGGAGCGCACCATGACGGCCTTCGGCATGGCCAGCCTCTGGGTGGGCCTCGTCGTCAGCGTGCCTGCCTACTACCTCGCCGGCAGCCTCGTGGACCTCGGCATGTCGGCGGTCCAGGGTGTCGCCACCGTCACGCTCGCCAACCTCGTCGTGCTCGCCACGCTCGTGCTCACGGCCGCGCCGGCGGTCACGCACGGCCTGCCGTTCCCGGTGCTCGCGCGGGCCACCTTCGGGGTCCGCGGCGCGCACGTCCCGGCCGTCGTCCGCGCGCTCATCGGCTGCGGATGGTTCGGGATCGAGTCGTGGATCGGCGGCCGCGCCATCTTCCTCCTCCTGCCCGCGGCGCTCAAGACGTACGCGCCGCTGCTGGCGCCGGTGCCCGGGCTCGGGGGGGCCTCGGGGCTCGAGATCGCGTGTCTCCTGGCCTTCACGGCGGCGCAGCTCGCCGTCATCATGCGCGGCATGGACGCCATCCGTAAGCTCGAGGACTACTCCGCGCCGGTGCTCGTCGCGCTCACCTCCGCGCTGCTGGCCTGGGCCTACGTCTCCGCCGGTGGCTTCGGGACCATCCTCTCGCTGCCGCCGCGGCTGACCAGCGGCGAGTTCTGGAAGGTCTTCTTCCCGGCGCTCACCGCCAACATCAGCTTCTGGTCGACGGTGTCCGTCAGCATCCCGGACTTCGCGCGGTACGCACGGAGCCAGGCGGACCAGGTGCTCGGCCAGGTCGGCCTACCTGTGTTCATGGGCCTCTTCACCTGCGCCGGCCTCGCCATCACCTCCTCCACCGAAACCATCTTCGGCCGCCTCATCTCCGACCCGATCGAGCTACTCGGCCTCATCGGCGGGCCAGCGACCAAGGTCTTCACCATCATCGGCATCAGCCTCGTCATCATCACAACCAACATCGCCGCCAACGTCGTCGCGCCGGCCAACACGCTCGTCGCGCTCGCCCCGCGGACCTTCACGTTCGCCAAGGGCGCGCTCGTCACGGCAATGGTCGGCATTGCTTTCCAGCCGTGGCGGCTGCTCAGCTCCAGCGAGAGCTTCGTCTTCACGTGGCTGCTCGGCAACGCGGCGCTCATGGGGCCCATTGGAGGCGTTGTCCTCGCCGACCACTACCTCGTCAAGCGCACCGCGCTGGATGTCGACGCGCTCTACTCCGAGGAAGCCGGCAGCCCCTACTACTTCCAGGGCGGTTTCAACGCCGCCGCGATGGTGGCGATGGTGGCCGGATTCGCCGCAGTCGTGCCGGGGTTCCTGCACAAGGTAGGGGTGCTGCCGAGTGTGTCCAGTGCGCTCGTCGTGGCCTACGACAATGCCTGGTTCACCAGCTTCTTCGTCGCCGGCGCCCTGTACTGCTTGCTCTGCCGTCGGAGAAGGGGTGAAGTCAAACAACAGCTCAGTGCTACTTGTTGATGCTACCGTGGGTGGAAAAAAATCCTATACGACCCAGCCTGTACGACCCAGGCTGTAGACCATATCTAGCACAGTACATGTCCCAGAAAACAATCTCAAAGCAGGGTTAGCAGTAGGATTTGTTTAGAAAAAAGTGGGATTTGCCACGTGTACATCACTAGATGTGGTCCACGGACTGGGTCGTACAAGGCTGAGTCGTATAGGATTTTTTTCCGGGTTTCACGATGACACTAGATACGAAAAACGATATTTTTGTCTGACAAAATAATGAAATAAATAAGTAAACAAGAGGGTGCTTCCATATAGCTCGTAAACTAATAAACTGTATACAGAGCCCAATAGTTGTACAGAGCTTATATCTTTACATTTATTTTTATCAATCAACATTGTACTGTTCATACATAAAAATGAAAAAAAAGTATTATCTTACTAGTTGAATATCCATGTGTTGCCACAGCTACTCAAGTTTCTTTTATCATCACACATGTAAACATAATGTACTTGAAATTTCAGATTGAAGTGTTGAAGATATGAGAACGAAGACACCTCTTTAACCAGATTTGTAAGGCAAACTTTGATGTAATTTCAGGGAGCTAAATTCGCTATGATTTTTCTTTGAATACGCCCTCGGGGTCATATAATCCCAAGAACATATCTGAATGCCGTGGAAACTGACCACCACAATAGATAATCCCAAGATACATAAAAATGAATGAAAATGTATTATCTTACTAGTTGAATATCTGTGTGTTGCCACAGCTACTCAAGTTTCTTTTATCATCACACATGCAAATATAATGTACTTGAAATTTCGGATGGTGTTGAAGATATGGGACCGAAGACACCTCTTTAACAAATATCTCAACAAACGACACAATCCAGTGGGGAGTAAGTACACTCAAACTACATGTCAATCTACTTCATCTCTGTGCAAAAAAAAATCTACTTCATCACTTCAATGTTCAATCTGAAACGACACACTTTGCCTTTCTTGTTTGTTGATACTTGATACTACCTACATGAAGTAACAACCGATATAAGTATCTATAAGAAAAATGTATATTTTGATATTTTCTGTTCCCTCAACCATCAGATAGAGGTTATCATACTAACTTGCTAAGTAAAATCTACAAGTTTCAAAAGAAAAATCATAGAAAATAAAACAAACAAAAAATCTTTTCTTTTTTGAAATTTATATGTCATTATAGTTCTTCTATTGACATTGTTCGATATTTTCATCGTTCGGGTCGTATTCCGAACAGATTTAAGATTGTAGGGGTGAAACTTAAACCAGATTTGTAAGACAAACTTTGATGTAAGTTCAGGGAGAAAAATTCGATATCTCTATAATTTTTCTTTGAGATATACCCTCGGGGTCAGATATCCCAAGATACATATCTGAATGATGTGGACCTAACCACCACAATGGAAATATCTACGACATCTAGTACAATACAACATAAGGTTTATTAAGGACATTACATAAATATAAAATTAAAGTACAATCCTATCTCAATCGTGGGATAATGCATAACTCAAATCGATATTTTGAGTATAACAATTAAAAAGAGAAGGCTGCAATTTGGTCATGATTCTAAACTCGTGTTTGTTGGTTGGTTGCCAAATTCCTCTTGGGGCACTACTTTCACCCTTCCCCCACCTTCCGACACTCAAGGTGAAAACCTTTATCCGTCTCGGCTGACGGGCGGTGGTGATGTTCGTGTTTACCTTGTTAAGAGCATCTCTAACAGAGCCCGTAAACACGCGAACTGAAAACACCGAGTTCAGTTCACCGAACTCGTATTTACGGGTCGGAAAATGGCTGGCGCAGAACAGAGCCCGTAAACCAAACTGTAATTCTGTTTTACAGTTTTGGTTTACGGGCTCTGTTCTGCGCCAGCCACATCCGAACCCATGAAACATACATATGCAATATGATATAAACAGAAACATACAACAATCGATCATAATTAATCAAATAAATAGTTTTCAGAAACATACATATTGCTATTCCAACAATGTCTCAACCAAATTACAACAGTTTTCAAATAATAAAACAAATGAACAAATGTCTCAACAATAATTCATCTTACACATAAATGAATGGAATGGTAGGATCATTGGCGACGGCCATGTCGCTGCCAGTGGTGCATTTTGAGATCATAAACGAGCTGGGCATGAGTGTTGGCATTCTCAATCTGCCGATGCGTTTCAAGGAAAGCTTCAATGCGATCGGGATTCCGCGGGGGTTACTCGGGTGCCAACGTTGTCATAGAAGCAGGGCAAGCTTTAACCCTCTTTCATCCTCAATGATCATGTTGTGAAGAATCACACAACATGTCATGATGTTCACAAGGGATTTTTTGTCCCAAAACCGAGCTGGACCCCGAACAATGGCAAACCTTGCTTGCAAAACACCGAAAGCTCTCTCAATGTCCTTGCGAGCAGCTTCTTGAGCCTTGGCAAATACAGCTTCAATTTTATCTCAGGATCCTTCACGGACTTCACAAAAGTTGCCCAGTCCGGATAGATGCCATCGGCTAGATAGTATCCCATTGTATATTCATTATTCATAACTTTGTAATTGCAAGTGGGTGCTTCCCCATTTGCTAGTTTCGCAAATAAAGGGGATCTTTGTAGCACGTTGATGTCATTGAGTGTTCCCGGCAAACCAAAAAAACAATGCCAAATCCACAAATCTTGTGATGCTACGGCCTCAAGTACAATGGTAGGATCTTTGCTCTTCCCACAGTACTGTCCATGCCATGCCTTGGGACAATTCTTCCATGTCCAATGCATACAATCAACACTACCAAGCATTCCAGGCCAACCCCTTTTCTCATTTATCTTCATCAATCTTTTTGTGTCATCTTCATTGGGAGCTCGAAGATATGTTGGACCAAACAACTTGATAATCATGCGAGCAAACCTATGCACGGACTCCGTGGTTGTATCTTCACCAATTCGAAGATACTCATCGGTGTAATCCGCAGCGATGCCATACGCAATCACCCTCATGGCAGCCGAGATTTTTTGGTAGGGGCTGAAACCCATCACGCCGGTAGCATTTCTACGTTGTTTGAAGTAATTTGAGTTTGCTTCGCAGGCCTTCACGATTGTGACGAACACACTACGGCGCATGCGATACCTCCTACGGAATAGATGCGGCGGATAGGTAGGTACCTCGGCGAAGTAGTCATCCATCAGTTGCTCGTGGCCGAGGAGGCGATTCCGTTGGATGTGGTTCCGGCCAAACACCGAACCGCGCCTCCGATTCAGCAGCTTCGCGCGGTCCTCCAGCTCCTTGACGGAGAGAAGGAGGATGGTGGCCTCCATGTCATCGTCGTGGAGCAGCTCGTCGAGGTCGGAATTGTCCGAGGAGGACGAATCAGACAGATCGACGTCATTGAACTCGTCGGCCGAGCTCATCCTCGATTCGGCCGGCGCGGCGGCGGCGGGACCTGGAGGAGATGGAGGAACCACGGGCGGGAGGCAGGGCAACCTACGATAGCTCCGCTTCGCCGGACTCCGCCGAATCGGGAGGTGCGGCGGTGGCGGCGCGTGGAAGTGGGGAGAGAATGAGCGGTTGCGTGAGGTGTAAATTCAGCGCGTCCTAGATATGGTTCCACGTTCGGTTCGCGCTTTCGACCCCTACAAATACAGGCCGAGTTGGGTTTTCGGTCTCGGCCTGAAAACTTTTTTTTTCGGTTTTGGCTCGTTTACGGACTCTGTTCTGCGCCATTTTTCGAACCGAACCCGTAAACTAGCGGTTATTTTTCGGTTTTAGGCCTTTTACGGGCTCTGTTAGAGATGCTCTAAGATCATCCTTGAGGAGTGTGGGTGTCTCTCGGACGACGACATGTCTCCTATGTTTCTTCTCAGCGTCTCCTTGGTGACGTTTAGCGGTGCACTTTTTGTACTAATTTTATTGGCGACGAGTATGTTTTTAGTGTTTTCAGCTAATTTTATTGTGTCTTTATATTACTGTAATACAAATCAGAACGAAAGTCTGTTCAGAACATACGAGAGAGAGAGAGAGATAGAATGGCTTACACTGGCAATTCGACGTGGCTATCACGGTCCGGAGCGCACCGGGCCGGCCAGCCAATTAAAAGCGTGGACTCCACCGTCGGAAGCCGGCCGGCCGGAACCAAACCAAACAAAAAAACAAGTCCGCATCACGGGCAGGCGCCGGGCGGCCACGACGCCTCTCCATTTCCCCCACCACTCTCCGACCTCGCCGCACGCACGCGCGGGCATCTCCAGCTCCGCACCCCGCCTCCGATCTCTCACCACCTCCCCGCTCGCCAGATCCGGCTGCACCCCGCCGCCGCTCGCCGGCGGCAGCCGCGACGCGGCCCGGCCTGCCCTCGCCGCTTGACCGCAGAGAGATCGCCGTCTTCGCCCACGGCGTGGGGCGAGAGCGGGAGGGCGGGGTTGGCTACGGGCTGCTGAGCAAGGGCAATGGCGCGGCGGTGGCGGCCGTCGCACCTGGTGTTCGCGGCTGCGGTGGTCTACCTCATCCTCATCTCCCTCAAGTTCCGCCGCGTCCTCGACATGGCCACCTCCGACCTCGCCGTCGTTGAGCCCTCCTTCTCCTCCCCATCCTCCGCGGACCACCTGCCCCCTCTCCTCCCGGGTAGCTCCTCAGCAACTTCCAATGCCACCCTGTTCCAGGTCCAGCCATTCTGGCACCGCTACGACCGCGTCTCCCTGCCCGACATCGCCGCTCGCAACCGCTCAGCGCTCGACCGCATGGCCGACGACGCCTGGTCGCTGGGGCTCACCGCCTGGGAGGACGCCGCAGCCTTCGCTGGGGATCCCTGGGAGCTCGCCGCCGCCGACGCCGCCTCCACCGACAATTGCCCCGCCGCAGTGTCCATGCGCGCGCGGGGTAGGGTCGTCTTCCTGCCCTGCGGCCTCGCCGCCGGCTCCTCCGTCACCGTCGTCGGCACGCCCAGGGCCGCGCACAAGGAGTACGTGCCGCAGCTCGCCAGGATGCGCCAGGGGGACGGGACCGTGCACGTGTCGCAGTTCATGGTCGAGCTGCAGGGCCTGCGGGCTGTCGATGGCGAGGACCCGCCCAGGATACTGCACCTCAACCCCAGGCTGAGGGGGGACTGGAGCCAGCGCCCCATCATCGAGCACAATACCTGCTACCGGATGCAGTGGGGCGCCGGACAGCGCTGTGACGGCTTACCTCCCGAGGACAACGAAGATAAGGGTACATTGCGCTCTTCTTCTTCAATCCTTTGCATCTTACAACGTTATTTTCTGAGTCAGTATCCGTTGTTATTTGTTACTAGTGATGTGGTTATCGAACTAGCATCCTTGCTACTTGCTAGTGGAGATTAGGGAAGACAAATTAATTGCATTGTCAAATTAGTACAGAGGTATTGCCAGCCTAAAGCCATATTGCCATGTTTCTATTTAGAACTTGTTAACCATTAATGCTTGTAGCATTGTGATGACCAATTAACCATTACAACCGCTTCTAAGTTCTAGCCCATGGATGGAATGGCTATTGCTTATTCGATCAAACTATCAAAGAGCCTAACACATGAGGACTTTTTACCAATGTATAAAGAACTATGAGACTTGAATTTTGAGGCCATTGCCATTTTGCTATGGGATATTCCTATTTATTATGTATATGAGATGACGATGTTAGAGCTACAATATTGTTTAGTGCGTCTCTCTTTTGAATAATATCCGTTTAAACTTGTACCACTGACAATCACCGTTCCATATATGCATACAATTTCAATGATATTCATCATACCTTAATATCTAACCATGCGTTAGTGCATGTCAGAATAATAGAGAATTATGAATAGCTCTATGGTGTATGGACAATTTCTTGCAATTGCATAGGAAGTTTTTACTTTTTGGGGGATTTTCTTCCTCCTGGAAGTGCTTGCTTTCACATCCGTCCAAATGTTACCTGATGTGACATGTCTGATACTTATTTCTGAGATTATTGTTGTTATTGCTGCCTTTGTCAAGCCGTTTATTTTATCTTTTCACAAGTTATATTCCTTTATACATTGGAGGTGCTGCCCCTATCATACCTTATTGACTAAAATTTCGAAGTAATATGAAAGTTTATTCAAGCTGTCAGTTTTTTTTTTGGAATATCCATTTTAGTACCTACTTTGTATTGCAAAATGAAAACCTTAAGGTGTTAGCTCCTCTGGTAACAATATGTCCTTTTATCCTCAGGATAGCATATTTGGCTAAAACCTACAATTTCATATTTTTGGACAGTCGATGGGTTCACCAAATGTGAAAAGTGGATACGTGATGATATCGTCGACACGAAAGAATCCAGGACAACTTCATGGCTAAAGAGGTTCATAGGGCGTGCGAAGAAACCGGCAATGACATGGCCATTCCCCTTTGTAGAAGACAGGCTGTTTGTTCTTACAATACAAGCTGGAGTTGAAGGTTTCCACATATATGTCGGTGGTCGCCATGTGACATCTTTCCCTTATCGACCAGTATGTTCTTTAGATATGTTCGTCCTGCTGTCCAGTTTGTTATGATATTTGGAAGAAACACTAATGGGTAAAGGCGATCATTTCCAGGGATTCACTCTTGAAGATGCAACAGGATTATATGTTAAGGGTGATGTGGATGTCCATTCAGTTTATGCCACTGCTCTTCCTATGTCTCATCCCAGTTTTTCGCTTCAGCAAGTCCTTGAGATGTCAGATAAATGGAGGTCACAACCACTGCCAAGTGATCCAGTTTACCTTTTTATCGGAATACTCTCAGCATCGAATCATTTTGCTGAACGCATGGCTGTGAGAAAAACTTGGATGCAAACTTCAGAAATTAGGTCTTCTAAAGTAGTAGCACGATTCTTTGTTGCACTGGTAAGCAAATTATGCATTCAAAATAAATGATATCTGTCAAGTTTGTCATGGTAACTCGTAAGTTTCTTTGTTTGTGTTGTGCATCTTAAGATATTTTTTACTTGCATTACATATTTGTATGCATAATCAGTGTGTAGATTGGAATAATGGAATTATGGAAGCATAACATACAAGTTATAATATGTGGGCGCCATATCTGATACACATGCACAAGCAAAATTTTGGCTGAAAGTTCTTGTATGAAGAGGATTATGCTGGCTACTATTATTCACCATCATGCTTTGATTGCTATTGTCGTGAATTATTTGATACAGCTTCACCAGCCTTATAATTTTACATACATCATAGTGAAAAGAATCACTATTAGCACCGTGTCTACTTAATTATCTTGTTTACTCCATGCACTCCAATGATGGGAAATATCAATGCTTCAGTAGCATGTTTCATATCATAAAGGAAAGAAAAATAAATTTTCTCCAGGAAATGAATACATGCTGTAATATTGTTCATTACAAACTGTGGTTGCAGAATTCTAGGAAAGAGGTCAATGTGATGCTAAAGAAAGAAGCGGAATACTTTGGAGATATTGTCATTTTGCCATTCATAGATCGTTATGAACTGGTAGTTCTTAAGACAATCGCTATTTGCGAGTATGGGGTGAGACCCTCTTTGCTATCATCATCTTCTGTTAGACTTCTGCTGCAGTAAGCCTGTACTCAGTAAATGGTAATGGCCTTATTGCTAGACTAGAGGTGCAAATTGGTGACCCTTAGGGTACCCTCCAACCCTCTCTAGTTCATTTGTTTGAACTAACAAGGCTTGGAGTGTACCCCAAGGGTCACCAATTTGCACCCCTACATGCTTATCTCAACGGAGGTGACATAGGCCTGTTTGAGGTTAAAGTTAAAGCTGCTTAAAGCTTAAGCTCTACCAAGAAAATTGTTGCTAGAGTAATTAATTATAAATGGCATGGAACCCACTTTGGAGTGAGGAGCTTAATTCCTTTTCATGTAACTCCTCGTGAGTCACTTCCAGGAGAAGCTGAGCTCTCCAAACAGGGATTATAGTCTATGTGTATATGAACTATACAACGAACCTAACATCTGTTTATCATATCGCCTTGCAGGTCCAGAACTTGACAGCTGCCCATGTCATGAAATGCGACGACGATACATTTGTGAGGGTAGATGTGGTTCTTAGACACATCAAGATGTACTCCTTAGACAAACCATTATATATGGGAAACCTTAACCTCTTGCATAGACCACTGAGAACTGGGAAATGGGCAGTTACGGAGGAGGTACTATCATTTAAAAAAGCAATACCCTTAAGTTAATCAGTTGGTCCAAAGTCCATTTATTATTGTTTTGGAGCTCATGCAACCCTGTGAGTTAATCTGTTACTGCTTACCTGAATCTTTTCTTAACAAACAAATTTGTGAGCCGTGTGTTACTGCCTTCTTAAAGGCCGAGCGGACCACTTTATGTGGTATTAGTTCAAGTCTAGAAATGGCTGTTCTTGCTAAATGCCCACCATGAACTTGTAATTTTGCTTATAAAATTTGCAGTCCTTTTTTGTGTTGCTGACATTTGTGCCACCATCTTCATTGTGGTCCCTACTCATATCGAATGCAGGAGTGGCCTGAAGATATCTACCCGCCTTATGCAAACGGTCCCGGCTATGTAATTTCTGGTGGCATAGCAAAATTCGTCGTGTCTCAGCATGCCAATCAGAGTTTAAGGGTGAGCCTCCATCGATGTTACATACTGCCTTTTGATAACTTGTATCGTGTTATGTCAATCGCTCTACTTTTTGGCCTGCCTTGCAGCTATTCAAGATGGAGGATGTAAGTATGGGGCTATGGGTCGAGAAGTTCAATTCTACTATGCCTGTCAGGTATTCTCACAGCTGGAAGTTCTGCCAGTACGGTTGCCTCGAGAACTACTACACGGCACATTATCAGTCACCAAGGCAAATGCAATGTTTGTGGGACAAGTTGGTCCGGGGTCGGGCATCCTGCTGCAACTACAGATAGCAGGATGCGATCTATCATTTTCACTTGGTAGTCAGCATTCCTTCTATCCCAGCCGGTGAGTTTGGCTGGCTGGTGTTCTATTTTTTTTGACATGAATCACCCATGGATAGCTTAGAGGCTGCTGCTCCGTTGGCTCGATTGAAGAGCTTACATTGTTGTGAGGTTGAAGCTTGAAGATTAGGTAGGAAGCTGCAACCCTCTGGTTTCATACATATGCCTGATTTACGTTTTGGTCAATGTCCATAGCATCAACACGTGCCCCTATTCTTGTAATTGATCCCAGTTTTCTTCTGAGGGAGGATTGATCCCATTTTGACGTAGAAGATGTGATCAAGATATTCAGATGTATGTCTGTTCTTCTGATAGACAGAATGATTGCATGTTCTTCGTCTCGTCTCCCTGTGATGTTAAAATCATCATAGTTTTTTTCTTCCCATTTATGACTTCCCCTCACACTGTCACACAGTGGGGTATCACACCGGTTGGAGCTCACTGCGGCATGAACCATCGAGTCAAATGATACATACATCAGGCAAATTGTGCTATATATGTATTAATGACACGTTCTATATGGACACTCACCATCAGTATATGATCTCTTCACCTTACGAACAGCGGCTTCAAATTTGTCAAGTCATGGCGTGCTTTCAGTTGCTTTTCATAAATTTTTACTTTTGTGCCACGAGTTTGGCAAACCGTAGTTTCCGAAGTCAGCTAACAAAACGAGTATGTGAAAGATGTGGTAAGATTCTAGAAAAATGTTGCTGAAACCAAAATGCCACGATGCCAAAAGTGAATTCTCCTGGCTATTGTTTGGCTAAATGTGACTGCAAATATGTGAAAACGTATGACCGTTAATGCTTGAACCAAATATGAAAACAAGTTTATGTATTGGCCAGTGTTATCATCCCTTCTCTAGCCGGAGCCGGTGTGCATTGCCCCGGCTGACACACGGTGGTTCCGCCCGGCCCATGACAATGGCTGCGCTGCGGCTGCGACTTCCAAGAGCCCCTGCCACCACCACTCTCACCGGCGTCCCCCGCCGACACGCAATCCCGCTCCCGCCGGAGGAGCCCCCACCACGCCGCCCCAACACAGCCCACCTCAACGCGCTGCTCACGTCCTACGGCCGCCGCGGCCGCCTCCGGGACGCCCAGGAGCTGTTCGACCGAATGCCCCGCCGGGACGTCATCTCCTGGACCGCGCTCGTCACCGCCTACTCCGACAACGGCGACCTCGCCTCCGCGCGCCTCGTCTTCGACGACATGCCCCGCCGCAATGCCGCCTCCTGGAACGCCCTGCTCTCACTCTACCTCCGGGCAGGACAGCCAGCCGCCGCCCACGCGCTCTTCCGCAAGATGCCGGCCAGGAACGCGGTGTCCTACGGCGCCCTGATCTCGGGGCTCGCCAGGGCAGGGATGCTTCGTGAGGCCGAGGGCGTGTACGCGGAGGTGCCGCGGCGGTGGCGTGACCCGGTAGCGTCGAACGCGCTGATGACTGGGTACTTGAGGGCCGGGGAGCTCGACATGGCGCTGAGGGTGTTCGAGGGAATGACGGTGCGGGACGTCATATCTTGGAGCGTGCTGGTCGATGGGCTCTGCAAGCATGGGAGCTTGTCGGAGGCGAGGAAGGTGTTTGAGACCATGCCGGAGCGGAATGTGGTGTCGTGGACCTCGATGATCCGTGGGTACGTGAAGCTTAGGATGTGCAGAGATGGTCTGTTGCTGTTCCTGGACATGAGAAGGGCAGGTGTTCAGGTCAATACAACGACACTCTCAGTTGCCCTAGACGCTTGTGCCGAGGCCAGCCTTGTCAGAGAAGGACTTCAGATTCACGGTTTGATCATAGCCATGGGGTTTGAAACGGATGTTTTCTTGGGTGATTCGATAATCATCTTGTATTCCCGGTTTGGTTGGATGCTTGATGCTAGAAGGGTATTCGATTGCATGGAGTGGAAAGACATAGTATCATGGAACTCGTTGATCACAGGCTATGTTCAGCATAACATGGTCGAAGAAGCACATGTGCTGTTCAAGTTAATGCCTGAGAAGGACGCTGTTTCCTGGACATCCATGGTTGTTGGGTTTGCTAACAGGGGTTGGATGAGGGAGTCTGTTGAACTTTTCGAGCAAATGCCAGGAAAAGATGAGGTTGCTTGGACTGCAGTTATTTCTAGCCTCGTTACAAATGGAGATTATGTAAGTACAGTGCGGTGGTTTTGTTGCATGGCACAAGAAGGGTGCAAACCTAACACAATAGCTTTTAGTTGTCTACTCAGTGCTCTGGCCAGCCTTACAATGTTGAATCAGGGAATGCAAGCTCATGCTTATGCAATCAACATGGGATGGGTATTTGACTCTTCTGTTCACACTTCCTTGGTATCGATGTACGCAAAATGTGGGAAGTTGGCTGAGGCTTATCGTGTTTTCTCAAGCATTACCAGTCCAAGTCTTATCGCTACTAATTCTATGATTACAGCATTTGCCCAACATAATTTCGCTGAAGATGCATTTAAACTTTTTACCAAAATGCAAAATGATGGCCACAAGCCTAACCATGTGACATTCTTGGGAATCCTGACTGGCTGTGCACGCGCTGGGTTGGTTCAACAAGGTTACAACTACTTTGAGTCAATGAGATCAGTCTATGGCATTGAACCAAACCGTGACCACTACACATGTATGGTTGACCTTTTAGGTCGTGCAGGCCTCCTAGCCGAAGCACTGGAAATGATTAAGTCAATTCCCCAGAATGATCATTCTGATGCATGGGCAGCTTTGCTCAGTGCTAGTAGTCTCCACTCTAATCTTGCTTATGCAAAAATAGCAGCACAGAAGCTTCTCGAGATGGATCCTTATGATGCAACAGCTTACACCGTCCTGTCAAATATGTTCTCTTCTGCAGGGCTGAAGGATGATGAAGCAATGCTAAAAGGTTTACAGTTGTCCAACATGGCCAGTAAAAACACAGGCTATAGCCTTATTATACAAGATAAGGTGGCATAAAACAGAACATATAATGAATACCTCTAGAGTTATAGTTCTAGGTAACTGTCAGGTCAAGACAAAAATGTAAAACTATATGGCAACTGCTCTAATGCCAAGGGTTGACGTGATTTTGTTGACATGCTGTGCTTGTCTGCATGCACAATGTTGTGACAT
Organism: Puccinellia tenuiflora; assembly: GCA_012064385.1. NCBI lineage: Eukaryota > Viridiplantae > Streptophyta > Magnoliopsida > Poales > Poaceae > Puccinellia > Puccinellia tenuiflora. The sequence goes on along the minus strand of QRDG01002494.1, from coordinate 217,219 downwards.
GGAAACTGAGATGACTTCGGAAAGAAGTCACATGAAACATGTGCAGTCCCTATTTTACTGCACTTGGAAGGTCGAGGATCCTATGGACACAACTCATTTGCTATCGAGAAGTGCTGAAGAGCAAGGTCCTGCTGGCTGCTGTGTTCTTAATCCAACAAGGTTCTTCACTGGGCGAAGCGTAAGGCTGATTCGAATGAGACAACTATGACCAAGGTAAATTGGGTGATTTATTTCTTATTGACCTTACCTTTCAGCATTAGAAGTTTGCAACCTCTTAAGATAGGCTTATGGGGGGAGAAGGGGGGAGAAGCACATTCGAAACAGTGCTGTGCAACAGGGAGTTAGATGCTGTGTTTCAGACGGAGTAAGGATGGATTTCTCCATGTTCTCTTCAGTAAACTTATGGTTTATCTCTGTTGGTATATTATCAACATGGTAGATGTTTGAGTAAGATTTGAATGTTAGATATTTTATCTCTTCATGACAGGAATTTGCTGAACAAACTCCTACATGTTGTTCGATCGTTCATGCCCAATTCAAAAAAGTTTTGTAAAAATAGAATTTCTCCCGTGTAAATTGCCGATAACAGTGGAGAAGTAAAAAAAAAATTGTGAATAAATTATCTGTTGTCAGGTTTGATTACCTTTATTTTTTCCTAGTTCTTTTCTGTATACATTTCCCCGGGCATTTTTCCGTGCTCTGCATCACTACGTTAGTCATGTCAAGATCATGACATTTATTATATGATGTTAGGTGAGATGTTTAACCATACAGATCAGCACAAGAATCATGACCACTCTAATACTCTAACCAATTCGCTTCAACTTTATCACTTACGTTTATTTCATCGGCAGGCTTGATGAGATCCCATAAATAGAACAACATTTGCTATTCGACTATAATTTCCATCTTCTTGTGATCTATGGATCCACTTCTTCTTTCCATCATCTTATGCTCATGGATCCTTGCTGCAGTGTTTTGGAGAAGATTCAACAAGATGAGGCCAAGGCTTCCACCTGGACCTCCAAGATGGCCAATCTTTGGGAACCTTCTCCAGTTAAGCCCACTTCCCCACAAGGACTTTGCTCGATTTTGCACCAAGTATGGTCCCCTTGTCTATCTTCGTCTTGGAACCATTGATGCCATCACCACTGATGATCCTGAAGTCATCCGTGAAATACTTATCCGGCAAGATGAGGTCTTTGCTTCACGGCCTCGGACATTGGCTGCTGTTCACCTTGCCTATGGGTGCGGTGATGTGGCTCTTGCTCCACTGGGGCCAAACTGGAAGAGGATGAGGAGAGTCTGCATGGAGCACCTGCTGACCACCAAGCGGCTCGAATCTTTTGCTGCTCACAGGGCTGAGGAAGCTGAGCACCTATGTCAGTTTGTATGGGCTAAATCCCAGTCAGGGAAGCCTGTGAATCTCAGAGAGGTTCTCGGGGCCTTCTCAATGAACAATGTTACAAGAATGTTACTAGGGAAGCAGTACTTTGGGCTGCAGTCAGCAGGCCCTGGTGAAGCAATGGAGTTCATGCACATCACCCATGAGCTGTTCTATCTGCTTGGCGTGATCTATCTTGGGGATTACTTGCCTGCCTGGAGGTGGATCGATCCATATGGATGCGAGAAGAAGATGAGGGAGGTTGAGAAGAAGGTGGATGATTTTCACCAGAAGATAATAGATGAACACAGGAAGGCAAGGGAGGCCAGGAAGAGTGCATCCCTTGATGACGATGGTGATGATAGCAAAGAAGAGATGGACTTTGTTGATGTGCTGCTTTCCTTACCTGGTGAGAATGGGAATGAGCACATGGATGATGTGGAGATCAAAGCCTTAATGCAGGTATCCTTACTGTTGTTACAGACCCTGAAGTTCATTTCCTTTAAGCTAGTTTGGTCTTTTAATCTAGACTACACTTTGTTTGTGTTCTGTCAACATTTGCATGTTCTATTCTAGAAACTGAATGTGACCTCCTAGTTGCTGTGAAATCATATCGGTAAAAGCGAGCCACAAAAATATTCTTCTATCTGTTTTTTTTTTTTTTGGAACAGAGTAGGAAACACACTGTTTTATTTCACAGCAGATTTTAGAATTTACCTATTTTTTTAAACAGAAGTTTGGATTGTTGCCATTATTTGTCTCTTGTACTAAGGAAACCACCATGTTATTTCTGTTGTAGATTATGTTGACTTAGGTTTGTAGACATGCTTACCTCCTGAAAAACAAAGGAATTGAAAGTAAAATTGAAGGTGTGAAGAGACGAAATTATACATTACATGTTATAACTATGATTATTGGTCGGATGTGACTTCCAGTGAGAAAAATCAGGCTGAAGTTCATAACACGTTCTGAATGAACAAAGTCCTCTATGTGTGTATACGCAGGACATGATCGCTGCTGCTACTGACACATCATCAGTGACCAACGAGTGGGTGATGGCGGAGGTGATCAAGAACCCGCGCGTCCTCCGCAAGATCCAGGAGGAGCTCGACGCGGTCGTCGGCCGCAGCCGCATGGTGGTGGAGTCAGACCTCCCCCATCTGACCTACCTCCGCTGCGTGGTCCGGGAGTCCTTCCGGATGCACCCAGCGGGGCCGTTCCTGATCCCGCACGAGTCCCTGAAGCCGACGACGATCATGGGGTACGACATCCCGGCGCAGACGAGGATCTTCATCAACACCCACGCGCTGGGGCGGAACCCGCGCATCTGGGACGACATCGAGGAGTTCCGGCCGGAGAGGCACCTCCCGGCGGACGGCGGGCGCGTGGAGATCAGCCACCTGCCGGACTTCAAGATCCTGCCCTTCAGCGCCGGGAAGCGCAAGTGCCCCGGGGCGCCGCTGGGCGTGATCCTGGTGCTCATGGCGCTCGCCAGGCTCTTCCACTGCTTCGACTGGTCCCCGCCGGACGGCATCCGCCCCGAGGACATCGACACCAACGAAGTCTACGGGATGACCATGCCCAAGGCCAAGCCGCTTGTCGCCGCCGCTCACCCGCGCTTGCCGCCGCAGATGTACGGCTCATGTCCTAGCCATGGCATACAGATGTAAGCTAGCTAGCTCGAGAAAAACACAGATCCTATAACTAGTACCACAAGAATTGTGAACGAATACATATGCACTCTGATAAATTACAGAACAATTTGAATTAATGATTTCTTGATCATGAACTGTCGTCCCCTCTTCTCTGGATCTTTGAATCATTAGCTGTGATTAGTAAAATCTTCCTCATGCATGAAATCTCTGAGTAAATAACTGAGCTAGCTTCTTGGATGCACGCATCGATCTATCTTAGATGGCACTAGTACGGAACTGTCTAGTAGGTTTTCGACGAACAACCATGACATAACGGTAGCTGCCAAGCATCATCTTCTGTTACAAAAATGTTGTCGTGAGGCTTCATTCACAGCATCGCTTCTGCCACATTATTGTAACAAACCAACCATCTCATCCATTCTTGGCACACAATCACACACGGCATTGAATGAGCTTGGCATGGATCACCATGCATCTCCAGGCTATAAAAGGCTAGCTCTACCCGAAGCCACACTCCCACGATCACAAGTTCCTCACGAGAAGACGATCACCACAAACAAGCGGCCGTAGCTAGCTAGAGAAGATGAAGGGCACTGTGGCGGCGGCTGTCGTGGCGACGGCACTGGCCATAGCATTACTGGCAGAGGTGGGCCACGGCGCGGTGTCCTGCGTCGAGGTGGACGCCAACCTGCTCCCGTGCGTCGGGTACGTGACCGGCAAGGAGGCGGCGCCGCCCGCCATGTGCTGCCAAGGCGTGAAGCGCATCAGGGCGCTGCCGGCGGGGACGGCGGAGCGGCGGCTCGTCTGCGAGTGCGTCAAGAAGGCGGCGGCGCGGCTCGACGGGCTCAAGAACGACGCCATCCGCGACCTCCCGGCGGCGTGCGGCTCGCCTCTTCCGTTCCCTCTCGCCCTCGACTTCGACTGCAACACGTACGTGTGTAATTACCCCATCAAAAGATTGTACAGTACATGCGTTTCGTGCTAGCATCTCTAATTGTTGTTTCACTCCGTGTTTTGGTTTTATTGCAGCATTCCGCGAGCATGAGCTAGCGGCTCCAAGATCGCGCCTAGGAATGGAGCAAGACAAGATCTGGATAGATAGAGCTAGAGGGGGTGCATTTGGCTTCACTACTCTACGTGAAGCTGCTTGAGAATATGCATATGCGCCTCTATCTGATGTTATATCATCTTAAATAACGAAGACGAAATCCAGCACATGCGTCCTTTAATTTCAGTTCTGCTTACTTTCTGTCATCGCAATTCATAGAAGGAAGCACGTAACTATATTTCGAACAGATGGTTAATTAGGACGTGAATCGGTATTAAATCGTGTTCGAGATCTGAGATCGGTTTTCATCGAGCATCATCAACTCAAATCGTTATTAGCACTGTAGTATAAAAAGCCAAATATATAGTATATTTGTAGCACTGTATAAACGGAGAAATATTACATATCGACACAGTTGGACACAACCATACACGTACATTACACGTGAACACATCCATCGGAACGAACAAAACGAATTACATACAGCATTAATAAAGAATTATTAACAAATCCTGCCGAAACCTAGAAACGATCAACCACCACGGCGTGGCTCCGGCGCCGCCGTGGCCTGCTCAGGGTCAGCCGCCGCGGCCTTCTCCTCCAACTCCTTGATCCGCTGGAGCACGCTGAGCCTGAGAGCGCGCATCTCCTCCTGGTATGCAAGCACCTCGGCCATCCCCATGCTCGGGATCTCTTCCTGGCTCTTCCTCAGCTTCTCCATAAACTCCTTCGCCGGGCTGTCGGCAACCTCGGCCTGCTCCTGGCTACCGCCGCTGCCACGGTTCTCTTGGCCGCTTCCGCCAGCCGCCGCCATGCCTAGCGCGCCCGGTTGCGACGTCGAAGAACTAAGCTCGATCGCTGGTGTTCCGCTTCCGCGAGTACGTGCGACTCTAGGCGGCGATGATGAGAAGTATGTACGTAGGGTGGATCAGGTGTTGAGCTTTTATATACACGGCGGGAGGCAGAGTGCCGAGCCGAGAAGGATTAGGGCTAATCTGGGTGGTTACGTTTGCTTAGAGTAATAATCTCGTGTGGCAGTACTGTAGCTGCGCTAGTAACGGACTCGGACACCGATGGCGGCGAGGTTCAACCTGGAACACGAGTTGAGATAGAGTGGGCTGGCTGGCAGGACCGAATTGAACAGTATGACGGCCCATTGAGAAGATAGATGGGTTACAACTTAATAACAGGAAAACACACTAGGCTTACTATTTTCTTTCTCAAAAAAAAGAGTAGGCTTACTATTTTGCTAGTCGTCAGAGCATCTCTAGCAGGGGTTCCCTAAAGCACCCTCAAAGATCCATTGGGTGTTGGACACGAAAACGATCACATCGACACCCCCCTCCCTCTGCCCCTCTAAAGCTCCGTCGGGTTCAATTTCTGTGCGGCACCGCCTAAACACCCCCAAGTTTAGAGCCTCTCTTGGCGCCGTCGGACAAGCAAACCGGACACCAATTTCAGCAAGGCCCCACATGTCACCCTCTGAGAAGAATTAAATGTCTGGTATGTTTGGGGGTGCCGTTGGGAGCACCACCTCCCCCCCCCCCCCCCCCCCCCCCGCGCCCCCAAGCCGTTTGTTTTAGGCACTGTTCGACACAAATTGGGCGCTCCCAGTGGAGATGCTCTCTGCTCCCCGAAATCACTAGAAAAAAAGGAGACCTTTGCGAAGTTCCGCTATGCTCGCTCCTAAATTCGACAAGTGTTGCATCCACCTTCGCATGGTCCCCCAAGTGTTGCAAGTAGAAAAAAGTGGCATGAGTGGGAGAGAGAAAACATACACATGAGTGATGGAACTACCGCTTTTCGCTTTTATTTTTTAAAACCGAAGATTCAAAATAAAATATCTTGACAACCGTTTGTCCAAATTTGTAACTGTTTTCACTTTTGTGCTTTTCGCATCAAGATCTTCACAACTAGATCCCTTGTTGATAGGTTTTGACAAACTTTTTTTATACTTCCAAAAGTAGTATGTTTGTACTTTGGGTTTGAGTGTTGTTGTATTTCGGATTTGAGTGTGTTTGTACTTCCGGATTTCAGTGAATTTTGTACCTCGGGTTACGATTTCGTACGTTGGAAATTTTTGTACTTCACAATTCAGTGCACTTGTATTTCAGGTTTGAGTATTTTTGTACTTCGGGTTTTGTACGTTGGGTTTCGTACTTCTGGATTTTTTTGTACTTCGGTATTTGAACTTCGACTTTAGGTGAACTTGTACTTTGAGTTTCAGCATTTTTGTACTTCGATTTTCAGTATTTTTATTTTGGGATTTTATTGTACTTCAAGATTTTGTACATCGGCTTTGAGTGTGCTTGTACTTCAGGTTTCAGTATTTTTGTACTTTGAATTTCAGTAATTTTTTACTTCGGGTTTTTGTACAGAAGTACAAACGTGAAGTTTGGGAGTACGTCCGCGCTGGAAAAGTTTGTTTGCCACACTTTTTGATAGTACGCTCGCGCGGGGATGGTCCGTGTGCGACACATGTCATCACCGGCGCGCCCCTCGCTGCACCAACAGATCTTTCCAATCGGTCTTTTTCTAGTGGTACCCTCAGCTCCCTCATATTTTTAGAGTTTTTAGGAATGAAATTTATTTTTTAGAACTTATTACTAGAACTACTGGAATCCTAGAGTTTTCCGTGCGCAAAGGTCTTTGCCCAGAGCTTTTCAGTGCGATATCGACAAAAGGTGAATTATTCCAAGCGCCAGATAAAGCACACTCGGTTAGAGGGTTGTCGTGGTATTGTCGAATCTAGCCGCGGCAGGGGTGCCATCGAGCTAGGTAGAGAGAGGGGTTTTGGAGACGTGGGTGTTTCGGCAACGAGGTGACAAAGGGTTTACCCAGCTTCGGATCTCGCAACGGTGGCGAAACCCTACGTGCTGCTATAATTCACTATAAGGCTAAATCGCCGAGTTACAGTGGATTAGGGCTCAGAGCGTACGTGCCCTAAGGCGTCCCAGGGGCCGGCTTATAAAGGCGCCCAGACCCTAGGCTTACAGGAGGAAACCTAACCGACTAAACAGAGTCCTACTCTAATCCGGCTTGGGCCTTGCCTTGTGGGCTAAGTCTTCCGCAATGCAGGCCGGCTTCTGAAACCTTCTCTTAGCCGGATGGGCCTCCTGCGCTTCAGCATACTGGGCCGCCCGGTTAAGCCGGATTCGGCTTACCACCACTTTGGGCCACCCTGGTCTGCTGGCTTTTAGTCTTTTCTGTGAGGACACCTGTTCGGTATAATCCCAACAAGGGTGGCACTCGGCAAAGGAGAAGGAAAAACATTCAGCAAAATATGAAAATATGCCCTCAGAAAACACTATGGACACTTGTCCCCATTGTCCATGCTTGATGGCGAGGATAGGAAGCAATCATGTTTGCCGAGTGTCCCATAACGGACGCTCGACAAACATATAGATCGGCCAAAAAATATTGACCCACTAGAGTGGCTATGGTCCCACGTCACTGAAACTAGCCGGACCCATAGGTCAGCAACAAGGGCGCACAACACATGACACTAGTCGAGCCCCCGCACCCGGACCTACGGCTCATTCACACAATAGGTCTTTGAGAGGAGCTCACAAACCGCCATCGAGCGTTCGCGCGAGAGCGCGGAGAAGGAGGAGCGTGACTGCTCCCTCATGGCCGCCGTGCGGGCGGTCTACTAGCAGTTAAACGCCCAGGCGGCGTCGGCGAGGGAGGCAGAGCGCCGCTAGGAGAGGCGCGTGCTCTCGCGCTTAGCAAAGACAAACAACGACAAAGGGTGAGGCCTTTGTGGCGTTGAGCAAACCGATGGGACAAAGTATAAATTGGCGAGGTGGAAAGTTCCCACCCAGCCTCGCAGCTACATCATCTGGCTATTTTAGGCCACGACCTTGTTAAGGGGATCTAACGGTTGGATTTCGGGGGACCTATTTAAGGGACCTTCTTACCCAATGGTTTCCAACCTTTGAGCTCGTGTTTCCCCACCATTGTTGACCTTCTTGAGCTTGCTTATCTCTTAATTTCTTTAATGATTCTTCCTCCTTCTTGAGAAAAAAGAGAGATGAGATTTAGATCTACTATTCCGCCAATTAATCTCTCCTGGAAGTGAGGGGAAACTACTGGATCGAGATCTTGGGATTCATTTATTGTTTTCCTCCTTATTCTTCCTCCCATCTCCATCCATAGCATTAGTTGCTTTGGTGGGATTTGAGAGTGAAGAATTTGACGACTTGTTGTGTTCTTGTGATTGCACTAGATGCATCGATTTGAGTTCTCTACGATGATTCATAGAAGTGAAAGTTTGTGAGCTTGTTACTCTTGGGTGCATTGTGTTCTCAAGAGCTTGTACCTCTTGGATGCATTGTGTATCCTACACGGTTGGTGTTACCGCGAAACTCTTCTTGGTGTGAAGCTTCAGACAAGCTTCGGGGCTCTCCAATTAAGTTGTTGAAAGGACAAGGATGTCGCCTAGAAGGGGGGGGGGGGCGTGAATAGGCGATTTTTTTTTTACGTTTATGGCTTGATAAATGCGGAATAAAACTAGCGTTTAATTTATCAAGATTACAAAACCTAATATACTAGGTTCACCTATGTGCACCAACAACTTATGCTAAGCAAGATAACAACAAGGTGATAGCAAGATATAATACTTCAAGCACGAAGGCTGTCACAATGTAAATTGCATAAGTAAAGAGCTCGGGTATAGAAATAACCGAGGCACATAGAGACGAAGATGTATTCCCGAGTTCCTCCTTTTGAGGGGAGTAAGTCTCGTTGGAGGGGTGTGAGCTCGCCACCACAGGCCTACTCAACACCACAAAGGCCTCACCCTATTCTCCGATGAACCGCACCACAAAGGTTTGGTTCACCTTCCACTATCGGAATCCTTCAAGGCGGAATGCGGAGCCTTTACACCACTAAGCTTGGGGCACGCATCCACAACCGAATTGGAGGCTCCCAAGAATCACCACAATGCCGTCTAGGGTCCAATGACCCAAGAGTAACAAGTTCTCAACCTTCACTTCCAGGAATCTTCGTGGAGAGAGCAAACCGATGCACCAAATGCAATGGCAAGAGCACAAGTGCTCAAATCCTTCATTCTCAAATTCCAACAAAGCAACCAATGCTTATGGGGGAATAAGAGAGGAAGAACAAAGAGGAGAACCACAAAAGAACTCCAAGATCTAGATCCACTAGGTTTCCCTCACTTAGAGGAGAGATTGATTGGTGGAAATATGGATCTAGATCTCCTCTCACTTTTCCCTCAAAGATATGCAAGAATCATTGGAGGGATTGAGAGGGAGGAAAGCTTTCCAAGGTCAACAATGGTGGGGAGAGAGAAAAACATGCTAGAAGAACCTCTTAACCCTTTGGGGAAGAAGGGGGGCCTTTTATAGGTCCCCACGAAAAAGAGCCGTTGCAAACTGCTTACACCGGAGACTCCGGTCCTAGGCCGGAGATTCCGGTGCAACTCTGGACCAGGGACCAGTACCGCACCACGTTTTGGACAAAAAATAAACAGTGCAGACCAGAGACTCCGGTCTAGGGCCGGAGACTCTGGCCTACATAAAAACTGCAGAAACATCAACACGAAAATGAAGATATCTTTATCATCCGAACTCCGTTTCCGATGTTCTTGGGCTCGTTGGAATCGCAACAAAAAGCTCTATAAGAATATACAGAGAAACATTGTAGTCCAACAAGGGAGAATAAAACCAAATATAGAAAGGTAAAACCTTTGTATAAAGAACAACCGGTAAATCCTGCAACATAAAGAACCCAACAAGTTTTTCATCCGGACTCCGTTTTCTATGATCTTAGGCTTGTTTCGAAGATAATCACAAGCCCTAAAATATCATGCATATACACATCATAGTCCATCATGTGAGGAGTAAACCACAATAAGAGAGTTTGACCTCTCTTAGAAGAGACAAACCGGTAAAACCTCAAATATAAAAAACGCAAAAAGATATTCATGAAATCCGTGTTTGATGAACTAGAGATTTTTGTTTAACTTGACAAGCATAAGTTGTTGGTGCACATAGGTGAACCTAGTATATTAGGTTTTGTGCTTGATAAATTAAACGCTAGTTTTATTCCGCATTTATTCAAGCCTAAACATAAAAGTTTTAAATCGCCTATTCACCCCCCCTCTAGGCGACATCTCGTTCTTTCAATTGGTATCAGAGCAAGGTCTCTCCTTGTTAGGCTTCACCGCCTTGAGAGTAAAGATGTCATTTAGAGAATTAGTGCACGATCCCACTTTTATATTCGATGGCACAAATTATGTTGTTTGGAAAATTTGCATGCTTAATCTTTTTAGGGACATAAGTCCAAATATAGAGAGAATTTTAGATATGGGATTTCCTCCTCCAAAGGACTCCCAAAAGTTGTCTTTAGAGGATGAGGAAATCTCTTATCTTGATTCTCTAGTATCTAATGAAATTGTCCATGTTTTGAGTAATGTAGTTCTCGGGTCAATCATCCCTTATTGGAATGCTCATAACTTATGGAAAAAGCTTCAAGATAAATATGATGTGTCCAAAATTATTGAGAATGATTGTTCTCCCTCCACCTCCGGTCGTAATGAGTTCTCAACTTCTTCTACTTCACCTACATGTGGTATGCCATAAACAAATGGTATGGTGAGTAGTGTTAGTTATTGCAATGTTGATAGTGATTTTACTATTAATAATTCTTTGTCTCTATCCCATTGCAATGCTTCATCTATGGACTCTAACACATATAGCTCTATAAATGTTTAACATTCTTGTGTTGATAGTCCATGCATATCATGTAGAAATTGCATGAATAAATCTCATGATGCTTGTTATATCTTGTTGTCATGATCAAAATGCTTGTGTTTCCTCTAGTCCTTGTGTTCCTAACAATGTTGAGGAAACCCAACTCTCTATAAAACAAGATATTAATTTAAGTGATGCATCGACTAATGGTTCATCTTCATCAACCATCTTTTGTCTTATGGCTAAATCCTCAAGTAATGACGATGATGACAACAATAATGAAGATATTAATAATGCTGCTATCTTGAATAAGATGAGAAAAGTTGTTCTTCATGCTCTTCGTAAAAATGATAATGCTTCCTCTACTTTCTTAAACATCACGTCTATTGTTGATGAAAGTAAAAATGTTATTGATGAGTATGAAGACATCATTGAGAAAATGGAATCTCGTGAGCGTGATATGCCAATGAGATTGCGGACTTCTCTATTGCTCTTGAAGAAGAGCAAGGTCGTAGGTCGACTCTTGAGGAAACTCTTGTGAATCTTGAGGAGACTAATAATCTAGAGATGTATAAACTAAGAAAAGATCATGCTCATGCTCAAGCTCTTGCTAAAATAATCAAAACTGAAAATAGTGAGCTTGTTGTTGAAAATGTTAGACTTCTTGATAATAATGAGAAACTTGAAAAGGAACTCAAAGCCTTGGAAGGTTCTCTCGCAAATCTCACTAAGTCTCATGATCAACCCCAAGCTCAAATGCTAAATGAGCTTCCTACTTATTCTCCTATTGCTATTAATGATGATGCTTGTGCTACTAACTCTACTTCTTGTGAAGCATCCATTTTAAAGGAGAATGTTGAGCTAAGGGCTCAACTTGAGTTGCTAACTAGCAATTATGAGAAATTGGAAGAAAGTCATAAAAAACTATCTAGCTCTCATGATGATCTTCTAGTGTCCCATGTGTCGTGGTATTGTCAAATCTGACCGGGATAGGGGCGCCATCCGGCTAGTTATACACACCGACGGTAGAGAGAAGACGTGGGGGGAGGAACGTAGCGGGATTCCGGTGACGGGATTACACACAGTTTACCCAGCTTCGGATCTCGCAACGGTGGCGAAACCCTACGTGCTGCTATAAATCACTATAAGACAATATGAGCCGATTACAATGATGTGTGTATAGCCTGAAAGGCTTGGTTGTGAGGGTCTATCAGGCTCTGCCCTAAGGTGTCCCGTAGGCCGTCTTATAACGGCGACCGGACCTAGGGCTTACAGGAAAGTGCACCGACTAAGGTAACAGGAGTCCTAGACTAACACGGCTTCGTTGTCTTCGTCTTGTTCACCAAGCCGGATGGTTACTAGGCCTTCATCTTGGATCCTCCTTAGCCGGTTTTGCCTTCTCCTTGCGCTTCAGCATACTGGGCCGCCCGGTAAGACAGTCGGCATTACCACTTGTGGGCCACCCTGGTATACTGGAATATGTACATGTCGATGATACCCCTGTTGGGTATATCCCCGACATTATCGCCCGGAAAGTTTTGAGTTCTCCAGCGGCCGGCTTCTTCGACGGGCTTGAAGTAGTTTCGCCTTTATTTGTCTTGTCTTGGTTAGCCCGATGTAGAACTTGAAACTTTGTCGAAGAAATTATCTGACACGTACTGCCGAATTGCCATCGCCTTAATTGCCGTTTAAGACGGATTGACCTGGACGTCCGAGCTGATCGATTTTATATCGTGCCAACTTGTGTCCAGTGGAACTCGTCCGATTTTCATGCTTCTGAAGTAGACCGCGTCCGGTCTGCTTTCAGAATTAAACTGTGCCCACTGGTGCCGGCTTTATTGTCCATTGGGAACACAGTCAATTTGCATGTCTCAGAATCGAGTTTATTCCAAAGAGTGGATGAAGAAAAAAGCTTCCATGTCCTGGTGGATGTAGCCCCCGAGGCTCATGTCGGCTTATGAAGTAAGGCGGCATGAGACTCAGAAAATCCGATGGCTGTAGCCCCCGAGCGTCGAATCGAAGTACTCGAAAGTCGGGTCGATGCTCAGCAAAACTTGCGTCATTGTAGATCCAATGGTTGTAGCCCCCGAGGCTCATGTCGGCTTATGAATTATGGCGGCATGAGACTCGACGCAGCCCCCGAGCTATCCATCAAAACTGTAAGTTTAGATGGACTGAAGCCCCCGAGGCTCATGTCGGCATGAGGCTTGATGAGAACATCTCGCCGGGTAACAGGGCACAACGCCAATCTGTTTAAAACCCAGGAGTAGGCTGAATGAAAACATCTCGCCGGGTAACAGTGCGTGATGCCAATCTGTTTTAAACCCAGGAGGCGGCTGAAGACGAGTCGGCTTGCAGGAGACGTCCTTGATGAAGCGACAATAAACCACCTGTAGAATAGACAATAACTGCATTAAGCTGTACTTTTAATGCAAACTGAACAATTGTAAGGCCTAAGCCGACAGTTTTTTCAACAAAAACATTGGGTTGCAGATTATCTGCGGTCCGCCCTTAAGTTTTCTGGTTTATGCACTTTAGCCATATTTCGTGTGTTAGCAAACCTCTAGCACGGAACATCTGCTGGGCAACAGGGATGCAATACCAAGCTGTTTAGACCCAGAAGAAGCACCGGCTTTTGGTGCCGAAACACCTACTTAGGCGACCCAGCACATAAGCGATCAGATGAATACGTTTAGGTGGACAAAACATTAGTTTGTAAGGCAACATGGCCAAAAAAGCATCAGAAACATAACCACTAGCACGAAGCAAATTCGGGTTGACATTGATAGCTTAGTATATATGATCATCGGGAAATAAAAGATGGCATGATCTCAAAGAGCGAACCTGAATTTATTTCATGACCATAGTTAATGTTAACGAGAGAATTGCTGAAAAACTTAGCTTTTTGGTGCTCTTGGTGTTGATGACGCATAAGCCGAGATGCGGCGAAGAGTAGGCCGCGACGGAAATTAAGCCGGACCACGACGACGAGTAAGCCGCGGCGACAAATTAAGTCGGACCCGACGACGAGTAGGCCACGATGGATCCGCCTAATCCGGACGTGGCGTAGATGACGATGAACTCATCTAAACCGGGACAAAGAGAAAAAAATTGATTATTGCCATGTTGTCGCGTAAGTCGGAACAACGACGATAATCATGCCGGAGAAAAATATCGTGCCGTGTTAGCAATTAAGCTAGAACGCAACCACAGGATATGCCAAAAAGACGTCATGTCCTGTTAGCAACTAAGCTGGACACGACGATAATTTCTCCGAAAAGGCGTCTTGTCGCGTCAGCGATTAAGCTGGAACGCGACGATAATTATGCTATGAAGGTGTCGTGCCGCGTCAGCAATTAAGCTGAAACGCGACGACGATACGCCGACAAAGCGATGAGTAGGCCGCGACGGCAGTTAAGCCGGAACGCGATGACGGGTAGCCGAAAAGACATCGTGCCATGTTAGCAATTAAGCTAGAACACGAAAAACCGTCATGCCGCGTTGGCTATTAAGCCGGAACGCGACGATGGGTAAGCCGAAAAGGCAACATGCCGCGTCGGCGATTAAGCCGGAACGCGACGATGAGTACGCCAAAAAGGCAACATGCCGCATCGGCGATTAAACCAGAACGCGACGATAAGTACGCTGGAAAAACATCGGCAACGATGAATTCGCCTAGACTGGACGTCGGAAGCCGGATGTGGCGCGGATTATGATGAACTCGTTAGTCCGGAAAAAACATCGGCCACGTTGTGACGACACATAAGCCGGAAAGCATCGAGCCAGAAAGACGAAGTCGTAGCCGGCAAGGGAGAAGTATGCAGTCTAATCGGCGGCATCCACCTCTTCCTTTTCGTTGCCAATACGGGTCTAGACCAGTCAGTCGAGTGGCCGGAGTACGTGAGTGCGTGGCAGCCAATCATCACGGAAAAGCAACACGGCATGCAAGTACGTCAACAGCTGGGAGGCTAGCAAGCAGCCTGACGTACTGCAGGTAACCAGCCGGTAGGCAGAGTGCGGACCAGCGCGCTCTCACGGGTCATAGCAGACCAGCGCAGTTTTCAAGATGCGATCTTGGGAACGTGATCTTCGTTAGCACGTCCACTTATGATAAATCGAGAATTGCCGACGTAGACGTACATGCCAGATGCGATCTGTCGTCCGGATCTTCTGTCGCCGTTGTTGCTAGGCCATCGCTGCTATGCGGAGGAGGATCGTGCATGTGTTGCATCACGGATGTGGATTCGCCGCCTTAACCCTAAGGTTGCTTGACGATGACGCTGCCATGTTCACGAGGACGCGTGAGCCGCCGCCATTGTTGATGTCGAACTTGAGCGCGTTGACGCAGATGAGCCGGCCAGATGCAATCTGACTGATAATGTCGATGTTGAATACGTCGAACCGGATTAGCCTGCTAGATGCAATCTGACCGACGATGAGGATGTTAATCCCGCCCGGATCATCGCCTTGACGCCTCTTGCCCCACGGTGGGCGCCAACTGTCGTGGTATTGTCAAATCTAACCGGGATAGGGGTGCCATCCGGCTAGGTATACACGCCGACGGTAGAGAGAAGACGTGGGGGGAGGAACGTAGCGGGATTCCGGTGACGGGATTACACACAGTTTACCCAGCTTCGGATCTCGCAACGATGGCGAAACCCTACGTGCTGCTATAAATCACTATAAGGCAATATGAGCCGATTACAATGATGTGTGTATAGCCTGAAAGGCTTGGTTATGAGGGTCTATCAGGCTCTTCCCTAAGGCGTCCCGTAGGCCGGCTTATAAAGGCGGCCGGACCTAGGGCTTACAAGGAAAGTGCACCGACTAAGGTAACAGGAGTCCTAGACTAACACGGCTTCGTTGTCTTCATCTTGTTCACCAAGCCGGATGGTTACTGGGCCTTCGTCTTGGATCCTCCTTAGCCGTCTTTGACTTCTCCTTGCGCTTCAGCATACTGGGCCACTCGGTAAGCCAGCCGGCATTACCACCTGTGGGCCACCCTGGTATACTGAAATATGTACATGTCGATGATACCCCTATTGGGTATATCCCCGACACCATGATAGGCTAAAGTTATCTCATGAGGCTATCACTACCAAGGTAACATCTAGTGAGCCTCATGTGGATAATGACACATCCTCTACTAATAATGCTATATTGCCATGTGCTAGTCCTCGTAGTTCATACACTCACAATGTTAGCACATTATGTGATGAATTACTTTCCTTGCCTTGTTGCTCTAACAATGATGCATCTACCTCCTCTAGTTCTTGTGTTATCACTAACCATGTAGAGGAAAGGAATGAGCTCAAGGCCCAAGCCACTTATTTGAAAAAAGGCTTGGAAAAGCATCATGAAGGGAAGACCCCACTTGACAATATGTTGAGTGTGCAACAATCCCCCAATGACAAGAGTGGACTTGGATTAAAATCCAATAACAAGAACAAGTCCAAGATTGACAAGAAGAATGGCCAAGAACAAGTCAAGAATCCGGCCAAGATTACTTGCTTCAAGTGCAAGATTGGAGGGCACCATGTCAGCGATTGCCCTATGAAGAAGCCTCTTAGTGAGAAGCAACTAGGGAAGCGGCCTCTTGTTCAATCTCATGCTCAACCACAAATTGAACAAAGGCCACCTCCTAAGAAGACTCATGCTATTGCTCCTCAAGTTGAGGAGCTTACTATGAAGCAAGGGAAGAGTCGATGTTGCTACTTATGCCGTGAGAAGGGTCACTTGGCTTCTTCATGCACTAATGGTACCCTATCCAACCCCATTCTAATGGATGATGTTTATACTCTTAGGAAGGATAGGCTTGGCAATGTGTTTGCCAAATATGTGGGTGCTCTAAGTGGTGTTAAGAAAAGAACCATTTGGGTACCCAAACCTATTGTGACTAACATTTTAGGACCCAACTTTTTTGGGGACCAACAAACTCAAACTTCATCAACAGGTTGTGTTGGATGACATTGGAGACTTGGCTATCTTATGAAGAATTAAGGGATCTTCATGGTTATTTTTCCTCAAGCCAAGTCAATTGGATTATCACATATCTATCTTATACCCAATGTTCCTCCTTGCGGTAACTTGTACTTATCTCATTTACTTTGAAAGTTACTTGCCCCCTTGCACGTGTTAGTTTTGTTCATAGCATGTGTTTGTATATGATGTGCTTCTTTCTTACTTATCTTGAGAAATCAAGTATGTGTATGTTAGTTGTGTATCATGTATGTGTAAACTTTGTGTTGAGCCTTTTATTGGATCTTGTGTGTATTTTATTTGGCTCTTTTGAGAGATTAATGGACTATACCATTTTTGGGTGAGTGACTTGCTTTGTGCACTTCACAGTCCTAAAAATGTGTATTCATGTTGTACACCACATAGTATTGATATAGTAAGATTATCTAGTCTCTATGTGGTATGTATTATTCATGAGAAATTCAAATTCTATAATGTCCACTAATTTCTCTAGCTGGTTTTTAGTTGCCTCTTGTTAGAAAGAAATGGATCATCACGTTATGGGGGAGTAATAAGCTATATGCCAATTACAATCCTAGAAAACGTGAACATTTGAGGTTTTTCCACTTGGATTTGATATTGTAAATTATCTTATTCCTATGTGGCATGTTAGCTCGAACAAGTTCCCTTTTTATTGAGTGCTTCTATTTGGTTTTCTCTTGGATCTTGTTTGCATGAGTTTTTCTTGGTGTGGTTTTCCTCAAATATGCATTTCCATATGCTATTTGAGAAATCATTCGCTCCATATTATTTTAACCATGGCTTTGCCGGTTGGTTCGAATAGTTGGAGCTACCAACAAACTCTATCAGATATGGCATTGTTTTAATTCTTATCTTTTGCCATATGATTTATCTTGTGAGGATATTCTTGGATATTTCTATCACCGGGAAAATATTTCCTTTTACTCATTGTTCTTGGACAATTGACATTCATGTTTGTGGTAGAATATTTGTGATTATCCTTACGTTGGCCTTTGCTCTTATTTGCCTTATCTCTTGCCAAGTCTTATCTTGACTCCCTTTGTCTTCCTTGCCTGTTGTGAATCCTTTTGCTTTATTGATCTTGTTTAGTGTTTTTAAATGGCATATGTAGAGTAATGATACCTTTTTGTGTGCATTTTGTATTCAAATGCAAATCATATGATAATGCATGAATCGTGGGGGAGCTTTCCTTTACTATTTATAACACTATCTCGCCAATCGACATTTGATCCTTTCAATTGGCATTTGATTTCTATCATATGTAAGAAAAACCTTTTCCTTTGGTGCTTTGTGCCATCATGAAAAGTGTAAAGAGTGTTTGGTTTAATTGTTGTAACCTTGCTCTCTCTTGGGATTCTTTCTTTCTCATTTCTTGTTTTGTGTCTTCTTAAATGAGAAGACTCTTTGAGCATGTATCTTTTTATCTTATATTTTATGCTCTTTGGCTTTGCTTAGGTACCATCAATTGGTATTAATTGGAATTTGATGTCTCTCTCCATACATATTTGCTTCAATTGGTATCTCTTATGGGAGTTTTGATACCTTGTTTCTTGACATTTCTTTTGCTTGATCTCTTTCAAGTAATATCTTTCTTTTTGGTATCTTTGCTTCTAGTTGGTGATGACCCACAAGTATAGGGGATCGCAACAGTCTTCGAGGTAAGTAAAACCCAAATTTATTGATTCAACACAAGGGGAGCCAAAGAATATTTATAAGCCTTAGCAGCAGATTTGTCAGATCAGCCACACCTGGAAAGCAACTCACTTGACGCAATTTATCAGTAGTTTTAGCAATAGTAGTGTAACAGCAATAATAATAAAGCAACAGTAGTAATATTATGAAAACAACAATAGTAATATTGTAATGACAGTAGGATTAAAACACCATAGGCGTAGGGATGTAAATACGGGCGCTGCATGGATGAGGTAGTTCATGAAATAATTACCAAGGGCAATAAGCAGATAACAAAATAGACAGTATCGAAGTGCTAAATAAACATAGGCATGTGTTCCGTAGGTAGTCGTACGTGCTCACAATGAGAACTTGCACGACATCTTTTGTCCAACCATCCCGTGTCAGCAGTGCCTTTATGAGGAACCGAAAGGTAATTAAGGCACTCCTTTAACAAAGTACCGGAGCAAAGCATTAACATTCAATGAACACATGTAATCCTCAAGTCAAAACCATCCCCTCCGGTTATCCCATAAGCTGTCACTTTGGGGCCTCGGGTTCCGGACAATAACAGGTGCAAACAACTTGTAAATATGATCCAAAACAACATTTATCATAATATGTTCAGATATGAAAACATGGCACTCGGGCCCTAAGTGTCAAGCATTAAGCACACCAAGTTGCAACAACGATAAATAAGCACTCCCACAAATACTAAACATCATGCCCTAACAATCCGGCATCTTATTACATGAACAATCTCATCCAATCCCTAACATCCCCTCAACCTACAATGGGGAATTACTCACACATGGATGGGGAAAACATGGATGGTCGATGGAGAGACGATGGTGATGGCGATGGCGACGATCTCCCCTTCAATCCCCGTCTCGACAGGGTGCCGGAACAGGAACTTCTGGTCCCCGAAATAGGTTTTGAGGTGGCGGCGGTGCTCTGTATCTTTTCTGGAAAAACGATCGGGTGTTCTGGCATTAATAGGTCGAAGGGCGTAAATAGGAGAAAGAGGCGTCGCCAGCCGAGCCACCACCTGGCCAGGTGGGACCCAGGCGTGGCCTGCCCTGGGCTGCGGCCAGGTGGCGTCTAGGGGCTGTGGCTGGCCCCCGCAGCCCCCCTTCTGGCTCCGTGGGTCTTCTGCAAAAATATAATTTCTGGAATGTTTCCAGATTTTTCCGAGAACTTCGATTTCTGCACAAAAATAAGACACCAATGCAATTCTGCTGAAAACAGCGTCAGTCCATGTTAGTTCCATCCAAATCATGCAAATTAGAGGAAAAATAGCAGCAAAAGTGTTTGGAAAAGTAGATACGTTTTGGACGTATCAAACTCCCCCAAGCTTAGCATATTGCTTGTCCTCAAGCAATTCAGTTGATAAACTAAACGCGATAAAAGAAACTTTTACAAACACATTTGCTTCTCATGATGTAAACATACTTGTGCTTAAGATCAAAACCTTAACAAGTGCATTATAAAAGTCATAATAGAAATGCAACTTAGCAACCATATAGACTCATGAAAAGATTCCAACATACTAAGAATTAATAATGAGGCATACATTTACCAACAAGATTGCAATTCTCATAATAAGGTATGGCATGATGGTATCTCGCTAGCCCTTTCTAGTACCGCAAAACATAAATGCATAGCACCTCTGAAATTCAAGTGGGGACTAGACCAAAGATATCAAAGATATAAACATCACAGTTATAACTCAGTTGATAGTATTTTGCAACAAAGCACATTATACTAAGAATGACAACTATGCTCTCGAAGAAGTGCTTAAGGAAGGATATGGTGACTCAGCATGAAAATAAAAGACATGCCCTTCGCAGAGGGAAGCAGGGATTACTCATGTGCTAGAGCTTTTTATTATTTTTATTTTTAATAGAAGTAAAATAGTTTTGAGACATGCATGCTGGTTTTTAGACTTGTGAGAGTGGCTGGTTTTAGAGGAACGAGTACATTCCTTTTTCTCCTTTGTTTCACCACTAACCAATATTTGAGCTGATTTCTCAGATTTTCATTGTGCGGAGGAGAATGGTGAGTTATATTTATCTTTTGCTTAAGCCGCTCTCGGGTTAATTCAAGTGAGGACGTGAACCATCAACACCGGGTGAAAAGGGGAGAAATGACCTTGCTTATCACAAGTTCTAACCAAGTTCCTACTGCTTCCTCATGAGCTAAAAACAGAGGCACAAAAAAAGGGCATTTTGAATATTTTAAAGATAACACATGACAAATTTACTTGGAATGGTAGGGAAATACCACATATAGCGAGTTATGGTGGACACTTTGGAAAGACTGATTTTAAGGATTTTGGATGCACGAGCAGCGTTCCCGCTCAGTACAAGTGGAGGCTAGCAAAAGACTGGGAAACAACAACTAGGAGAGCAATACTTGTCATAATCATGCTTTGCAACAAAACAATATTAAACAAGGCATAAAAGTGATATCAATTCTTTGGGGCAAAAAGTTCAATGAGGCAAAAGACTTTCTTTTAGTCAATCATGTGTAAACATATACCAAGTCAATCCAACATGACTTATTCAGAGGAGGATACCACAATACCATACTAAATTATGAATGAAGCAATACATGTCAATTTCTGCATGGCAAATTATTCACTCCTAAATGATGAAACTAATCATAGGAAAATATGAACTACCAAGTGCACATTACCAGTACAACTAACTATCAGGACGAGCCAAAGCATGATCATCCAGACAAGTATATGTACAAAAGAGAAGACAAATAGAGTTCATACCCGCTCATTTACCATTTACACTTCACCAAATATCATCATTACTGCTTTTTCACTTGCATGACTGAATGATATGAGAGTAAAAATTGAGTCCAGGCAACGCTGTGAGAACTGGTCAAAACCTGCATCCACTAAACAAAAAGGAAGAGAAAAGAGAAAATATTTTTGGCTTTTCGAATTTTCAGAACAAAGGGAAACAAACAAATAACTAAAGGAAATCTTTTTGGATTTTAAATTTAGCAAGAAAAGAACAAAAAGAGAGACCGAAAAAGGAAAAGAAAAGAGAGTAAACAAAGGCAAACCGAAAACTAAAAGGAGAAGAAAAGCGGAAATGTTTTTGGGTTTTTGAACTTCAAAAGACAAAAACTACATCAAGGACTAAATCAAGAAGAAACAATATGGATATACAAAGCAGAAACGTATAGACCGACTAGAATATATAAATTAGTGAAATGTCGGTGAGAATACGTACTCCCCCAAGCTTAGGCTTTTGGCCTAAGTTGGGACTCAGTAGTGGCCGCCCCATGGGTTCCACCCTGGTGCATCGTAGGTGGGGTAGGTCGGCTCCGGTGGCTGTGATGAGGAAGTCCCTGTGCCCTGGTAGTAGTGCGAGCTCTTGATCGGCCGTATACTCCTGTGTGGCTTCTGTATGGAAGGTTGGCGTCCCAAGGTACACGTCCGGATCGTACTCAGAGAAGAACCATCCTTTCTTGTTGGCATAGTTAAACAAACAAGGATCCAGCAATGCGACTTCTCGCACAATGTCGTTAGCAAACATAATCTTATATAGCATGATGTCAAGTTGAGACCCATGAGAAACGAACTGGTGCAACTTCATAAAATTTAAATCAAGTTTCTTAATAGGAAGTTGAGTATCTGAGGGGTCAGGTTCATGATGACGTGCATCAAGGAGGCGCGAGGCAATGACCCCTCCATAAATAGCTCCTCTGCCATGGTTAGTAGCAAGACGGCGAGCAATCAAAGCACCAATACTAAAAGTTCTATCTTTATTAATTGCAGCAGCGATAATACCAAGATGAAGATTGGTAATGTTGCTAGTATTATCTCTAGCAAGAACTCCTCTAGCAACATAATAAGCAAAATATCGAATAGCTGGAAACTGAATGCTTCTTATTTTACCTCGCTGCAATGAACGGTCATCATCATTGCATAACTCCTTGTAGAGACTCCACAAGTAAGGTGGTTGTTCCTAAAATTTCATGGCTGTCCCTTTGTGGGGGACACCTAAAATACCACTAAACTTACCAACAGACATCTTACAAGGTTCATCATACAGTTTAATGTCAACAGATGGTCTGAAAGCGGAGTTGTTAAATTTAAAACTTTGGACAAACGTCCTTGTGAGATCCTCAAACTAAGGCAACTCAATCTTCACAAAATTTCCTAAACCTGCATTTGAGATTAGCTTATAAAAATCATCAAAGATACCTGCAGCTCTAAGAAAATCATCGCAAGGGTAGACTGATGGATGAACTTCATTCTCCCATTGTATGCAGTCGGGTATCATCAAATCTTCATTATATGATTTCTAAATTGAGGATCATTACCCGAGGATTTTGTCACCCTAGAGGAGGTTGAATTCCTCCTCTCAAACACTTCTCCATAAGCATGTTTATCCATTCTTCTCATTCTGAATTTTTTAAACAAACCTCATAAAACTTGATTTAAGAGCACAAAATTCACGGGTAACACTATAGGAACTAAATGAGAGCTAAACCATGCATCAAAACTAATTATTCAACTCAAACACATGCATGCAAGCTCACTAAACAAGTTACCTATAGCAGCAAAATACTCAAGATATACTTAACCATTCAAATTTTTGATTGGATAGGCGGAGGAGTCGCATATCGGAGAGCAAATGATCCAAATCTCAGCAGAAATGATGGGCCGAGCAAGTAGATCGAGAAATTCGAGCAAGAACAGCAAGACCACGAGTTTGGGCAATGGTGGAGTGAAAAGTCGAGAGAGAGGAAGAATAGGGAGGAAGTTCACCATGTGGGGGGGCCTGGTGGGCCCCAGGTGACACCCAGGCGCGGCCAGGGCTCACTTGCCCACATGGTGGGTCCCCTTTGGCAGCCCCTGGTGGTGCAAGGCCCCATTTATTGCATAAAAATTTAAAGAAAATTTTCAGAATTTTTTGGCAACTTTGATTTCTGGACATTTTCAGGGTTATAACAATGAATTCAAATCTCAAAAATGAATTTTCAAAAGATGAAAAACTAACCAAAAACTAAAATCATAGAAGTGCTAAAACAATCATCACAACAACAATAACATGGAAATCATAGTTTCATGTATATAAAATAAATTTGAGAGCATGGTTGATCAAGTCTTACTTCAAGCTTATTTTATATAACATAATTTTTTTGAGTTCCACCAAACAATCATGTTTCCTCATACATAATGGCTATTGTCCCAATCATCAAAAATTTATATTCCTTGTGATGGTCATATATGGGGCAATCAATGTCTCCAATCTTGATGGTTTTAATATTTGCAATGGAATTTAAACCATAAACCTTGTCAACCTTCTTTGGAAAATAAACAGTGTGCTCTTTGTCATTGACATTGAAAGTCACCTTTCCTTTATTGCAGTCAATAATAGCCCCTGCAGTATTTAAGAAAGGACTCCCAAGAATAATGGACATATTGTCATCCTCAGGCATATCGAGCAGCACAAAACCAGTTAAGATAAGACAATTATTAGTCACTTGAACAGGAACATCTTCACAAATGCCAATAGGGACAACAGTTGATTTATCAGCCATTTGTAAAGAAATATCAGTGGGTATCAATTTTTCCAAATAAAGCTTTTTATAGAGAGAAAAAGGCATAACGCTTACTCCTGCACCAAGATTACATAAAGAAGTTCTAACATAATTGTTCTTAATTGAACAAGGAATAGTTGGAATACCTGGGTCTCCAAGCTTCTTTGGGATTTTGCCATTAAAAGAATAATTAGCAAGCATAGTGGAAATCTCCTCATTAGGAATTTTCCTTTTGTTAGAAACAATATCTTTCATGTATTTGGAATAAGAGGGCAGTTTAATAGCATCAGTCAAAGGAATTTGCAAAAAGAGAGGTTTCATCCATTCACAAAATTTATTATAATGCTCTTCTTCCTTTGATTTATAATTCTTGTAAGGGAAAGGCATAGGCTTTTGCAGCCAAGGTTCCCTTTCACTACCATGCTTTCTAGCAACAAGTTCTTCCTTATTATACTTCCTATTTTTAGGAGGTCCTTCAGGTTCTACATCACTTCCTTCTTTATTGGGCTCATGGTCCTTATCAATATCATTAACAGGTTCATTATCATCTTCAGTTTCAGCATCAGAGATAGAAATATTATTAGGATTTTCTATGACAGGTTCTTTATTAATCTCCAACTCATTAGTCTCTCCTACTTCTTTGTGCTTCCTCTTTTTATTTTTATTTTTAGAGGAATATCAATGTTTTCTTAGCTAATTGAGTCTCTTGTTCAATTCTTTTAGGATGTCCCTCAGGATATAAAGGATCCTGAGTAGCAGTACCACCTCTAGTTATTACTCCACAACCTGGGTTATCATTCTTTTTAGAGGTTTCAGCAAGCAGATCCTTTTGCACTTTAGTAATTTGCTCGAGTTGAGTTTGAACCATGGCCAAATGCTTAGTAAGTCCCTTAAAATCATTAGCAGTTCTTTCCAAGACATCATGCAAATATTTAACAATATTTTTTTTTTCTTGTAGTTGATTTTGAACTTGCATGTTGAAATGAGTTTGCTTAATAATAAAGTTATCAAACTCATCAAGACATTGATTCGGAGGCTTACTATGAGGGACATCACTAGCATTAAAATCAAGGAGAAAGTGTACCTCTACCATTGGTGGGTGAGTGGTAGGCTCACATAATGCTTCAATAGGTGGTAGATTTTTTACTTCTTCCGCTTTTATACCCTTCTCCTTAAGAGATTTCTTTACTTCCTGCATAGTTTCAGGATTAAGCACATGAATGCCCCTCTTCTTCATTGGCTGAGTAGGCGCCTGTGGAAGTGCCGATGGCGGCTCAGGTGTAGACCACTCATCATGGTTCCGGCTAATTTTAACCAATAATTCCTCAGCTTCATCCGGAGTTCTTTTCCTGAAAACACAACTAGCACAACTATCCAGATATGTTCTAGATTCATCGGTTAGTCCATTATAAAAGATATCCATGAGCTCATTTTTAGGTAGCATGTGTCCAGGCCGAGCCCTGAGTAAGGCACAAAACCTCCCCCAAGTTTCTAATAGACATTCTTTCTCAACCTATTTAAAATTGAAATTCTTTCCAAAGCGGCATGTCGAACATGAGCAGGATAATATTTCTCAAATAATATTTTAACTAAACCATCAAATCTTTTAATGGATCCACTAAGTAAATTGTTAAACCAATTTTTAGCTTCATCTTCAATGAAAAGGGAAAAAGCTTTGTTATGTAATAGCCTTGCTTCTTTTTGTCATCAGAAAACAACCTACTCAAAGTAGTGAGTTTTCTCATGTGTTCTATAGCACTATCATTTTCTTTTCCATAAAAAGGTTTATTTTCAACAATAGATATGGGTGACAGATCAACAGAAAAATCATAATCCTTTTCCTTAATGCTAATAGGAGATGTAGCAAACTCTAGATCATGAGCAATTTTATAATTCATAGCATGTTTTTCAAGAAGTTTCTTCCGTATCTCAGGATCAGAGGTGTCCATATCCATACTTTCTCTAATAAACTCATCGTCAATTTCAACATAAGCATCATCAGGATAACTACTACCATAATTCCCTCTCCCAGGAGAGACAGCAGGTGTAATGACATTTTCATTAGGAATTTCATCACATTCAATTTCTTTAGATTTAGCAACCATAGAATCCAAAAAAGGGCCTAGAGAGCCAGACTCATCTAGTACAGTAGAAGCATCATCAAATTCACCAGACACGGTATCAGAACCAGCAGAAGCAACATGTGAAGTGTGTGGTGGTGGTGGTGTAACAAGCTTATTCAAAACAGTAGGTGAATCAAGGGCAGCTTTAGAGTTGAGAGCAGTACCTTTCCTTGTGGTGGAAGGTAGTATCGGAAACTTAGTATCACGCTTATCCTTCATGATGAAGAATAAATTGCAGCAGACAAAATAACTCCCAAGTGAACTTATAAATAGAGCTATGCTCCCCGGCAACGGCGCCAGACAATAGTCTTGATAACCCACAAGTATAGGGGATCGCAACAGTCTTCGAGGGAAGTAAAACCCAAATTTATTGATTCGACACAAGGGAAACCAAAGAATATTTATAAGCCTTAGCAGCTGATTTGTCAGCTCAGCCACACCTGGAAAGCAACTCACTTGACGCAATTTATTAGTAGCAACAGTAGTGTAACAGCAATAATAATAAAGCAACAGTAATAATATTATGAAAACAACAATAGTAGCAATTGTAATGACAGCAGGATTAAAACACCATAGGCGTAGGGATGTAAATACGGGCGCTGCATGGATGAGATAGTTCATGAAATAATTACCAAGGACAATAAGCAGATAACAAAATAGACAGTATCGAAGTGCTAAATAATAGGCATGTGTTCCGTACGTAGTCGTACGTGCTCACAATGAGAACTTGCAAGACTTCTTTTGTCCAACCATCCCGTGTCAGCGGGCCTTTATGAGGAACCGAAAGGTAATTACGGCACTCCTTTTACAAAGTACCGGAGAAAAGCATTAACATTCAATGAACACATGTAATCCTCAAGTCAAAACCATCCCCTCCGGTTATCCCATAAGCTGTCACTTTGGGGCCTCGGGTTCCGGACAATAACAGGTGCAAACAACTTGTAATATGATCCAAAACAACATTTATCATAATATGTTCAGATCTGAAAACATGGCACTTGGGCCCTAAGTGTCAAGCATTAAGCACACCAAGTTGCAACAACGATAAATAAGCACTCCCACAAATACTAAACATCATGCCCTAACAATCCGGCATCTTATTACATGAACAATCTCATCCAATCCCTAACATCCCCTCAACCTACAGCGGGGAATTACTCACACATGGATGGGGGAAACATGGATGGTCGATGGAGAGACGATGGTGATGGCGATGGCGATGGCGACGATCTCCCCTTCAATCCCCGTCCCGACGTGGTGCCGGAACAAGAACTTTTGGTCCCCGAATTAGGTTTCAAGGTGGCGGCGGCGCTCTGTATCTTTTCTAGAAAACGATCGGGGGTTCTGGCGTTTTTAGGTCGAAGGGCGTAAATAGGCGAAAGAGGCGTCGCCAGCCGAGCCACCACCTGGCCAGGTGGGACCCAGGCGCAGCCTTCCCTGGGCCGCGGCCAGGTGGCGTCTGGGGGTTGTGGCTGGCCCCCGCAGCCCCCCTTCTGGCTCCGTGGGTCTTCTGCAAAAATATAATTTCTGGAAATTTTCTAGATTTTTCCGAGAACTTCGAATTCTGCACAAAAATAAGACACCAATGCAATTCTGCTGAAAACAGCGTCAGTCCGTGTTAGTTCCATCCAAATCATGCAAATTAGAGGAAAAACAACAGCAAAAGTGTTTGGAAAAGTAGATATGTTTTGGACGTATCAGTTGGTATCTTATTTTCAATTGGTGTGTTATCTCTCATGTGTTGTTTGACTTGATTCCTATTGATATCTCACTTCAAGTGTTGATGTGTTTTGGAATCAATCATTTGTTGATTTGATTTGTCCTCAATCATATGTTGATTTGGATTTTGATATAATTTGGACAACCATTTTATGTCACACTTTGGTGTGCCTTCTTGTTTTTCTTGGTGTTTTTGTCCAAATTGTATCTCTCTTGGTTCTCGTAAGTCTTTGCATGCTTATTTACTAATATATATATTTTATGGCATGCTAGTCTTTCTTGATCCAATATATAGGGGATACTCCACCAAATCGTAAATTGGCTAAGATGTGCATGAAATTCATTTTCCTATCTATATGCACATATTTATGTGGAGTGTGTCCTATGTATTGTAGTTTATCTAACTACTATGGGACCCAATGAGTTTGGGAACCATTTTGTGCTTGAATTTTGTTTTTAGGTACAATGGAGATGCATTGGATGCTTTACTCATTCATAAGGAAGGTGTTCTCACCATGTGATTATAGGAGTCAAGCTATGATGATTAATGATCTCTCATCTTCTTCATAACCAATGTATTTTGGTAACAAGTATCTAAATCATGCATATCTTTCTAGTTATTCAACCTTGTGTAGGTTGCTTCTTGGCATGAAAGTTTCTATGTGCAATTGTTGTGGTTTTGGCTTATTTCTTTCACGTGATATATCTTTGTGATATTTGTGTTGAAATTGCAAAAACCTTTCCTTCAATTGATATTCTTTTTGTGATACTTGTTGCCTCTCTCAAAGCATCTCCACTATCTCTTGTTCCCTTAGTGATATGTGTGATGTCTTTGATGTGTTTGAAGTTCATCTATATACAATAAGATAAATTTGAGCTATGTGCTATGCTTTTAAGCAATAATCGTATTTGTGTATTTATGACTTCCCTTTGGATACCTTGTTCTCTTCTTCTCTAACCATTTCGTATGTACATGTTTCTTTGTGGGTGTATATCATCAATGATTTATTTACTTAGAAACCTATACATATGAGAGAGGTAACTTTTTCAATTGGTATCCTTTTCTTTTCGAGTCACCTTGTTTTTTATCTTTGATTCTTTGGTGGCTTAAAAAAGAAATTCGCTCGTGAGTGCTTGTCTTACCTTTATTTGCATTTTTACGCACTCATGTTTTATTGAAGATCTTTGACTTCATGCTTATCAAGGTGAGCATGTTGATTTGTATTTCCTAAATGTTCTCACTAGCTTTTGGCTTTTTCAATTGGTTTTATTTTCCAATTGATATCCTTGAGCTTGTGAACATATTATTTTTCTTGAAAGACTTCTTTGTATCTCGGTTGGGCCTCTTCTATGTTGAATCTTTTAAAATTGGTATCTTCTTATGGCTCAACCATATCCTTGGTGCTATTGTTGTGTTTGTTTTGTTTTATGCACTCTTGCACTTGTTGTGCGTTCTAGATGATTATGGGGGAGTGATGATTCCATTTTTGTGCACTCCTCAATAGAGCATGAACATTGGGGAGCCTCTCCATTTTCACTTAGAACACTCCTTTCTCAAATCACAAAATCTTTTGGTTTGTTGGATCTTCTCGATTCCTTGTCCCTTTGTGGGAAGATGTTTAAAGGGAAATCTTTTTATTTGCAATCTTAGATCCTCAATATAGTTTGATTTCCTGTACCTATTCATCATTGAATATGTACATTTGATTTCACTCATATCTTGAGAAATGCACACCTTATGGAGGAACTCATATTATATTGGCCTTCTAAATTTTTCCACCTATTTCGGCAATAGATGCCAATGGGGGAGAAGTTTAGAGAGTTTAAGGGAATTTGGTTTTATGCTTTTGTTTGGTTCTTAATCATTTGCCTTTATGCTCTTGTGTGCTTACTTGTTTGTCTTGCAAGTATGCTTAATTCATTATATAAACCCTCTTAAAAGGGATTGTCATCAATTACCAAAATGGGGGAGATTGAAAGAGCATGGTTGCCCCCATGTGTGGTTTTGGTAATTAATGACAATCCTTAAGGACTAATGTGTGCTTTGAGCTATACTTGTAGGTTTCGTCCATAGCAATGCTTGAACTCCATATGTTGGAGTCAAGGCTAAAAGAAGAAGAGTTTATGTTGATCAAGGCTAAGTGCAAGTTGATCAACACACAAGGCTAGGGATGTACAATGAGGGATCATATGATCCCATGGTATGGTAATCAATTGTCAATATAGCCTTGTGAACTAACCCATGATCTACGTGCTTGTATCTCTATGTGTGGTTAGACATTTCTCCATGAGCATGCAATGAAAGGATATCCTATGTAGCCCATGGAGGATGGCGTCACGTGGTGATCGTCATCAAGATAAAGGCCAAGTGAAGATATGTCGAAGAGTGCTTCTCCCATCTTGGTGTATGGGGAGCACGTTGCGAGTCTTCACCGAGCGGAGCACAATCAAGAAAGGTGGTCCATCTTGAGAAGACAAAGATCGTCATCATCTAGCTCAAGTGGATTATGCGCAAGGCAAAGGTATGATCTTGATAGGGTTTCTATTTTATCGGTCTCATGATGTTCGTTGCGAGACCGGGTTATAGGATAGATAGCCGTACTATCAAGAGGGGCTCTCGAGCGAGTATCTTGATCGTATCGTCGTAGAGAGCTCAAAACTTTGCATCATTGGCATCATTTTTATTGGTTCTTATTTGGCTCTTATCATGGTGTGGTCTTAGTGCTTGTCATGCTTATCATGACAACGCTAAGTTCACCGAAAACGGTTTTCGTATGCGTCTTCTCTTGCATTTTTGGTTTTGGAGATTTTGCCAGTCCATCTGTGTGGAAGGTTTCACCCTTCCTTTTATTAGCAAAAGCTCTTGTCGTCCTCTTTCCAACAAAATTGGATTCACCTCGATCGGAGTTCCCTAGCAAAAATTATTCAGTTTCTGGTGATGCAGTTTTCCTGGAGCCGGTAGTACCGACAAACTGGCCGCGGTAGTACCAACCTTGGTCGGTAGTACCGAGCCTAGTACCGAAGATACTTCCGGACTCCGTTTTTCGGTACTGGACTCTCGATGTTTTTAACCGGAAGTTGCCCGGAAGTGGTTCCGGTAGTACTGGGTCAATCGGTACTACCGGTCCATTTCCCGGTAGTACCGGCCCTGTGGGTTTCTTAGAGAGCCGTTGGTGGGCTGATTCATGTAGGGCGGTAGCCTAGGGCCGGTAGCCCTAGGGGCGGTAGTACCGGCCCTGCGCGAATCTGTGCCCAACTGCCAATTTTTCACGGCACCTATTTAAGGGGCCTTCTTCCCTAACAGGTATCTAACTCTTTGCACTCTCTCTCTCCTCCGTTGTTGACCTTTTGAGAGCTTGCTTCATCTCCATCCCTCCATGATTCTTGCCTCTATTTAAAGGGAAAAGAGAGAGAAGATCTAGATCTATATTTCCAACAATCCATATCTCCTCTAAGTGAGGGGAACCATTTGGATCTGGATCTTGGAGTTGCTTTGTGTTTCTCCTTTGTTTTTCCTCTCAAATCCCTCCCTACTGCTTTGGTTGGATTTCGGAGAGAAGGACTTGACCACTTAGTATGTTCTTGCCATTGCATTTGGTGCATCGGTTTGAGTTCCCCACGGTGATACGTGGGATTGAAGTTCGAGAAGCTTGTTACTCTTGGGTGCATAGGGCTCCCAAGAGTTTGTGCCTCTTGGGTACATTGTGTATCCTAGACGGTTTGTGGTGCCGCGAAGATCTTTAAGTTGTGAAGCTTTGGGCAAGCTACGAGAGACTCCCTTGTGTGGAGTTAGTCCCGGGCAACATTGTACGGGTTTGGTCAACGCCCTCAAGACGACCTCATTGTATGGGTTTGGTCAATGCCCTCAAGAAGATCTCATAGTGGATGAGCAAATCCCCCATCGGGTATTCCCCACTGGAGGAGCTCACGGAGAATAGGGTGTGCTTGTAGGAGGGCCAAGGAGACTCCACACCCCTCCAACGTAGACGTACTTCCATTGGGAAGGAACTACGGGAAACAAACCTCCGCCTTCACTTGTGTCGGTTATCTTTATAACCAAACTCTCTACTTATATATTTACTTTGTGATAGCTTTCGAGCTTAAAGTTCTCTATATCTTGCTATCTTTGTTGTTTAACTTGCCTAGCATAAGTTGTTGATGCACATAGGTGAACCTAGTATATTAGGTTTTGTGCTTGATAAATTAAACGCTAGTTTTATTCCGCATTTATTCAAGCTTAAACGTAAAAGTTTTAAATCGCCTATTCACCCCCTCTCTAGCCGACATCTCGTTATTTCAGTTTCAGCATGTAAACAGATCATCCAACCTTACGGCACAACTTAGTGCCAAGCGAGCTTGTTGCTGATGGTAACGGAGAGCTGGGTGGAGTCTGAACCTCTTTTCCTGGTCACTAGCCTTTTGGCTGATTGCCCACGGAATGCGTTTGTTTGAATAAAGCTCCCAATTCCTGTCAAAAAAAAAAGAAAGCCAAATATATCTTGTTCGCAAAACTAAATAAACGGAGAAATATACATATCAAATCATATCGACAGTTGGACACGATATAAGATACACTACGGTACACATGAACACATCCATCCATCGGAACGAGCAAAAGAATTGAAGATTTTCACAACAATAAGAAAGCACTATTAACAAAATCCTGCCTAAACCTAGAAACGATCAACCACCACGGCGTGGCTCCGGCGCCGTGGGCTGCAGCGCAGCCGCCGCAGCCTTCTCCTCCTCCTCCTTGATCCGCTGGAGCACGCTGAGCCTGAGAGCCCGCAGGCTCTCCTGGTACGCAAGCACCTCGGCCATCCCCATGCTCGGGATCTCCTCCTGGCTCTTCTTCAGCTTCTCCATGAACTGCTGCGCCGGGCCATGGCCGCTCGCGCGCGTCTCGCCGGAGCGCGGGGACACGGTGCCTACGGTGGTGCCGCTCGTCGACTGGGGGAGCGCAACCTCGGCCTGCTCCTGGCTGCCGCCGCTGCCAAGGATGATCTCTTGGCCGCTTCCGCCAGCCGCCGCCATGCCTAGCGCCCGGTTGCGATGCGACGTCGCAGAACTAGGTTGCGATACTCGCTGGTGTTCCGCGAGTGCGACTCTACGTGATGATGAAAAGTACGTACGTACGTACATAAGGTGTTGAGCTTTATATACGTACACGGTGGGAGGCAGAGTACCGAGCCGAGAAGGATTAGGGGCTAATCTGGGTGGTTACGCTTGGTTAATACTGAGATCAACCCGAGTAGAATTGGCGTTCAAATTGGATGCTTCGTTACGTTTGTTTTGTAGCTGGCGCTAGTATCCGACTCGGAAGCCGAGTTTCGCAACAAAACAAAACAAAAAAAAAAGGATATGGACAACGATGCCGAAGTTTAACCTGGAACGACCCCCGCCAAAAGAGATACGGCGGTGCAGGAGATAGAACGGGTTGGCTGGTCCAAACGAATTGAACACTATGACGGTTCATTGAGGAGATGGGTCACAACTTACAAGGAAAATATTTACAGTTGCCAAGTATTTTGCTTCCCCCTAAAAAAAAAGGTATTTTTGCTAGTCCCGGCTCCCTCGAGTTAAAAAAATAAATTAGGAACCAATTTTATTTGTTTGAAACTTAGTACTAGCACAGATAATTTTCCGTGTGCTAGGGTCTTTACCGAAAGATTCTTATCTGGATCTTGACAAAGGGTGATTTATGCCAAGCGTCCCTGTTAAACACACTCGGTATTTTTTTTGGAAATGGGAACAAAGTCCCAGCCTCTGCATCGTGAAGATGCACACAGCTTTAAACTTTTTGGGGGAGAATTTCACTTCCCCGGCCTCTGCACCGACTAGGGATGCACACAGCCATTAAGCATGAGTACCATGATTTTTATGTTGATTAATAACCAAGCCTGGTCCTCAGGATAAATTGTATGAGTATCAGGAAGTTCTAATCCTCAAGTATAAATAGGAACCTAAATTCGCGTCCGTGAGGACTTAAACACACTCGGTAAAAGGGTGACACTCGGCAAAGGGAGGCCCTTGGCAAACAAGAAAAAATGTCCTCGACAAACACCGTGGAAACGTGTCTTCGATGGCGAGGAGACGATGCAATCATGTTTGCCGAGTGTCCCATAATTAGTGGCGGAACCGGACTACTAAACATGTGGGGTCAGACATGTAACTATGTTCAGCCAATACAAGGTTTTTCATTTTTACAGGAATGTACACATGTATTAAGAGGAATGGCTACAAAGCTGTGGGGTCAGCTATGTAGATTCGCCAGTGCCCATAATGGCCGATCGGCAAACATATACATGGGCATAACACATCCCCTAGCTGAGCCCCCGCACCCAGACCCATAATTCATTCACATAATAGGTCTTCTAAAGGAGTGCTCATGCGTCAACATGCTCTAGATTGGCGCTAGAGAGTGATACACCTCGAAGCCCTGCAGAATCAAAATGTTCATCAACGGGTGGCTCGGCAAAAATATGAATTACAAATACCCTATGTGACGAGGTCATGGATCCCGGTTAGTCCCATGAAAGCTAACGGAGGCCTAATTGGCACGGGTGACCCGTCACAAAAACCGCCCACCTGGCGGGGCCCCAAATGAACCTACACACATATGTCTCTTCTCTGAGGCAACGTGTGTTGCAACCGAAATTTGATGACGTCACATGTGTGATAATTAAGTTAATTCTCAATCAATTGAAAATTAGCCGCACCCTTCAGAAAAATGCATCTGATCGGTGAGAAAGGAGGAAAGAGCAAATGACTTAAGAGCATCCTTCAATTTTTGAAGAATAATTAGTTGATGTAAATATTGCTTTTGATGCACCCTAAGTACTTACCTAAGTATTTATCAACAACATCTCATATCTCTAATTATACAAAATATTATAAGGGGCTCCTGCATGTGATTTTTTTTTAACGAAATGCAGCAGCGCTGCTTTCACTTATGTAGAACAGTTACAAGAAATAACCTGGGGTAGAGGAGTGGAGACGCCCTGCATGTGATGTGATCAATTGAGCAAAAGAGAAGCAATCCTAAGGAGTTGATCTTTCCGGTCATCGAGCTGCCTCAAGCGGTTCTCGAGGTCCCTCCTCAGCGCGGCAACCTCTTCCATCTCGCGGCTGCATGCGGAGATCAGCTGCTCGATCTTCCTCACTTCGCTGCTGCGCGCCTCTGCGTCCTCGATAGCCATCACGTGGTCGTCGGAGACGGCAGGAAGGTTGAGGTCGATGCTGATCTCCGGCAGGTTTCTGCCTTCGCGCGGCGGGAAGTTGAGCATCGCGCTCTTCCCGCGGATCCGGCGGGCTTCGCGGTCGTACGCACGGCCGGCCTCTTCGGCGCTGCCGTACGTGCCGAGCCACACGCGCCGCCCCTGCCGACCGTCTCTGATCTCCGCCGCCCACCTGCCCGATGACCGCCGGCGGACGCCTCTGTACTTGCTGCTTTTGACGCGGCGCCGCCTGGAGCCCACGGCGACGGAAACATCTCGTGGGCTGGTGCTGCTGGTTGCACCGGTGAGGGGAAGGATGTGCCTCCGGGTCGGTCCGGCTGCAGAAGACACCGCCATTTGATGCTCGTCGTCGTCATCGTCCTCCTCGAAAAGCTGGAACTCTGCCTCGAACTCGTCGTCGGTCGTGGCAGCGGGCTTCCTCTTCCTCTTGGTGGCGGTCTTCCTCTCCTCCGAGAAGTAGGCGTCCGACAAGAGCACTGCTGCCGTCAGCCGTCGGCGCACCCGATCGGGGCTGAAGTTCGCGAGGATCGCACCCCCGCACATTATAACTCTTGTCTGACAACCCCGCCGCTGTTTGCCACCCAGAAATCTTTGCTCTTGCATGCGCGTGGGAGTTGTATATAGCTAGCCGGATGAGGTGGCTGGGCCGTCTGCTTAAGCCGTGGGCCACTGGTTGCCAATCTTGTGGGCGCCGTTGGTTTCTACTCCGTCCTAAATGTCGCCAACTTTTGAACCTTTTATGTCTAGCTGATGAGTACGAACAAAGACTGGGTCTGAGGTGGGGATGGCTCTCGCGTTCGAGGTGGCGTCTGGAGACGCGGGGGAGGATGGGTTCGTCCTCGTCGCGCCGCGCCGGCGTAGGGGCGCCCGAGCCCGGCGCAAGGGGTGCCGGGGCTCCGTCTCTACAGGCTCGGGGTGCTCGCTGGAGGTGGGCTCGGCCGGCGACGTGGTCAGCCAAGGGGGCTCGCCGCGTGCCCCTGCGGGCGGGCTGACGCTGGCTGATTTCCTTCCGGCGGAGCTAGTCGTGGCGGCGGATGTGGAGTCCGTGGGGTGCGGAGCCTCCCTCCCTGCGTTGGATCTGGTGGGCGGCTCGCCGGTACCGGGGTCGCCGCAGGTGGTGCCCTCGTCGCCGGCTAGGGTTCCTGCGCTCCCTGGGCCGGCGGACTTCCCTCCCCTTCCTCTGGTGCGTGGTGCGGAGCGGGTGGTTGGTTCGTCGGCGGCGGCCCTCCGGGGGGAGGTGCTGGTGGGGAGCCTGCGGGTTTCCTTGGTGGGTGGCTCGCCGTCGGCGGCGCTGCCGCCCCCAGGGGAGCCTCGCCAGCTAGGGTTCGCGTCGAGGGCGACGGGCGAGGTGGGCCTGCCCGTGGGGGGTGGGCCGTGTGTCTTGGGCCCGGCCTGTTTTGGGTCCGTTTCTGTGGTGGGCCCACCTTTTGGGGAGGTGGGGGATTCGTCTGCCCCGCTGGGGTCGGGGGGGGGGGGGGGGCGGCCCAGGGAGGCCCATGTGCCTTCTCCTTCGGCCCAGGAGGGGGGCGTGGCTGGTGGGGGGGCTCTATTTAACTGGCGCTGGGTTCCGGTCGGAACCCTATGTCCCCAGTTAGGGTTTCCTGCCTCCCTCGCTGACCTCCGCCGTCACAAGCCGCTGCTCTTCCCCGCGCCTTCTTCTCCGGCGGCTTCCATGGATCGGGACCGGCTGGATCGGGAGCGGCGGCTCAAGCGCCCGATGGAGGACTCGTCCAGGGGGGGCGACCACTCTAGGGACCGTGACCTCCGTCCGCATCTGGATCGGGAGCAGGAGCGCCGCCAGCAGCGCGACAGGGAGGAGGCCGCGGCTCGCCAGCGGGAGCTTGACCGCCGTGAAGAGGAGCGCTACCGTGCGCAGTTGCTCTCGCGTGGGCGCGATGCCGGCCGCGGGGGCCAAAGAAGAGATGGGGGCCTGCCGCCTCCGCCTGCTGCCCCGGCGAGGGGGGCTTCGTCCGGGGCGGCGGCCAACGCCAAACTCAACTGCTACAAGTGTGGGAAGCCCGGCCACGTGCAAGCGGGTTGCACGGAGGAGCCGTTTTGCGTGAAGTGCGACACCAATGGCCATGTCTCGGCGCTTTGTCCCGGGGTGGACAAGCTCCCGAAGCCCATCTGGGTGGGTTATGGCAACGAAGAACGGGGGTTCTTCCATGTTGCCATCCCGGAGGAGAAGCTGAAGAAACCCACCTCCAATGTGGCCCTGGTGACCGTGGACAAAGGCAATTTCTCGGCCGAAGAACTCGAGGAGGAATTCAAGGAGCTCGTGGACAAGAGTTGGAACTGGCAGGTGTGTAAGCTCAACCAGACGGAATTCACGCTTGTCTTCCCCTCTAAGGAGCTGCTCCGCATGGCTAGCCGCGGGGGCGGCATTTCCCTCCCAATCACTGAGTACCGGGCATCCGTCACGGAGGTCTTGGGTGACCCCCGGGCGGCGGAAACCTTGGAGGTCGTGTGGGTCAAACTGAAGGGAGTCCCCGAGCCTCTTAGGGAGGAGAAGGTCCTTTTTGGCTGCACCCTGGAAATTGGTACCCCGTTGGAGGTCGATCCGGCCACGCTTGCTGATGCGCTTGCTCCGATACGCATGAAGTTCGGATGCAGGAAACCCGTGGTGCTGAAACCGTTCATTACTCTGTTCATCAATCTGCCTCTGGTGTGGGTCCGGTGCTGCCTCCCCCGCCTCCCCCGCCCCCGCGGGATGATGCAGAGGATGACAGCTCGGATGGAGGCGACGATGAGTATCACAGGAAAAGAAGGAAGAGGAACTTAAGTCCGGAGGGGTCGGTGCCTAAGGGTGGTGCCACCCATCCCACCCCGACCGACGCGATCACCGTCCCTGCTGCTGCATCTCCAACACCCGAGGAGGGGAGGGCGCCCTCCCCGGAGAACCGTGAGCTACTTGATGGAGGCTCCCTGGCTGTTATCCCTGAGCTGCCGAAATCCATGTTTTCCCAGTACGGGTCCAATCTTACTCCCGAGGGCAATGTTTTCAAGACTTTGGGGGCCGTGGTGCTTGCTTCCTCCTCTGGCCGCACTGTGGCCCACTCCACTTCCATCTCTGATGCCCCTCCGCTCTCGACCCTCAGCGACTCCCTTCGCACGCCTTCCTTGGCCGGGGGTGAGGTGGAAGAAGCCGACTCCGCCCGTGCGCGGGAGTGGCGCAGCAAGCGCAACCAAGACAGATCGGCGCGCGCTCCTGGCTCAGGCTGCACCTCGGGGGGGAGGCGGCGCCCTTGGGTGCGGTGCCGGCTGGTCCCCTCGGTGACATGGTCGGGGACCTACGCTCGGTTCCGGGGGTGCCGGGACTGGACGTGCCGGTGGCCCGCGGTCTACGTTCTAAGGCTTCCCCGGTGGAGACGATTCGCAAGAGCTCTAGGCATGCTGGTGAGGAGGCGACCCCGATCCTGGACCGTGCTGTCCGCCTGACAGCTGACAAGAATGCCGCTTCATCCAAGCCTTCGCCTGCACCTAAGAAGACCCCCAAAGGTACACCCGCTGACCCTATCTTTGCTATCCTTCAGGACCTACCGGACGCGCACCTCCTACAGGTGGCGGCCGATAGCTGTGTGGTTTTTCCGGCCTCGCATGGCTCGCCTGCAGAAGCCCTGTCTCTTATCAAGACAATTGAACTTGCGCAAGCTGCACTGGCGGCCTCGCGCTCTAGATTGGAACAGGAGCTTCAACTCCAGAAAGACAAGGAGTCGGCAGCTGCTGCTGGCCAGCGCCCCGAGGGGGGGTCGTCTGCTGTCCAGGGTGCCGACAGGGCCGACCCCGAGGGTGGGGCGGTGTCCCGTGATCCCAGCGCTCGCTCCCCTTCCCCCCCCAAAGGCCTCTCTTAGAAGAAGATCGAAATCTGTGGTGCCGCAGGGGCGGCGCCCAGTAACCCGCCTAGCACGGGCTCAAGGGATGGTTATCTAATGCGGATCCTTTTCTGGAACATACGGGGGTTCGGCCGGGTGGGCCGGCGAACCCTCCTCAAAAAGTTTCTCCGTAATTACCAAATAGACATCATCTGCCTCCAGGAGACAATCAAATGCGATTTTTCGGATGTAGAGCTTCAAAGTTTAGAGGTAGGAGAAAAATTCTTTTGGTGCTGGCTCCCCGCTGTTGGTCATTTGGGGGGTATGCTTGTTGGGCTAAGGGACAGCGCCTTCGAAGTCGAGAGTACTGACAGGGGTCAGTACTTTCTTAGTGCGAACTTCCTGCACAGAGGGATCAACAAGCCTCTAACCCTAATAGCTATCTATGGGCCGGCTAATCACTCTGCGTCCGCGACCTTCCTTGACGAAATCTCCGCCAAAGTGGCGAGCTGTCGCTTCCCAATTATTATGGGAGGGGACTTCAACCTCATGCGGCGGGCGCAAGACAAAAATAATGACAGGATCAATTGGCCCCGGATCGACTTATTCAATTCTCACATTGCCAGATGGGCGCTCAAGGAGTTACCTCGCACGGGCGCGAGATACACTTGGTCTAATCGCCAGCTCAGTCCGGTCAGGTGTGTGCTGGACAGGGTGTTCATCGCACCGGAGCTGGATGCTCTTTTCCCGTTGTCCTCTCTTCATGCGGAGACCAGTCTCGGTTCGGACCACACACCGCTTATTTTGACACTGGGGAAGGGTCCCCAGTTCGCAGCAACCGCTTCTTCTTCGAACTTGGGTGGTTTGAGGTGGAAGGATTCCTTGATCTGGTGACTTCTAAATGGCACCACCTCGCCGCGGGGGCAGGGGGTCGGGACATAATTGACTGGTGGAACCACATGTCTGTGGGGCTGCGCCAATTCCTGAGAGGGTGGAGCAAAAACATGGGCAGGGAGGCCCGGGATCGTAAGGTGAATCTGCTCGCCCAAATTGCGACTCTGGACGCCCAGGCGGACTCCGGTGGCTTAGACGTGGAAGAATGGGCTTTCCGTTACCACCTGGAGGATCAGCTTCTGCAAATCTTTAGGGTTGAGGAGGTATATTGGCGGCAGCGTGGTCGAGTCCGCTGGTCGCTCCAGGGGGATGCGAACACAGCGTATTTCCACGCCGTTGCCAATGGTAGAAGAAGGAAATGTGCGATCTCTTCCCTTCAGTCCCCTGCTGGTCTGATTAGGGACCCCCGTCAAATCCAGGAACTCATCTACGACTTCTATCGGGAGCTCCTCGGGTCGGAGAAGCCGCGGCATCTGGGTCTGGCCGTGGACACCTGGACCGAGAGCTCCCGTGTCTCTTTGGTTGAGAACGAGGCTCTGATGGTTACTTTTACTGAGGCTGAACTAGAGGCAATTGTCATGGACATGAAGTCTAACACAGCTCCTGGGCCGGATGGGTTCCCGGTCTCCTTCTTCAAAAAGTTTTGGCCTCTCTGCAAGCATGGGGTACTTCATATCTTAAATGATTTCATGCTGGGTAGAATCGAGATTTCTAGACTGAACTATGGGGTTCTGTCCCTTATTCCCAAGCTTCCGGGAGCTGATTGCATTACCCAGTTTAGGCCCATCGCTCTTATCAACGTCATCTTCAAGATCATCTCCAAGGCCTTCGCATCCCGCATGGACCCAATTGCGAATAGAATCATCAGCCCAACGCAAACAGCCTTCATTAAGGGCCGCTTTATTCTGGATGGGGCTCTGGCCCTGATAGAAATTATTCACGAGCTGAAAACCAAGAAATCCGGGGGGATTCTCTTTAAGATTGACTTTGAGAAAGCCTATGACAGAGTGAATTGGTCCTTTCTCATTGAGGTCCTGCGCCGAAAAGGGTTCGACGTAGGGTATATCCATAGGGTTCAGCAGCTGATCGCCGGGGGCCAGACTGCGATTTCCATTAACGGGGAAATGGGCCCATTTTTCCGAAATAAACGTGGTGTGCGGCAAGGGGACCCATTCTCTCCCCTCCTGTTCAATTTTGTGGTCGAGGCCCTCTCGGCCATGCTTTCTGCTGCTGCTGCAGCGGGTCACATCAAAGGTGTCGTCCCGCACTTGGTCCCAGGGGGGATCACCCACCTCCAATATGCCGATGACACCTTGATTTTGCTGCAAAATGACGATCTGTCCATTGCCAACCTCAAATTTCTGCTGCTCTGTTTCGAAGATATGTCTGGCCTAAAGATCAACTTTCATAAAAGTGAGGTTATGGTCCTCGACGAGGGTGTCGAGGAGCAACGTAGAGTGGCGAACATGCTGAAATGCAAGCTGGGTACTCTCCCTTTCGTGTACCTGGGGCTTCCAATCTCTGACCGGAAACTCACTGCGGAACAATGGAACTTCTTGGTCAATAAGCTGGCTGCTAAAGTGGATGTGTGGATGGGCAGACTCCTTTCTTCCGGGGGAAGGT
The DNA here is from genome assembly GCA_012064385.1 of Puccinellia tenuiflora. NCBI lineage: Eukaryota > Viridiplantae > Streptophyta > Magnoliopsida > Poales > Poaceae > Puccinellia > Puccinellia tenuiflora. The sequence goes on along the minus strand of QRDG01002494.1, from coordinate 175,765 downwards.
TTATCTTGACCAACTCCTGCCTTGACGCCCTCCCAACGTTTGTGATGGGGCTGTTCTTACTTCAAGATGGGGTTCACGCTAAGATGGATTCGATCCGGGCCAGGTTCTTTTGGGAAGGTTCTGGCCCGAACCGTAAATTCCATTGGCTGAATTGGCCAGCAGTGTGCCGGCCAAAAGACTGCGGGGGTCTAGGCCTTGTCAACACGAAGACCATGAATTTAGCCTTAATGCTCAAGTGGATTTGGAAATTATACCAGGATGAGGACTCTATTTGGCTCAGAATTGTGAAGGCTAAGTATCCGGAGGCGGACAACTTCCTGGCTAGTTCGTCGGTGGGGGGCTCGTTTTTCTGGCGATCCCTTCACAAGATCAAGGATCTGTTCAAATTAGGTGCGCGGCATGTGGTGGCTGACGGCACGCGCACGGCCTTTTGGACTGACTGGTGGGTGGGGGACGGGCCCCTGTCCCGCGTTTTCCCTCAGCTGTTCGCCATTGCCTCCTCCCCCAATATTTTGGTGGCTGAGGCTCTGGATCCGGATTTGGAAGGAATCACCTTCCGTCGTTCTTTAGATAGGGAGGGGGTGGCGAGCTGGGCTGCCCTCTCCAACCTGGTGGACGCGGTTGCTCTCCGGGAGGGCCCGGACAGAGTTAGATGGGCTTTAGAGCCCTCTGGATCGTACTCGGTGGCCTCCATGTATTGGCAGCTCTCGCAAGGGGCGACAGTTGCCCATGCTCAGGACCTGTGGGGAGCTAGGCTCCCCCTAAAAATCAAGATCTTCACCTGGCAGCTTGCCTTGGATAGACTCCCGACTGGCAAACATTTGGCTGAGAGACATGGCCCTTCGGATGGGCATTGCGCTCTTTGTGGTGAGATCGAGGACGCCACACACATCTTCTTCTCATGTTCCCTTGCTAGATTTGGGTGGAGCGTGGTGAGACAGCTGTTAGGGTGCAGCTGGTCGCCGGCTAACTTCCCTCAGTTCCATGCAAACTTACAGTCGGTGCTGGGGCACCGGCGTAAGGTTTGCTGGATCGTGGTGTCCTTACTGTTTTGGGCTTTGTGGCTAGTTAGAAATAAGCTGTCTATTGAGCACAAAGTCTTGCGTCACCCTGCAGATCTAATTTTCAAAATGCTTATGTTTCTCCAGTTTTGGGCAAATCTGTCCAAGGAGCGGGAGCAGGTGGCGCTTCAGGCGGTGGCGGGCGATTTGAAGGCTCTCTATGCTTCTCTCGCGCCAAGAAGTGATGCTGGATAGGTTTTGTCCTGCTATGTTTTCTACCTCCGGTTTGTTAGGGGGAGCCGGCCCCGGCTTCTAGTGGAACTCTTTCCTTTATGCTTTTGGCTAAGCTGTATGCCCAGCAAGTTGTATCGGTTATGTGTGGTGGATCTTTGCTTGCTTTATTAATTTAAAGCAGGGCGTGTGCCTTTTATCTAAAAAAGTATGAACAAAATCAGAAATCATATTTGTAATTTACAAGTTATAAAAAAATCTGAAAAGAATGCTTGATGTAGTTTTTTTTAAACGAGACAAAAGGTTTGACTTTTATATTGATATAGGAGGAGAAAAAGACCATGCTAAGCCGTAAACTTAAGATGTGACCGCTCCTAGATTATTAGCCCCTGCAAGAATCCAGTTAGTTCATGCTCTCATCTTTGATCTTCTGAAGAAGGACCGCTGGCATAAAAAAACCATTGTTGAACATTCTTGCATTTCTTTCTTTTCAGATCTATCCCCAAATGTTACTATCTATCATGACAAGTGTTGTGGCTCGTTCGGGCCGCTCCAGCCTCGTGTGAGAGAATAGGGTTGAAAACCCTAGTGCAGCCGCCGCCCTCCTAGTCGCCGCCGCCACCGCGCCTCCACCCTCCGCCCCCCTCCATCCCTCGCCTCCCGGGTCGCCTCGCACGGGGCGACTCCAGAGGTTTCCTCCCAGCCACAGAGAGCTCCCAACTTTCTAATCCCCACGGCCGCTGCCACCGCCACCGTCGACGGTGGCGGCCACGCCCAGCCTGTCAACTGACGGGGGGCGAGGGCGGGCACACGATGATGAAGCTGCTTCGCGCGGAGCGGCGACGTCAACGGGGTAGTGCATGGCACGTCGGCAGGCATGGCGGCGGTGCTGCTCGGCTGATTGCACGAGGAGCAACAACGTTCCTCATGATCACCTCTCTTGAATAAAAGAGAGATATAAGCTCCTTCCAATCCAACAAATAAGAATTGTCTAGTAGCCTATACCACTCCAATGCTTTCTCCTTAAGTGATAAGGAAAATAATTTCCTCATGATCACCTCTCTTGAAACACCTGCAATCTCAAACAAATCACATAATTCCTTAATATAAAGCAGATGATTACTAGGACGGACAGCTCCATCACCTGCATAGCAATTAGTCATAACAAGATCAATTATTCCCATCGGTATTTTGAAAGGAATACATTCAGTAGGTGGAGTAACCTTATCCACCACGGGAGTGGTGGAGAGGTCACTCTCAAACAGCAAATTTAAAGGACAACGTTGCATAAGCCAAACTAGTAAAATAAAAACAAGAAACGAAAATATTTAATTGCAAGATCTAAAGAAAATACCTTCAAGCACACACCTTCTCAACAACGATGCTAGAAATTAGCTTTGTTGAAGGGAGAGTGAGTACCACCTACCTTTCCTCCCCGGCAACGGCGCCAGAAATTAGCTTGATGTCTACTACACGATTCTATTCTTGTAGACTTGTTGGGCCTCCAAGCGCAGAGGTTTGTAGGACAACAGCAAATTTCCCTTAAGTGAGTAACCCAAGCTTTATCGATCTCAGGGAGGTGTAAGGTGAATGTATCCTCTCTCAAGCAACCCTGCAATTAAGATACAAGAAGTCTCTTGTGTCCCCAACAAACCTAATACAATGGCTAATTGTATAGATGCACTAGTTCGGCGAAGAGATAGTAAAATACAAGTGATATGGATGGTAAAAGGTGATTTTGTAATTCTGTAATAAAAATGGCAGCAAGTGATAAAAGTGACTAAAAACGGTGTATCAATGCTTGGAAACAAGGCCTAGGCTTCATACTTTCACTAGTGACTACTCTCAACATTATTAACATAATTAAACATATGATAGTTCCCATAAAAACACATGCATGGTAGATGTTACTCGGAGATCATTCTTTCGTGGATCAAATAGGATGAGAATTGCGTAGGGCTATGAAAAGCACACCTTAAAGTTCGTATTCCACATCTATGCACACTTCATACTGTCACTATCCGCATCCAAAGATAGTACTAACAAACACCACAACCTATTTCTTGAATAGTCTCTTTCTTCAATAACACAAGCATCAAGAAACCTCATGATCTATTCAATCCAACAATAATAAAGAACAACCTCATGATGAAGATCCCTCTAATCTTGATGCATAGAGCCACACACGGCACCCTCACTGTCACCGTGGTACCGTGATCACAACGGTGACTCCGCAAATTATACTAGATAACACCACTTGAGCAACATCATATCCATTACACATAGGGAAACATCATGTATTCAACTATACTAATAAAGCTCATGATCACAACGAAGATCACATCATGGGAGAGAGAGATAACCACATAGCTACTTGTATAAGCGTCAGCCCCGGTGAGGGACTACTCCCTCCTCATCATGGGAAGCAGCGGTGTTGATGGAGATGGCTCCGGCGGTCGATCCCCGTCCTGGCAGGGTGCCGGAACAGGACCTTCTGAACCCCCGAAACTTGTCGGCGATGGCGGCAGAGCTCTGTATCGTATTTGGGAAAATCCTTCGGGGGTTAGGTTTTTTTCATCGGGGATGATTTTTTAGGCGTCGGAGGCGGCCGAGGGGTGCCCCACAGGGCAGGGGCGGATCCCACCCACGGGTGGACCCTAGGCCGCGGCCATAGGTCGCCCCTAGCCTGTTGGCTGCCCCCTGGGTCGCCATTTTGGCTCCAGCCTTCATTTGTCCAATAAAAAATCTCCGTAAATTTTCGTCCAATTCCGAGAATATTTCCAGAAGTAACTTTCTGCAACAAAAAACAGGGAACTGGCACTGGGCATCTTGTCAATAGGTTAGTCCAATAAAATGCCTTAAAATGATATAATAAGATGGCAAAAACATATGACAATGACATAAAACAAGCATGGATCAATTAAAAATTATAGACACGTTTGACACGTATCAGGTTCCTCTTGCGACAAGGCAACGATTTGCCTGACGCCTGTCCTCCTTGATCTGGCTGGAATCTCGAGTTTCGAAAGGCTCTGTCGGTGAACTCCCAGTGCGTCTTATGCCTGGAGATACTAGATCGGGTGGGATTCGGTCGTGCCCATTGTCTTCCGTTAAGGAGGGAGCGGCGTGATACGTGTCAAACGTATCTATAATTTTTTATTGTTCCATGCTAGTTTTGTGATGTTGTCACATGTTTTTTAATATCATATTACATCATTTTTATGCAATTTTTCGGACTAACCTATTGAAAAGATGCATGTTTTTGTTGTTTTTGTATTTCAGAAAATCCACCACAAAAAATATTCTCGGAATGCGCTGGAAATTTACGGGGAATTTTTATTCGCTAGAAGATACCTAAGGACCAGAGGGTGACCTGGGGGGGCCACCCACAGGGCAGGGGCGGCCAGCAGCCGCGGCCTGGGCCCACCCCGCGGGTGGGACCTGCCCCTTCTCCTGGGGCGCCTCCTCGGCCCCCCTCGACGCCTATAAATTGCCTCATGACTTAAAAACGTCGGGGCGGCCATTATTTTCCAGAGAAGTCATCCCGAGCCGTCGCCACCATAAACCCTAGTTTGGGGTGATTCTGAAGCTGATCCCGGCACCCTGTCGGAGGGGAGATCGATCCCGGAGGGCTCTTCATCGCCATGCCTTCCTCCGGGATGATTTGTGAGTAGTTCCACCTTGGACCATGGGTCCATGGCAGTAGCTAGATGGTAGTCTGTCACCTTGTGCTTCATGTATTATGACCTTATGAGCTGCCTAATATGATCAAGATCGACTATTGTAATGCTATGTGATGTGTTTGCTGGATCCGATGGATTATGAAGTTATGATCAGATTGTGCATGATTCTTATATGTTCATTTATGTTCTTGCATGCTCTTCAATGTGTGTAGTTGCTTTGGCCAAGTAATTATGTGTGTCTCCAAGAGGGAGTATTTATGCTAGATAGTGGGTTCATGCCCCCTTTTGTTCCTGGGCACGAGTGGCAGAAACGTCTAAGGGCGAGGGTTTGATGTTGCTAGTAAGGGTAAAACATCGGTGTTAAAGTCTATTTTGATGTTTAATATTGTTTACTTCATGCGCTTTACTTAATGCAAATATCTGTTGTTTGCAACTTAATACCGATGGGTGACAGGCTGGATAGCGATCCCACGGTGGACTTTTTAGACAAAGATGCAGTTGGATTCAGCGGTCTTTGTTCTTTGTCATGATGCCTACATAAATATTACCATGTACTCTTTGTCATAGCTAGATTAAGTTTGTGTCATAATCTTGTCAATTGCCTAGCTGTAATTTGTTTACCCATCATACGAGTGTTTTATCTATTTGAGAGACTCCAATAGTGAACCTATGGCCCCCGGTCCATCTTTTTACATTTTTTACAACCTCATTTACTTGTTTTTCATCATCATTACTCCTCTGGTCCGTTTCCATAATTTCATTCACTACACTATACGTTTAACCGCTTTGTTTTCAGCCGACCGGAATGATTGACAACCTTTCCGTCGTTGGGGGCAAAGTAATTGTTTGAGTGTGTGCAGGTCCACATTCATTGACGATTAAGCGCCATAGATTGTCAACGTTCACCTCGTTGTTGATTTCAAAGTCCTACTGGTTCGATAAACCTCGGTTCCTTAAACGAGGGAAAACTGCTACTTACTACATCCACGCCTTCACTTGGGGCACTACCCAACGCTATCATCATCCGCAATCAAGCAGTTTTCTGGCGCCATTGCCAGGGACTTTGGAGCTACAGCAAGGGGAGTCTCATACTCTCAATCACTTTACTTTGCTTTTGTCTTGCTTGTTTTCTTTCTCGTTTAGTTTATTTTCTTGTTTCAAAAATTTTAAAACCCAAAAAAATTAGTATAGTCTTTATTCCTATCTTGTTATTTTGCCTTGTCGTTATGTCTAGTTCTTTTCCTCCTGTTGAGACACCCGAGTCCGAAGTTCTCACCTTCAAACAAAGAGGTGGGGAGAGTTTGAAAGATGCTTGGTATAGAATTAAAGATGCTCATCGTAGATCCACTAAAAAGCAAGTTGCTACAGTTCTTCTTAGAAATTTTTATATTGGTATTACAAGTTGGTATAGGTTTGTTTTGGACACTATAATAGGTGGAAACTTCCTAAGTGCTAGTGTTTCGGAAGCTTTCTATGCTATAGAAAATTTATTTGGAAATCCTCCTATTGATGATACTAAGAAAATTACTTTAGAAGACATTATGAAAAAATTGGAAACAATAGAAAGTAATATGCCAAGCATGAGGAAGATAAATGATATGGATAGAAAGATTGATAACAACCTTAATAGGGTTAATGGATACATAAGGAATGCTACTAAAAAGGTTAAAACCCTCCATTACCCTAATGATCATCCAGAAAGGCTAAGCAAACTAGAAGAGACTTTTGATACTTTGGGAGTTACCTTTTCTTCACTTAAATCTAAAAAGGAAGCAACTCCAATAGATAAGAGACCCAAATTTATATTTGTGCCAAAGAATACTACTAAAGTTGATGCATCTATCATAGGCAAAGAAGAAGTGAAAATGATGGAAGAAGATCGAATTTACAATGGCTCAAAGGAAGATATCCCATGATGTTTAAACTTGCTGGTTATTTATGTAGATACCAATTAGTAAAGAACTACAGTTAAAAGCTTGAAACTGTGTGGTACTTCGTAGTTGCTAATTTCTAGAGCTAATCTTTCTACCAAAAGAAATGTTTCGTCAACAAGGGAGACGGTGTAGAGGCTTATGCTTATGATTGATTGATGTTGTATGTTTATTCTTCTAACGGTTAACATCGTAAGTTTGCTTGATATCCTGCTAAGCCCAAAAATTCCGTACTGAGAGGGAATACTTCGCGTGCATCCAAATCACTGAGCCAAATATATTTGCCATTTGTGTCCACCATATCTACCTATGCATAGTATTTCCTACCATTCCAAGTAAATTTGTCATGTGCTATCTTTAAAATTTCAAAAATTTCCCTTTTGTGTCTCTGTTTTTAAGCTCATGAGGAAGCAGTGAGATTCTAGATATAACCTGGGACAAGCAAGGTCATTTCCCCCCTTTTCACCCAGTGTTGATGGTTCACGTCCTCAATTGAACGGAAAAGACTTGCTACCCCCATGGGTAGCTACACACCCTAAGTTTGACCGAAACGTATATGCAACGGTAAAATGAGATTACTCAAGTAGACAAGGGGGATGTCACTAGTAGAGTTGATAGAATTATTAAAAAGTATTTTGAAATTTTTTCGAATTTTTTTCCATCCGCTGTGATTTTTTTAGTAAAGTTTGACCCAAAAGTCAACAAAAAAGTCAACTATGAAAAAAAGCTACAAATGACGACCAAAAAATATTTTTTTGAAAATTCCAAAACCAGTTTTGTACACCAAATATCCATGTTTTACTAGGAAAACAAGCTAAAACGGATACATACGGCTTGCATCTCCGTATAACGCATGGGTGTGTAGCTACCCATGCGGGTAGCAAATTGCCTCTCTCAATTGAATTTGACCCGAGAGATGGCTTAAGAAAAATAAATATAACTCACCATTCTCCTCCGCACAGTGTAAACCTGAGAAATCAGTCAAACATTGGTTAGTGGTGAAACCAAGGAGAAAAGAGGAGCGACCTCATTCCTCTAAAACTAGCCGCTCTCAAAAGTCTAAAAGCCTTGCTTGTTATGGGGGACTAGCTAGTTTCTTTGCTGAAGAATCGTTGACGAAAGCATGCACCGCTCAAAATTGTTTTTATCTCTGTTTAAAAAAAAATCAAAAAGCTCTAGCACATGACTAATCCCTGCTTCCCTCTATGAAGGGCCTTTCTTTTACTTTAATGTTGAGTCAGTTTTCCTTTTCCTTCTATCTCCATCAAGCAAACATACTATGTTGACCCTGGGTGCAGTTGATCATATTATATCATTATGATTAAACATGATTCTTTGTATTGACTTTATCCATGAGATAAGACGTTGAAAGTTGATTCTCAAACACTTTTGTCAAGGAACCATTACCTTTAAGAATTATCAAATATGTTGATCTCATTGCTTTCATGTCTTCAACGTACTATTCATGAAAGTTTTTTGCTTAGATAATTCAATTTTGTTATTCATTGCTTTCTTGCTATCAACTTGTTTTGGATCATTTCATTCATATCCTATGATTTACATTACTATCTTGATCAAGATTGTGTTGGTTGCATATCTCATCAAAAAATATTTTTGTTATCACTTACCTACTCGAGGACGATTAGGAGTTAAGCTTGGGGATGCTGATACGTGTAAAACGTATTCATAATTTTTTATTGTTCTATGCTAGTTTTGTGATATTGTCACATGTTTTTAATATCATATTATATCATTTTTACACATTTTGTCGGACTAACCTATTGACAAGATGCCCAGTGCCAGTTTCCTGTTTTTGCTGTTTTTGTATTTCAGAAAATCCACCACAGAAAATATTCTCGGAATGCGCTGCAAATTTACGGGGAATTTTTATTCACCAGAAGACACCTAAGGACCAGAGGAAAACCTGGGGGGCCACCGACAAGGCAGGGGTGGCCAGCAGCCGCGGCCTGGGCCCACCCCACGGGTGGGGCGCGCCCCTGCTCCTGGGGAGCCTCCTCGGCCCCCCTCGACGTCTATAAATTGCCTCATGACCTAAAAACGTCGGGGCGGCCATTATTTTCTAGAGAAGTCATCCCGAGCCGCCGCCACCATAAACCCTAGTTCGGGGGTGATTCTGAAGCTGATCCCGGCACCCTGCCGGAGGGGAGATCGATCCCGGAGGGCTCTTCATCGCCATGTATTCCTACGGGATGATTTATGAGTAGTTCCACCTTGGACCATGTGTCCATGACAGTATCTAGATGATAGTCTCTCACCCTTGTGCTTCATGTATTATGATCTGTTGAGCTGCCTAACATGATCAAGATCGACTATTGTAATGCTATGTGATATTGTGATGTGTTTGCTGGGATCCGATGGATTATGAAGTTATGATCAGATTGTGCATGATTCTTATATGTTCATTTATGTTCTTGCATGCTCTTCGATGTGTGTAGTTGCTTTGGCCAAGTAAGTATGTGTGTCTCCAAGAGGGAGTATTTATGCTAGATAGTGGGTTCATGCCCCGTTTTGTTCCTGGGCACGAGTGACAGAAACATTTAAGGGCGAGGGTGTGTTGTTGCTACTAAGGGTAAAACATCGGTTTTAAAGTCTATTTTGATGTTTAATATTGCTTACTTCATGCGCTTTACTTAATGCAAATGTCTGTTGCTTGCAACTTAATAGCGATGGATGACAGGCTGGATAGCGATCCCACGGTGGACTTTTTAGACAAAGATGCAGTTGGATTCAGCGGTCTTTGTTCTTTGTCGTGATGCCTACATAAATATTACCATTTACTCTTTGTCATAGCTAGATTAAGTTTGCGTCATAATCTTGTCAATTGCCTAGCTGTAATTTGTTTACCCATCATACGAGTGTTTTATCTATTTGAGATACTACACTAGTGAACCCATGGCCCCCGGTCCATCTTTTTACATTGTTTACAACCTTATTTACTTGTTTTAGCAGACCGGAAAGATTGACAACCTTTCCGCCGTTGGCAGCAAATTAATTGTTTGAGTGTGTGTAGGTCCATGTTCATTGACGATTAAGCGCCAGAGATCATAAACGTTCACCTTGTTGTTGATTTCAAAGTCCTACTGGTTCGATAAACCTCGGTTCGTTAAACGAGTAAAAACTGCTACTTACTACATCCACGCCTTTGCTTGGGGCACTACCCAACGCTATCATCATCCGTAATCACGGCGCGAAGCTCTGCTATCTGTTACCATCATGGGATGTTTAATCCCAAGATGAAGTCAGAGACGGAGAATGTCATGGAAGCTAAGATCGGAGTACCAGTAATGGTGATTTGAGCATTTGCGGTGATGAGGAACTTGCTTGGAGTTCGGGATTCGTAGCGGCGGTATGTAAGTGGGGGCGACAGCACAGGTGAAATTCAAAGTCTTACCTATCAGGGAGTAAATCGAAGGTCTGGCCTTAATTGGTTGTGCCTTGCAATGGCCTTGTTGAAGGCATTGTTTTGAGAGCAAGGATTATGCTCAGAGTGAAAACCCATGATTTACGATCGGCGACGACAGCGCATGTGCACTGTTTCTTTTTTGGACGCAACGCTTCTGGAGAACTTGGACATCAGGTGTTGTCTTGTTCGTGGTTGTGCTGCTGCAGGGACTGTAACTCTGTAGCGGGACTTTTATTTTTTTTAGCTTTTTTTTTTGCTGTGTGCATCCATAATGCTATTTGGGTATTGTGTTGTTGCAGACGCTGGATGTAATTGGTATCTTTGTGATATTAATATATTTTCTTTATCGAAAAATGTTACTACCTCTCAGGGATGGCAATATTATCCACGGATCCGGATATCCATGGATATCCAACCAGTTGGGTAAGGGTTTGGAGGGCATATTCTAACAATGGATTTTCGCGGGTGGATATCCACGAACTTGCAGGTTAGGCATGGATTTAAAACTGGCTCCATGGATACCCATCAGAAATCCATTTGAAAAGTAAGGCCCACATGTATGTGAATTTTTTATTTATGTTGTCTTATTATTGTAAACTTGAACTTCGTATTATGTCGTGCCAATCGTTAGTATGCTGTATCTAAAATTAATATTTGCAGTGTTTATTTTGTCATGTGACCTTTATTTTTATTGTTGATATCCTCATGTACACATTGTTATGGACGGTGTTTATATTGCTTCATGGATCTGGATATCCATGGATAGCTGGATATCCAACAGGTATGGGCACGGATAGCATCTGTGACCCATGGATAGTTTCGCAGGTGGGCAATGGATGAGCTCGTGGATATGGGCATGGATTTGGTTACGCTCGACCCATCCAAACCCGCCCCATTGCCATTCCTACTACCTCTATCCAAATATAAGATGTTTTACTGGGCTAGCTAAAATGCCCACCGAAACGACTTATATATGTGGACGGAGGTAGCACTACTTTTGTATGTATTGTTTTTGTTACAGTTCTGATCCGCCCCTTGTTTGACCGTCTTAAGTTAGATATGGAGCTGGCCGATTATTGCCGAACTACTCCTTAGCACAAAATACAGATGCACCTTGGAAAGAAAAGATACTACAGACAGTACTAGCAAAAGACACAACATGACGGAAAGAAGGAATACCATGGGCTCTTTTGAGCCCACAGCCTGGTTGTGGGTTCGCAACTCCTGTGTACACCAACTGTACGTCCTGGTTTGCAGAAAGAGTCGTGAACCCATTTTCCGTTCAGGTCATCACACCAACGCACAACCCACACATTGCTACTTATAGCGCTGGGTTGCTACTTATAGCATCCCAGCTCAAATCTGCATTCCTCATTTGCTCTTACCAGTTGTCTCTTCTGTCGAGCGTGATGTTTCAAGAGTCAAGACTATGTATTTAAGCCATCACATTTCATATACACATATGAATGATCTCTGAAGACTGTTCGTTCGATCTCTCCTCCCAGTGCATTACTTCAGAGGTAGGCAGGAGATGACCCACGCATCTTTGTGTTTTACATGTAAGTTATCATCTGTATCTCGTCTCTTCTTTGTTTCACCATGTGTATTGTGTATGAAATGTGTAGCTCTATTTTAGGGGACCACTTTGTGCCTGTGGAGTAACAAAATGTTGCACAAAGCCCATCTCTTCTGAATGTGCATGTAATTTCATGACAATAAATCCGAATACATTCCTATTCGGCCCAGAGACAAATCTAGAGTTATTCATATGCATGGCCTAATGGTCACAGTAGCAATTCAAGGAAAACATGAGCTGATAGTGATACTGATCCTTCGCCTTCTTGTGATGATCCTGCAGTTTCTGTGCTAGAAAAGCTTGTAAGGACCGAAATAAAAAATACTGCAGGATCAAGAGGGCTGGATATTCTGCGATGTTACATCAGATGTGCAAGCAAAATCCTCCATTGTGCAGAGAGTGGAAGACAGGTGCAGGTAGCCATCCTTATCTGAAAATTTTAAACCCGGGCGATTTTTACAAATCAAGAACTATATATGGCAGAACCAATATTTTTATGAAGAATCATGAACACCAAAACCAGTGTACATCACGCCATATGCGTTACCGGAATCGGTGCAAGCAGTGGTTTTTTAAAAGGAAGGATTAGGTAGAACACATTTGTTAATTGACTTATATTTGATTGGCACTCGACTTGCAGCTAAACAATGCAGAGCACGAAGGCCCGACCAACTTGGATGGTATGACTTCCGTGGAAAGGGACAACATGCATTGTATTTAGTTTTCTTTGCTTGTGCTTCCACCTATGAGTTTCTCTATCTTAGCTTGAGAATCCTGTAACTGCATCAAACTTAAATTGGAGTATAGCTAGAGTCGCTGTCGCACAACCACATCGGTACAAGGACAATATGACCAAGTTGTGCAAATTGCAGCCTAAAGTACACCGTTTCAGCGGCTCATGGAAACCACCGGTAGCCCTTAGGTACCCACCGGATTGAGAGGCGGTTTTTGTATTCATGGGTAAATAGCTCCTGCAAAATTTTGGATAAATAAGAGAGAATTGTTTTCAAGCCACCGGATGACATGTGTATTTCTGAATTTTTCATCAGGTATCACTATATCAGTCACTGTCCCGATGATTTTTTTTTTCAGGAAAAATGAAGAGTTTTATTGATCTTCCGGCCTTTCCCATGATTTAAGGGCAGTTTTGTATACTAGGTTTGCCAAAATTTGTCAATTTTTGGCAAATCGCATGCAGGTGTGCCAACTCGTAGCATAAAATAGTTCGATGACAAAGTCCTCCAGTTGTGTACTCGTTGTTGCCATCCCCTCCCTTAAGTCTGCTCTATGCAAATGCTCTCACGACTAAGCAGAAACAGTTCGTATGGTTTGGCCAGTATTCCCTAATTCACTTTTTTACTAGTTTGCAATTGTGGATCGGAGATGTGAAAGGAAATGAACTAAGGGGCGTTTGGTTGCTATCATTTCAACTAGAATCGATTTTTTTTTTGTGATTCCATATCCAACCTGTTTGGCTGCTATGGAATTGGACATGTCATTTTATTTGAAATCAGTAAAACCGATTATATGTTATGTCAATTCCTATCTCTAACCATGTCATTTCATTTTTCAAATGAAATGAAATAAAATGAAATGATGAGTGTCAAACGAGTCCTAAAATTCTAGCAACCGGTTTCCACCGTTTCACCGGTTTGTGTTTATTGCATATCCCTACCCATGATTGTCCTAGTGAACGATCCAAAAATCTTGTGACTGCGCCTTCAATAGATGGAGATAAGGGTCTTCCACTTTTGTTGCATACTTTCTTTGATATGCTCATGACATTCCGACAGAAAGGGTGACATTCCGATGGAAGCGGGAAACTCTCAATTACTCGATGGTTGCTGGCCTAAGCGTCAAAAGGATGATTGCTAGTCGTTTTGCCACAGCCATTCAGACGCGACCTTCTTGGGGTTCTCTGTTTTTGCGATGGCAAAAGAACCTTTTCTTTTTGTCCTTCTTGGTTTGAAAGAAAAGAGATAATTCTTTTTATTTCTTCCTTCTGAAACAAATTTTTTTTTTGCGTGGCATTTAGTTTAGATTTATAAACAGTTCAATGGATTGCATTTGAAGTTCTGCCTCCAGATCAATTGTACAGCTTTAACTGAATCCAGCAAATTAGTACGAACTTACATGATCCGACTCGACAGGACAGCGTGAGTACATAGGTGAGACACAACATCACAAAGACACAAACTTATTTGGCATTAACAATCACAAGCACAATAATAGATGGCCTCGCCGACACAGATCAATTCGTAGGACTATTGACCAACAGTATGGAAGACTAGCACAAATCATGAGACAGTACAGCACAGTTTGATCAGGCGGCCGGCAGTACAGTACAGATACACAACTCCAGCAGTAGGAAACGTAGAACATACTCATCAGCGAGGTTTCTGGACGAATATTTACAAGGAGCAAGAGGCCAGATGGAGATTCTTACACCTGATCGAGTGCATCACACGGTAAGCCGTCAGAATATGGCGGCGTCCATGGGGAACTCGTCGAAGCTCCAGAGGCTGACGCCGTCCATGCCAACGTTCACGCCGGTGACGTCCTGGATGTTAGCGTCGCCGGCGAAGAAGCTGTCGATGGATCCGTACGTGTCCGTGCAAGGGAGCTGGAACAGCGAGAACGGATCGAACCCAAGATCGTCGGCAAACCCCAGCGCAGGGCCCCCATCGACCATCGTCTTCTTCGCCGGGCTATCGGCCAAGGAGCTCTCCATGGCCGGCGGCCGCGCGGCCGTGAGGTCGAGGTAGGCGCCCATGTCGAGAGATGCCAGCAGCTCGGGCTTGACGGCCGCCGCGCCCTGCTTCGGCGGTGCGTGTGCTGCTGCAGTAGCAGAGTACGGCGTCGCCTGCGCAGGGGGGCGTTGCTGCTTCGGCGCGGTTCTGCGGCGCGGGCGCGCCCCGGCCGCGGCGGGGAAGTTGACCCTGGCCTTGCTGCCGCGGATGCGGCGGGCGGCGACGTCGTAGGCCCGGGCGGCATCATCTGCCGTGTCGAAGGTGCCGAGCCAGACGCGGGTGCCCTTGCGAGGGTCGCGGATCTCCGCCGCCCACTTGCCCCACGGCCGCTTCCGGATGCCGTGGAGCCGGCGGACAGGCTTCTTCTTGCTCGCCGACCGGCCATCATCGTAGGCTGCAGAGGAACCGACCGATCCTTGATATTTTGGCAGTAACGATCGTACCCGCCAAGAATTAAAGCCGTGAACATTAATTGTACGGTTCAAGATTGGATCGAACGACGATGGTTACCAGGAGGAGAGAATGCAGTCTTGGATGCGAAAACGGCATGGCCGTCGTCATCCTTCTCGTCTTCCTGCAGCGGCAGGTCGAAGTCGTCATGGAAGTCCTCGAAGGCAGCCTCGAAGTCGTCGACCTCGGCGACGCTGCGGTACGGGTGCCTCTTGTTACTGACGCCTTTCTTGGACCCGGAGCTCGCCGGCCACGCACGGCTTGCGGTCACCCGCTTCAACGCACCGGGCGCAGTCGGCGGGATCAGCTCCGCTAATATGGCGCCGCCGCACATTGTGTTCTCTCTTTGTGTCTCTCACTTCCTCTCTGAGGTATTTCTTCGTTTTTTGTTGGTCACCGATCGAGGGAGGGCGATGCACGTATATTTATATAAACAAGCTAGCGAGCTAAATGCGTGACGTATGGTGGTTGGCACAGAACCGTAGGGCACCGGACGACTCGATAACTCACATGATTGTTGTTGTTGGGAATTTGGCATGATGCCAGATGCCAGGAACAGACAGTATCCACCGGGGCTGTGGAAGTACAATGGTAACTTACAATCACCACTTTAGATATGAGATATTTAACATTGTGTATAATCAAATTATTATTGAGTTGAATAACAGCTTTGTTGAAAAATCTAATCAATTGTTGAGGTGTGTTGCCTGTGTTGATGTAAAGAACTCATTTGCTAATTTTCATCAAGACAATCTTGTTAAAGTTGCTGAGATGTATGCCGATGACTTTTCCATATATGAGATTTCTTTGTCCTCATAAGCCAACTTGAGACATTCATCAATTGCTGATGAGAGGTGATTCAAATTTTGCGAGTTGTCATGATCTTGGTAATTTTGCCGTGACGATGGTTCAGACTAATAGACACACGATTTTTCCTTTGATGTATCGCCTCATTGAGTTGGTATTGATTTTATCAGTGACAATAAGACTGAGTTGAGGAATAAAATGGGTGATGATTGGATAAATTATAGCACAATGTGCTATATTGAGCGATATGTATTTCACTCTATCAATGATGATTTTATATTATTTTCAAAGATATACGTACATGTAGAGGAATTTTACCTCGCCGCTTTGGTAAGTTCTCATATTTGTATCAATGATTGATTGACTATTTCACTTGATGTTTGTGACTTCCCTTATGAAATATTCTTGCTTCATTAAGGTATCGGTTCCTTTGATGAGGTTATGGGGGATCGGATAGACTAAACCATTGATTTGGTACTACTTTTAGTTTTTAGTCATCTTATATGTAGGTTCTAACAATGAGTTTGAAAATATATGTTCATCTTCGCATCGTATTAAATTTTGTTTGCTATTACCAAAGTTTTTTTTTGTGCTAAATGTTTGGCCCAGTGCTTGCTCCAAATTAGCCTGAATCCGCCACGGGCATCCAGGATGACATGGCACATCTAGTACGTGGCAGCTTGTAAGGAGCCGCATGACATGAACCTTGTCTTCCATGGTTCCATATTTCTCTTTATAACTCGGTCTAGGAATGAAAACAGAACGAAAACTTTCCAACTTCTCTGTGGAGAAATGGAAGTGGATTGTGATGCAGCCCAACCCAATGACATCACCATGTCAAGCATCCCAACAAATGCCAAGTCACCATGGACTTCAAAGGTGAACTCCTTCCTCTTCGAGATCTCATTTCCTACCCTTTGGAATGGTATGCTACTTGAGCAACCGCCCCTTTGCATTGCTAGGTTTGACACGATGGATACGAAGCCAATGGGAGGTGCCGAGGAAGCCCAAGAGTTGATTTTATCCAAGGGATATGCGTGGATGAGGAGGAGGAAGCGTCAAGGCAAAAGCTCAAGGCGGGGTCAGCCGGCCTGGGCCGGCCCCCAGGCCGGACCCCCTCCAGACGCAGCCGGCCCCCAGGCCGGTCCCCCTCCAGACGCCGCCGGCCTCCAGGCCGGTCCCCCACCAGATGACGCCGGCCTCCAGGCCGGCCTAGGCCGGCCCCCAGGCCGGATCCCCACCAGCGCAAGCCGGCCTCCAGGCCGGCCTAGGCCGGACTCCCCTCGTTTTGTACTAAACTATAAATAGTTTTCCCCCCTTCCATTCTATGGTAGAGATGAATGAACTAGAGAGTTGAGTGTTGCTCCTTCCCGTGATGGGTTCCTCCGAGGAGGATGATGAATCTCTTGTTGTAGCTACTCTTTCACTGAGGTGTCTCTAGTAGTGCGAACCAATCTTTCACTTCGGTGATTCTATTGGATCGGTGGACCGGCCGGTAAGAGAAATCGGTTTCATTAAGCGTGTTGTTGACTTGGGTTTTGGGATCCGAAGGCTGCTCCGTTGGGGGTTTGTTGCCGGCTGATTCTCCTTTCGTAGGCTTCGCGAGTTATCCCCCACGAATTTGCCCATTTCCCCTCGTGTTTTTTGTTTCCACCTCCGTGTTCTTTGTGTTCATCCACTTTTCCCCCTCAAATCCGTGAAGATCGGGCCAAACCCCTACATCAGATTGGAAATACGGAAACAAAAACGTAATTTTATGGAACGAAATAGAAACGGAATATTTTATGCGGAAATGGAATTATGTGTTCCGATAGAACGACCACGGAAAGAGAAATTCCATTTCCGGTAATATGGAACTTTCCGTCTTTTCTACATTGTACTAGCCCAGTCCAGCCTACCAAGAATTATAATACTCCCTCCCATCGGAAATAGTTGTCTCAGCTTGTATAGGTGTTTTGTACCATAATAGTATATTGTCCAAGACAACCTTTACCAACCGGAGGTAGTAGGAATTTTTATTTTGCCAAAGTTGATAAGTTATGACCAGCATATTCTATAATCATGTTATGTCCTCATATTTGATTTCACCTTACAACTTGACAAGTTTGTCGATTTGGTTGAGTTTTCATACATAATTTAAGGGGTCTCTTGGTTCTGGCAAGCATAAGCTAAAGCCATCCTCAAGCACTAGAAGAAAAAGTATTTTTACCATGCTCGATTTTCGTGGTAGAAGGGTCATTTTTCGTGGTTGAAAGTTTTTACCACGGAAGGGGTACCATGGTAGAATCCTCGTGGCAGATCGATCTACCACGGCTCACGATTTTCATGGTAGACGGTACCATCTACCATGGGAAAACAGGCGTGGTAGATGTATGTAGCGGGCCCTCGAACGGACCAATATTAACAGCGTTAAACATGACATCATCTGAAAGCGTTATCCCATTTCGTGACATGGCATCCCCAAAAAGGAAAGGGTTTTAGGATTAGGTAGGCCAGCCCATTATTATTAGATAGTCCGGCCCGTCAGAACTTGATGGAGCGGCCCATTTAAACTAGGTGGGCCGACCCATTTGAACTAGATGGTCCGGCCCATTGAAATAGACGGGTCGGCCTATTGCAATAGATCGGTCGGACCATTGCAATAGATGGGCCGTCCCATTGCAATAGACGTGCCGACCATTTGCACTAGTTGGGCCGTCCCATTTGCAATAGATGGGCCTGCCCCTTTAGAGTAGATGGGTCGGCCCTATAGAATTGCTGCACTAGCCATCTAGACGAAAAGTCTGAACTGATGGAAAGGCCCTATAGAATTGCTGCACTAGCCATCTAGACGAAAAGTCCGAACTGATGGAAAGGGGCTAGGCAATATATTTATATTCAACACTTCCCCTCACGTCTAGGCTATTTTAGTCCTTAGCGTGGGATAGAAGCGGGCCGCAGGATCTTTTTTCCTTTTTATTTTAAGCCACGTGAGCGGGGTCTCGAACTCGAGACCTCTTGGTTCTGATACCATATAGAATTGTTGTACTAGCCATCTAGACCAAAAGTCCGAACTGATGGAAAGGGCTATGCAATATATTTATATCCAACACTCCCCCTCACGTCTAGGCTATTTTGGTCCTTAGCGTGGGGTCGGTGCAGGTCGCATGATTTTTTTTCCTTTTTTTAATACTGCGTGAGCGGGGTCTCGAACTCGAGACCTCTTGGCTCTGATACCATATAGAATTGTTGCACTAGCCATCTAGACCAAAAGTCTGAACTGATGGAAAGGGCTATGCAATATATTTATATCCAACAGGCCCATCTGAAGCAGATAGGCCGACCCATTTTGAACAGGCGAGCCGGCTTGTTTTGAATTATTGGTCCGGCCCATTTGAATTGGCGGGCCGGCCCATTTGGAATTGATGGGTTGGTCCATTTGGAACTAGCGGGCCGACCCATTTGGATTAGTCAGGTCGGCCCATTCATTCTGTTGTCTTTTTAGGCCCATTTAGGAAGCCCAACCGAAGGACCAATATTAGCAAAATTATTTACCAACAACTCAAGAATATCCGGTAGGGTGGTTGAAAGAACAAACGATGTCGCCTAGAGGGGGGGTGAATAGGCGATTAAAACTTTTCCGGTTTAAGGCTTAATAATTACGGAATAAAACTAGGTGTTTAAATTAACAAGCCAACAACCTAATATACTAGGTTCACCTATGTGCACCAACAACTTATGCTAGGCTATATAACAACAAGGTGATAGCAATATATATGACATCAAGCACAAAGGCTATCACAATGTAAATTGCAAAAGTAAAGAGCTCGGGTATAGAAATAACCGAGGCACACGGAGACGAGGATGTATTCCCGAGTTCCTCCTTGTTAAGGGAATACGTCTCGTTGGAGGGGTGTGAGCTCGCCACAAAAGGCCTACTCAAGATGCCACAAAGGCCTCACTCTATTCTCCGATGAACCTCACCCCAAGGGTTAGGTTCACCTTCCACTATCGGAATCCTTCAAGGCGGAATCCCGAGCCTTTACAACGATCTTGGGGCACACACCCAACACTCAATCGGGGGCTCCCAAACCTTGCCCGAAGCTTCACAACTCAAAGTCTTCGCGGCACCACCAACCGTCTAGGTTACACAATGCACCCAAGAGGCACAAGCTCTTGGGAACACAATGCACCCAAGAGTAACAAGCTTCTCGAACTTCAATCTCACGTATCACCGTGGGGAACTCAAACTTATGCACCAAATGCAAAAGGCAAAACCACACAAGGTGGTAAAGTCCTTCACTCCCAAATCCAACCAAAGCAACTAATGCTCGGGAGGGATTTGAGAGGAAGAACAAAGAGGAGAACCACAAAAGAACTCCAAGAACTAGATCCACTAGGTTCCCCTCACTTAGAGGAGAGATTGTTCGGTGGAAACGTAGATCTAGATCTCCTCTCTTGAATCCCTAAATTTGGGCAAGAATCATTGGAGGGATTGAGAGTAACCCAAGCTTTTTCGAGGTCAAACAATGGAGGAGAGAGGGAAAAAGTGGGCAGCATCCTTGATGTCTACTACACGCTTCTATTCTTGTAGACTTGTTGGGCCTCCAAGCGTAGAGGTTGTAGGACAGCGGCAATTTTCCCTTAAGTGAGTAACCCAAGGTTTATCGAATCCACGAGAGGTAGAGGTCAAAGATATCCCTCTCAAGCAACCCTGCAATTAAGATACAAAAAGTCTCTTGTGTCCCCAACACACCTAATACAATTGTCAGTTGTATAGATGCACTAGTTCACCGAAGAGATGGTAAAATGCAAGTGATACGGATGGTAAAAGGTGATTTTGTAATTCTGTAATAAAAATGGCAGCAAGCAAACAAGTGACAAAAGTGACTAAAAACGGTGTATCAATGCTTGGAAACAAGTCCTAGGCTTCATACTTTCACTAGTGACTACTCTCAACATCATTAACATAATTAAACACATGATAATTCCCACAAAAATACATGCATGGTAGGCGTTACTCGGAGATAATTCTTTTGTGGATCAAATAGGATGAGAATTGCGTAGGGCTACGAAAAGCACACCTTAAAGTTCGTATTCCACATCTATAGACACTTCATGCTGTCACTATCCGCATCCAAAGATAGTACTAACAAACACCACAACCTATTTCTTGAATAGTCTCTTTCTTCAATAACACAAGTATCAAGAAACCTCATGATCTATTCAATCCAACAAATAAAGAACAAACTCATGATGAAGATCCTTCCAATCTATTATCCATAGAGTCACACACGGCACCCATCCTGTCACCGAGGTACCGTGATCACAACGGTGGCTCCAGAAATTATACTAAATAACACCACTTGAGCAACATCATATCCATTACACATAGGGAAACATCATGTATTCAACTACACTAACAAAGCTCATGATCACAACGAAGATCACATCATGGGAGAGAGAGAGATAACCACATAGCTACTTGTATAAGCCTCAGCCCCGGTGAGGGACTACTCCCTCCTCATCGCGGGGAAGCAGCGGTGTTGATGGAGATGGCCCCGGCGGTCGATCCCCGTCCCGACAGGGTGCCGGAACAGGACCTTCTGAACCCCCGAAACTTGTCGGGGATGGCGGCGGAGCTCTGTTGCGTATTTGGGAAAATCCTTCGGGGGTTAGGGTTTTTTCGTCGGATGTGATTTTATAGGCGTCGGAGGCGGCCGAGGGGTGCCCCACGGGGTAGGGGCGGGTCCCACCCGTGGGTGGGCCCTAGGCCACGGCAGGGGGCCGCCCCTGGCCTGTGTGGGTCCCCTGGAGTCGCCCTTCTGGCTCCCTTCCTCATTTCTTCAATAAAAAATCTTCGTAAATTTTCGTCCAATTCGTAGAATATTTCCAGAAGTAACTTTCTACAACAAAAACAGGGAACTGGCACTGGGCATCTTGTCAATAGGTTAGTCTGATAAAATGCATAAAAATGATATAATTGATAGTAAAAACATGTGACAATATCACAAAACTAGCATGGATCACTAAAAAATTATAGATACGTTTGAGACGTATCAGCATCCCCAAACTTAACTCCTACTCGTCCTCGAGTAGGTAAGTGATAAACAAAATAATTTTTTATGAGACATGCAACCAACACAATCGTGATCAAGATAGTAATGTAAAGCATAGGATGTGAATGAAGTGATACAAAACAATTATCTATAGTTGATAGCAAGAAAGCAATGAATAACCAAGTTGAATCATTCAAGCAAAACCTTTCATAATTAGTACGTTAAAGACATGAAAGCAATGTGATCCACATATTTGATTAATCCACAAAGGTAATAGTTCCATGAAAAAAGTGTTTGAGAATCAAAACAAAGAAGATGTAAGCTTTAGAAAAAGCTTCAACTTCCAACGGTCAAGTCAATATAAAGATTCATGTTTAATCTGACAATGCAATATGATCAATGATACCCAGGGTTAATGCTAGATGTTTGCTTTGGTGGAGATAGAAGGAAGAGGAAAACTGACTCAACATTAAAAGTAAAAGAAAGGCCCTTCGCAGAGGGAAGCAGGGATTAGTCATGTGCTAGAGCTTTTTGTTTTTTTATGAAACAAAAGTAAAACAATTTTGAGATATGCATGCTTTCGTCAACGACTTCACAACAGAGAAGCTATCTAGTCCCCCATAACAAGCAAGGTTTTTTAGACTTGTGAGAGCAGCTGGTTTTTAGAGGAGCGAGTACGCTCCTCTTTCTCCTTGGTTTCACCATTGTCCAATGTTTTGAGCTGATTTCTCAGATTTTCATTGCGCGGAGGAGAATGGTGAGTTATTTTTATATTTTGCTTAAGCTGCTCTCGGGTTGATTCAAGTGAAGACGTAATTCATCGACACCGGGTGAAAGGGGGAAATGACCTTGCTCGTCACAAGTTATATCTAACTCTCTACTGCTCCCTCATGAGCTTAAAAACAGAGGCACAAAAAGGAGTATTTTGAATTTTTAAAGATAGCACATGACAAATTTACTTGGAATGGCAGGAAATACCATGCATAGGTAGATATGGTGGACTCAGCTGGCAAGATAGTTTGGCTTTGGGATTTGGATGCACGAGTGAACCATACACTCAGTACGAATTTTTGGGCTTAGCAAAGAAGGTATTTGAAGAAAACATCTAAAATTAACCGGTAACAGAGTAGCATAAGACATTTATCAATCATAACCATAAAAGCTCCACACCGTCTCCAATGTTGACCAAACAATTATTTTGATGGAAAGATTAGCTTAATGAATTAACAACTACGAAACACCACACAGTTTCAAGTTTTTAACAGTATTTCTTTACTAATCAATTCCACTCAAATAACCAGCAAGTTTAAGCATTCATCTTAATATCTCAAAACAAATGAGAAGTATCAATTATCCACACAATGATCTACAATACTATGCAGGCTTTCATTTCATTCCAATATCACATGCATAGCATTTTATCATTCTAACAAATCAACCAAGCAACCAAAACAACTCTCTAACAAATATAAGTGAAGAACAATTGAGTTTAATATCAACTACTAGCAGCTCTAAACAAGATAAAAGCTAAAAGCGAGAGCTTACTAGCAAACAAACAGTAGCTAAGAATACTCAACAAGATATAAGCGAAGCAAAGGAGTATTAAAATAAAAAAGCGGAGCGTGTCTCTCTCCCACACAAACAAAGCAAGGATCCAAAAAGCATATGACCAGCAAACAAACAAAACAAAACTGAAAGTAAAAAGACGCTCCAAGCATAGCACATAATATGTAAAGTGATAAAAACGAAGTTCAACGAAGACGACCTTATGATAGTTGATGAAGATGAGGGGATGCCTGGGGCATCCCCAAGCTTTGACTCTTGATAGTTCTTGATATTCAGAGGGGGTGCAATGGGGGCATCCCCAAGCTTGAGCTCTGATCCATCCTCGATTTCTTCATATTCCTCTCCTTTGGAACTTAAAAACTCTCTTCACACAAAACTTCTCATAATTTGATTAGAGGGTTAGTGCTCATAAATTAAAATGCACATGTGTTCAAATCATGACAAATTGCAAACAACTTCATTGGGCATTAGCTACTGTTTACTAAGCCTCAATGTGGCACTCTACCCCTAGAGTATCACATATGACGATGGTAAAGAGACAAATGCAAAATAAAAGCAGAATCTGTCAAAATCTGAACAGTCTGTAAAGATCGAATTTTTCGAGGCACTTCTGCAGCTCAAATCAAAAAACTTAAAACTAACTAAAGATAGATAAAAACATCAGGCTTGCTTTAAAAAATTATCAGAAAAATATAAAATTCTGGCGATTTTAGGATTTTCGTGAACAGGCGCACAGAATCTGTTTTTGGACAGCAACACAATACCTCGCACTTTCAATGCATTAGATGCTAAACTTGGCATAACAAACCAAAAGAAAAAGATACAATGAAGTTGCTACAAAGGCAACAACTCCATGACTCAAGAAAAACAAAAACAAACTGAAAGTAAAAGATGGGTTGCCTCCCAATAAGCGCTTTTCTTTTAATCCTTTTAGCTAGGCATGATAATTTTAATGATATTCTCATAAGAATAAGAGTTGGAACGTAAAATAGAGCATCATGAAGAAAATATCAAACACATTTAAGTCTAACTCTATTCCTATGCATAGGCATCTTGTAAGAAAATAAATCATTGGAGCATAAAGCATTAAGCATAGGAAGGCAAAGCAAGTGCAACATTAAAACATTCAACATAAAGAGGGGAAACTTCATAAGATGAAAATTTATATAACCACACTTCCCTCTCTCATAATAATTTTCAGTAGAATCATAAGAAAACTCAATAACATAACCATCACATAAAGCATTTTTCTCATGATTCAGATGCATAAAAGTATTATTATTGCTCTCCACATAAATAAAATCTTTCTCATTAATAATAGTGGGAGTAAAACTATCATAGCCATCATTGTAATCATCATAAATAGGAGGCATGTCATAATCATAATAAACTTTTTCCTCAATAGTAGGTGGACTGAAAAGATCACATTCATCACAATAATCATCATATATAGGAGGCATAGTATAATCAAAGCAAATTTTCTCCTCAAAGTTTGGGGGACTAAAAAGATCATATTCATCAAAACCAGCTTCCCCAAGCTTAGAATTCTTCATAGCATTAGCAATAATGGTGTCCAAAGAATTCATACTAATAACATTGCTACTATAATGATTATTATGCAAATAAAGTTCCATAGGTTTTTTAATTTTCTCTTCAAAAGCATCATGACCAATTTTAAGATAAATTTTATAAAGCTCTCTAATTTTGTTGTTGTTTTCCATTAAACAGAACTAGTGAAATAAAACAAGAAACAAAAAGATTTAATTGAAAGATCTAAAGAAGATACCTTCAAGCACTCACCTCCCCAATAACAATGCTAGAAATTAGCTTCGTCGTCGGAGTGTTAGTACCGTTTACCTTACCTCCCCGGCAACGGCGCCAGAAATTAGCTTGATGTCTACTACACGCTTCTATTCTTGTAGACTTGTTGGGCCTCCAAGCGCAGAGGTTTGTAGGACAGCGGCAATTTTCCCTTAAGTGAGTAACCCAAGGTTTATTGAATCCACGGGAGGTAGAGGTCAAAGATATCCCTCTCAAGCAACCTTGCAATTAAGATACAAAAAGTCTCTTGTGTCCCCAACACACCTAATACAATTGTCAGTTGTATAGGTGCACTAGTTCGGCGAAGAGATGGTAAAATGCAAGTGATATGGATGGTAAAAGGTGACTTTATAATTCTGTAATAAAAATGGCAGCAAGCAAACAAGTGACAAAAGTGACTAAAAACGGTGTATCAATGCTTGGAAACAAGGCCTAGGCTTCATACTTTCACTAGTGACTACTCTCAACATCATTAACATAATTAAACACATGATAGTTCCCACAAAAATACATGCATGGTAGACGTTACTCGGAGATAATTGTTTTGTGGATCAAATAGGATGAGAATTGCGTAGGGCTACGAAAAGCACACCTATGGACACTTCATGCTGTCACTATCCGCATCCAAAGATAGTAGTAACAAACACCACAACCTATTTCTTGAATAGTCTCTTTCTTCAATAACACAAGCATCAAGAAACCTCATGATCTATTCAATCCAACAAATAAAGAACAAACTCATGATGAAGATCCTTCCAATCTATTATCCATAGAGTCACACACGGCACCCATCCTGTCACCGAGGTACCGTGATCACAACGGTGGCTCCGGAAATTGTACTAAATAACACCACTTGAGCAACATCATATCCATTACACATAGGGAAACATCATGTATTCAACTACACTAACAAAGCTCATGATCACAACGAAGATCACATCATGGGAGAGAGAGATAACCACATAGCTACTTGTATAAGCCTCAGCCCCGGTGAGGGACTACTCCCTCCTCATCGCGGGAAGCAGCGGTGTTGATGGAGATGGCCCCGGCGGTCGATCCCCGTCCCGGCAGGGTGCCGGAACAGGACCTTCTGAACCCCCGAAACTTGTCGGCGATGGCGGTGGAGCTCTGTTGCGTATTTGGGAAAATCCTTCGAGGGTTAGGGTTTTTTCGTCGGATGTGATTTTATAGGCGTCGTAGGCGGCCGAGTGGTGCCCCACAGGGCAGGGGCGGGTCCCACCCACGGGTGGGCCCTAGGCCGCGGTAGGGGGCCGCCCCTAGCCTGTGTGGGTCCCCTGGAGTCGCCCTTCTGGCTCCCTTCCTCATTTCTTCAATAAAAAATCTCCGTAAATTTTCATCCAATTCCGAGAATATTTTCAGAAGTAACTTTCTGCAACAAAAACAACACAAAAACAGGGAACTGGCACTGGGCATCTTGTCAATAGGTTAGTCCGATAAAATGCATAAAAATGATATAATTGATAGTAAAAACATGTGACAATATCACAAAACTAGCATGGATCACTCAAAAATTATAGATACGTTTGAGACGTATCAATCCTCTTGGGGAAGAAGGAGGCTATTTATAGCCTCCCCCAAAATCTGACCGTTACAGCCACGGGAGGCCGTAAATTTTGAGGTTAAGGGCCGGATATTCCGGTCCCCGAAAATTTCCGGGGAAACTTCCGGGGCGAATTTCCGGGCCCCCTCCAAAGAGAAAAATGCAAAAAGACTTAGCCAAATTTTTCTTAGACCATATATTACGGACCAAGGACCGGAATTTCCGCCCCCCGGAAATCTGGGGGAAACTTCCGGGGCAAAATTCCGGAACCCCTCCAGAGAGAAACGCCGAAAGGACTTAGCCAAAACTGCTCAGATGAAAATATGGGCCGGAACTTCCGGTGCTTGGGCCGGAACTTCTGCCCCACTGAAAAACTGCAGAAAATGCAAAACGAAAACGGGCATATCTTTCGCATCCGGACTCCGTTTTCGATGATCTTGGTCTTGTTAGAATCGTAACGACGGGCTCTACAAGAATATACAGATAAACATCATTGTCCAACAGAGGGGGTTAAAACCAAATAGGGAAAGGTAAAACATCTCGATAAAAGACGAACTGATAAACCTCCAAAACCAAAAACGCAATAGGATATTCATATGCATTCCGTTTTTGGTGAACTTGGTCTTGTCATGACGAGCACGACAAGCACCAAGACCACACCACGATAAGAGCCAAATAAGAACCAATAAAGATGATGCCAAGGATGCAAAGGTTTGAGCTCTCCATGAACGATACGATCAAGATACTCGGTCGAGAGTCCCTCTTGATTGTACGGCTATCTATCCTATAACCCGGTCTCTCCACTAACGTCATGAGACCAGTAAAATAGAAATCCTATCAAGATAATACCTTTGCCTTGCGCATAATCCACTTGAGGTCGATGAAGACGATCTTCATCTGCTCAAGACGAACCACCTTTCTTGATTGCGCTTCGCTTGGTGAAGACTCACATGTTGCTCCCCTATACACCAATATGGGAGAAGCACTCTTCGGCATATCTTCACTTAGACTTGAGTGTTGATCAACTCGCACTTAGCCTTGATCAACAAATACTCTTCTTCCCTTGGCCTTGATTCCAACAAATGGAGATCAAGCACTGCAAATGGACACACCTACAAGTAGCTTAATACAAACATTAGTCCATAAAAATTGTCATTAATTACCAAAACCACACATGGGGGCAACCATGCACTTCAGTGGTTGCCTATATTAAATTCAAAACCTGAACTAATTATTACATCATGTCTACTAAATTAAAATTATAGTAGAATTCATCAAGCACATAGTTTGCACAGAAAGTTTGTTGCCATAATCTTACAAACAAGACTTCGCCATACTCTTCTTGCACGTGATATCGTTGTCATCGATCTCGGTCCTCGCTGTTCGTTGGCAGGATCGGCGCTCTGTGGCCCAGAGTGAGAGGGCAGGCGGCGCTCTTCAGCAATGGTTTGGTGTGTTTGATGCAATTGTGTTCTGTGTTCGGTGGTTCTCTCAAGAGGCGCGTTGTCGTACATGTTTGGTAGTCTAGGTTGCCTAGTGTTAGGTGTGACATCTCTGGTTTTCATGCTCGACTTGGAGTTGGGGGCTTCGCTTTCCTCTCGTTTGCCGTTTATTTTGACTTGCTTTGTAAGAGGGTTTCCTCACTACCTTGTATCAGTTCGGTCGTTTGTAGCTTTATTTATAAAGCGGCGCACTAGCCTGTTTCGAGAGAGTGGTGGCGGCGGCTCCAGTAGCATTGGCGACGACGACGACTGGGCTCGGGTGACCGTCATGGCCTACTGGGATCCGCACAGTGGAGCGAAGGTTAGATGGTCAGTTGAATTCGAAATGGTTGTGTGGGCTCTTTGTGCATACGAGGGGGTTTGTGTGACAATTGCAATATATCTGTAACATGAAAATTGCAATGTATATGTGACAATTCAGTTGTTTGTTTGCTATTTATATTGCTAGGAATATGTTGGTTTGAAATCATTATAACAACGGTGTATCATGTAGCTTTTATGATCCACATTGCTAATGACAGATATAAAATTGCCACAGATATATAACTAGCAAAGATACAACTGCCACAAATATATAGCAAGACCTAATTGGCACAGATATAATTGGAAGCAATGTTGCATAACAAACCAAGTACTGACATAACAAAACTTAGGAAACCATTTGCATGTTTGACACATAGCAACAAGTTCACTAATGAACTAGGACTTGGAGGAAACAAGATAACAAGTTCAGTTATGAACTAAGCCACACATAAGGATGGCAATTTACCCATGGGTATGGGTACCCGCGGGTACCATACCCGTATGGGAAGGGTATGGGTACATTTTTAGACCCATGGGTAGTACCCATACCCTACCCACCAAGTCATGGGTAGGGCATGGGTGCAAATAGGGCATATCTTGTCTAGGCAAAATTTTGGAAATGATCCCCTTATTCCCATGTCTTCCAGCTACTTTATCCCAACTTTGATTTCACGTCTGTAAAATATATAGACGAACCATTATGTCGAGAGGGTCCCTATGGATCCATTTCACATCGATAACGCGCCCTCTTCCACCAATAGGTAATTTGAGAGAAGTTTTTTTTAAGTGGATACCCCAGCCTTGTACCCGTGGGTATACCCATACCTTACCTGTCTATAGTGACATATGGACCCTTCTAATTTCACCATATGTAGCCCAACATCCTATGCACTGTGTTGGCTAATGGCCGGTAGCTTCTGTTTGTGTTGGATGATGGGTTCTGAATGATACCCATGGGTGTCACTAATCACACGCTGATACTATTCGATATTGTTCACGATGTCCCTGCTCGAAGCGGCACCGATAGAGTCCGTGGTCACCGGCGTGGGCCTGGTACATCGCGTCATGTTGACGGGAAGACCAAGGACTCAAGCCAGTCATGTAAAATTCTGCTCAAATCTTGTTAAAATAACTAAAACCTAGCAACACAGCATCCTGGTTTCACATTAGTATTGATTAATTCTACAATTTAATCATGATCAGATGACCGAAAAACAATTATTCCTGTGAGCATCTCATAAAGAACTTCAGGATATACTCGAAGATGGCAACTTAACAAACTTGGCGATGAAAAGTCCACTAGTTTGCGAGGTCAGAGGATCGAATCGCAAGGTTTTCTCGATGCTGCCGCTTCTGCAGGGCCAACTATCGGCTGAATCAATCTTTAACAGCTCTGCAGGTTACAGACCCAACATGAAAGATCCATTATACAAGTGAGAGACAACATACCATAGGTACAACCATCAGAAGTCTGTACCTGCTGAAGGATATCGTGAAAGGAATTGCTGAACCACATTCTCGTTTTGTGCGACAGTCAAACTGTTCAAAGACAAACCATTAGTAATACAATGGTATGGACTGAAACTGCAATCACTGTGAAGACTGGACCGATGGGAAGCAATCGAGGATTAGAGATTTGCATGTGAAGAGATCACGCACCTACAAGTACTATATACGAGTGATCCACCTGTTTTCAATAATTTAAAACCATTTGTGAGAAGCCCTACCTGCATTCCAAAGGAAGCTTGGCAAAATTAAGTAAATATGAAACGTAAGCTTCTCATGCTGATATTTGTGGAATTAGATTAAAGATATAGTTGCTGAATCAGGTACCAAACCTTCAAGCTAACATCAAGAATGGAAATAGTACCTGAAGATGGAGCAGGTTGCCAGTTCTTTCCGCCTCAAGTACACGGCGATCTAATGTTTTCCATCCCCAGAACTCAAATTTCTGAATGTGTTTTATCGATCCATCATGAGTACACTCTGCATCCACTAGGACCTGCATGCATTTCATCGAAATTAAGAAACAAAAAAGAAACGATACAAGTTGTAGTAGAATAGAGGGCAGGCCTTGGTGCACTGGTGAGGTCCTCCCCACTTGTGCCAAGAGGTCCTGGGTTCGAACCAGCCTCCCTGCACTGCACTTTGCAGGGGTAAGACTAGGTTCCTATAATCCCTCCCCAGACCCCACCTTGTGTGGGAGCCTCAGTGCACTGGGTCTGTCCTTTACAAGTTGTAGTAGAATATTCTGACCAGAAAAATCAGTTGCACGCGATTGAATTCTATATACAAGTGCTTCAGTACTCTTTCAGAAGTGAAAAGTACCTTTTTAGAGCAAACTGAGGACCTGATTGGAACTACATGTGGAGTTGGCTATAGTGGCTTTAAGAATTCAATGCTAGCAAACTAAAGCATGCATATTTCCACTTAAAATCATCCAAGTACTGATCAAAGTCAGAGTACTTGTCTAGCCAGTACTGATAACACACACAAATAAAGGAAATACCTTGTCATAACCGGATTTACAGGCAGCAGCATCAGTTGACGGACGAAGAACATAATGTTTTTGCAATCCAACTAATCCTGAATCTTTGCCATAATATATCAGTTCAGGTTCGGAAGTTGATGGTGGATGAGGTGAACCAGCTGCTTTTGCCTTTTTAGACTTCTGTCTGTCTTTCCATGATCTCTTTGAAGTCCATTCTGAGAATATGCCTCTACTGTCCTCAGCTCCAATATAATCTGTGACAAAGAGCATTAACTCAAGACAAGTTAACCCATTCATGTGTACAGAACAAATAAAATAAAAAAGGAAATGGATTCTTCTGAAGACACCTTCCATGCTCCGCAGATTTGAGCTTACAGGCAATATGGAAAATGAAGTCCCATCAGCAACAAACAGTCGACTACGATCTCCAAGAGAATATTTCTGCAACATTGTACGACAGGCTGCAAGACGATGCTTCGCAACATCAACGCCAGTCAAAGAACCTGTGCTGCCAAGCATATCTGCAAGCATGCAAAGCTTTGCACCTTGCATGTAATGTAGGTGTGACGTCAATACATCTCTGAATAAAAAAGTAACACAAATAACATAAGTCTAACAAAAGCTACAGGATCTATAGAAAATCCCAAAAATACTGTTTGAATTTAAACGACATCATTCTGGAGAAGGGCAAATATGTGCTGGACAAACGCTACTATATTCGACCTATTGGAGAATAAAATTCAACTTATCAATCAAACTTGAAACCCAACCAGTCAATCAAACAAAAGGATTGTAACACAACAGTCTCCTAGACACATCATACTTATCATAGTTGAAACTGTAAGTTTGTATCATATCCAAAGACCAACCAGTCATGAAAGGCTTTTCATATTTTTATGCTGTGGAGAAAATTAGGTCTTGCCGTATTGGTGAATACATGTGTGGCCCACATGAATAGCTGGTAAAGGTGCTCGTTTATGATTGTACACTAGACATTTGGCACTAAGAAAACACTGGTACAATGTGTTGTTTAAAGTTAATTACCTGGCGCAGCACAGAGATCAAGAACATGGTCTCCTGGTTGAACATCAAGTGCTAAGATAGCAGCTCCGGAAGCTGCATCAATTCCATATATCTGCAATATGTTTAAAAGATGCTTAGGTGAAGTGAAGTGGCAGGCACAGAAGAGTGCATGATAAGCCAAAGGTCTTCTCCCGCAATCAAGAACCAATTGTGTTTCTTAGGCTGTATGGAGGAATCCTTTTCAGATCAGGTGCCAGCCAAAGTATCACCACAATGAACAGCTTCAGCTTAACTTGTACCATCATGGCATCACCTTTCTGCTACCGATTTGAGGCATTTGGTCTCTAAAGTAATACGTACATAATGTCATCCCAGTGCTATATGTAAGTTAATCTATCACATAAAGCACTTGACAAAGATCTAATAACCAAGCACATTAACATCATATAGCATTAAACTAGAGGCACGCAACCTAGCATGCTTATGCTGGCGAGGAAGTAAGGAAGCTTCAAAATAATTGTAACACAAATTTCTCCTCACCTTCCCTTGCTGATAAGCCTTGGATCCAGCAATCTGAATTTCAGGCGGAATCGCGTAGAAATCCGGCAGCCACGAAACCTTTTTCAGATTACACTTGAGCTCGCTCTCGATCTCTGCCACCGTCCTGGACTCCATGCCTGGTTTTAACCTAGGGATTTCAGAAAAAAAATCAAGCCACTCACCTTCGCATCGTTCATGTGACAAGCTGCTAGTGGATGGAGGAGAAGAGTAGCGAGTTCCAAGGCTGCCTCACCTGATGTAGCGCGGGGTGGTGTCGGCCATGGAGTACAGCATGGGGTCCAGACCATTCTCGCCGAGGAACTCGAGAAAGGCGGCCGGCAGTGGCAGGGACGCCGGCGGCTGCTCTTCTTTGCGATCAGACGGCGAAATTTCTGAAGAATCCATCACTCCGAAGACCCTGGAATCGTCCTCGGCTCCAGCCCAGCGGCGGCCACCCAGAGCGCACGGAGGCGGCGGCGGCGGCGGCAAGGTCGCCGGGACTGGACTCGGGGCGTAGTACTCCCGGATACGGTGTAGAACTTGGGTTGGGTGATCTCGACCTTACGTTTCAGATCTGACGCTCACGAAATCACAGTTGCACAGCATGTGAACAAACCAGAGAGAACGAGAAAGCAGATTTACTTTGATGCGTCATATCACAGGCAACGCAACATACTTTCTCAGACTTGAAAACGGAACGGATAATTTTCAAGCGAAAGCTTATGGAATGAATACGGTTTACCCTCCGTTTAGATATAGACATCAAATGCTTCACATTGCATTGAGATGTGCATTAGCAGCAACTTTACCACAAGTATAGCACCACCACACACAGGAACCAGAACTTTCACTCGAAGTTAAAAGAAATAGTTCAATTCCAACAGGAATGAAGGAAAATATTCATGTTCGAGCCTTAACAACTTACATGGACAAAGAACATTCCACATATCGTTTGGACTGAGTATCTTCATAATTCAAATAGCTTCAAGATTGAGTGAATAGAAATGGAAAACATAGAAACTGAAAGTTTACTCATCACATTCTTTGATATTTGAAGAGTACAATGTGCATACAGACATACTTTATACACACGGTCCATGTTTGTTGACCCGACCTCCAAAGTAACAAGTGTGCCAAAAGAATCAGTTGACCTTTATGATGTGATTCCCCAGTTTTGGGCAAGTGTTCTCATACACAGAGTCCATGTTTCTACAAAGTTCAAAGACAACAAACACATCTACAGAACCTAATTGACCTTTATGATGTGACCCCCCCTGTTCTGGGGCAAAGATAGTACAAATCAGTATATGCTAATGTAAATGTATACATGTAACTTCTTACACATCATTTTACAAAATTTCCATTCTTCCCGTCAATTTGTAGGAAGAAAAGAATGTATCCGCGGAGAGCTGGCCAACTCATAGCAAAAGCGAGAGCTCACTTCTCCTGGATCACCAGCAATCACAACAACCATCAGTGTGTTTCATGGATATGACAGAGGCATGGATTGGAAACTTTTGGAATTTATATTACCTTCCCCAAAAATCTGTTCAAGATCTCACTACTTTCAGTGTTATGAGGATTCTCTTGTAGGGTTCAATGGTATATCGACGTGTTGATGGCTTCCTGGGTTGACTTTGCTGTCGGCACCCTCCTGCTGGTTTGTTTGGGGTTTAACTCCAAGCTTATGATTGTTATATGCAACAACACCTACTATGGCTGCACATTGCAGAAAATGGATGGTCACAATAAAATCCACTTCTAAATGCATTCTGAAAAAAATGTTTGAAATGAAAAGGTGGCTCGAAGTTCCAGAATTCACAAGAAAATGTAATGCGGAAAAATATCAGGTGCAAGATATCACGGGTATTATGAAGTTATAAATAAACCAGATTAATCAGTAGAATACCTATGGCATAGCCAATTATGTTTATGAAGGTAAGCTTTGTATCAGCAAAGATAGCAGCTGAAAGCAGCACCACACTCCAATCCCTCACAACTCCAGTAACACGAGCTGTCAGTGCACTTGTCCGAGAAATCACAAGGAAAACTGACAGATTAAGTACAAAAGTGCACATGCAATTTAAGAACAGTGTAACTGGCGGGAAGTTCCATGAAACACTTGCATCCATCTTTGGCTTCTCTAAGAATAACCAGGGAATGAACAGGCAAAAAGCACTGCAGAAAAATCATAGCTTAATTTACAAGATAAACAGTAATTCAAGTAATTAATCGGGAGAGCTGCTGGACAAGATACCTGCAGGGGCTCACATAGTACATCATGGATATCAAGTTCAGTCTAACACCCTTTTTTTTCAGAAATATCTCAATAAAGATAAGTCTAAGGGCTTCTGCTACAACTCCACCCATCTGGTACACCACTCCAACCCAGCTGATTGTAATTTCACCAACAGAAGCCACAATAACTCCAACACTGATGATAGACATGATAGCAAGCATTTTACAGTTCATTTCTTCAAGGCCAAATGCTGTTCCGAGGAGAAACACGGCTACAGGCACTGTAATGCTCAAGCAAAGGATATATTATCATCAGTTTCAAAAGTGATCATAGCATATGGTTGTCCTTATATAAATCTAAAACCAAGAGAGTGCACATACTTATTGCCTTCAACATCTGTGCAAATGCAACAGATATGTAGAGATATGCGCTGTTCCCTAACCAAAGTGTCATTGCAAACATTGCTCCAATTGGTATGACTGAACTGATATATCTGAAATTTCAGGTGAACTAGTTACAAAAATGCAATTACAGTACTTTCTTATGAACTGATTAATGAACCTAACACAGCACAGGAAAGCAAAAAATGTCTGCAGGTCAATGCTAATGCCATAGACAAATAACAAAACGTTTGGGACTTCTTAATGTGTGGCAGATACGAATTTAAGCTAAATATGTAAATGTGGGCCTTCTCAAAACAAACACATGCTACCTACTCACTAGACAATTCGGATTTAAAACACCGCACTCCAATTGCCTAAGACTGTTATCCCAGAAATGCCAATATTAGGAAGAACCCACGGGGTGGGGACTTGATGTATAATCCCACCGAGTGGGTTCAAGACCTCACGAATTTGAATTTGGGTTTCTATTTATTATACTGTCGGGTCTCCCTTACAGATTTCCTTCAATAAATAGAACTGCCAATATCCGATGATCCCCATCATGCTCGAGACTTTTAAGCCTCTAAGATGGCATATGCTTGCTCCGTTGCTTCCTAAATCGCAATCTTAAAATTAAAAGCTTGCTCACTAATCTTGACAATGGAAGCAGACTAATTTATTTCAACAAACAGAAGAGCGCCCTGTTACTGAACTAAAAGTAGGTAATAAGCAACAGTTGTGTACTTGCTATCCACATTTATCTCCTTTTGTATAGATATATTTATATATAGTCTGATGAGAACTAACTTCATTATCTCCACTACTTATAAAAGCTCCAACCAGAATTCTTCTAAAACCACCCGGCTTAGTGTACACAGGATACTCTGCACCCTCTGATCATGTCCACTTAACGAAATCCAAGGGTAGATCTCGCTTTGATGGTCTGCCAAATAGTTCAATGGACCAGATTAATCCTGTCGACCCGGCAGAACGTTGTTCTGCCAATCGTCGAAGTGCTCCGCGTCCCCAGTATGACGCGATTCACACCCCACCTCTGCTCGCGATGAAAAACCAAATCGCGCAATTATCGCCCAGAGGCGGTTCCTCCCCCTCGCACGGCGGCCGCCGCCCCCTCATTCCTCCATCACCGTTCCATGCCGCGACGACCTCCGCCACTGGCGGCTGCCGCGAGGTCCGCGTCCACCGTGCTGTCACCCCCTCGGGCCGTTGCTGCGTCCACCCGCTCCAACTTCATTCAGATCTAACGCCAAGCTCCTCATCAGCGCCACCAAGCAGTGACTTACGGCAAGGTCACCGCCCCCGGCCGCTGGCAATGAGGTACGCATTTTATCGCCGCCCCACGTATTCCTCCGCCACCAAGTAGTACGAACTTGGTACTATTGAGTACGCACGCATGTTCAACAGATGTTTTTATTCAAAGAGTAGTGACAACACATCCTGCTTTTGCGATTTGCGCTAGCCTATCAGTGTAGGATGCTGTGAGAGAAAGCTAATGTATTCCATCCGGTACCATGGTTGCAGGTGACGAGCTGCAAGCGTCCTAATGAAATAATGAATCTATTTCTGATGAAGTTCAATTCATCCACGGTACTTGAGCCTCTCTAATTCTTTTTTTTTGTCAGTAGTTTATTTTATTTTTTTCTAAACTGACTGTGCCCAGATTTCATCACCGGAGATGGTCTAAATTGGTTTTCTCTCATTTTTTTTTACTTGTGGAATTCGTACCTGCTCATCCAAACACAAGAATAAATGTTTATAAATTCTACTGGATTGATAATGCAATATTCGATATGGCTGTCTAATTCTTATCTCCTCTGCAGCTTGTGAAGAAACTGAAGGGAAAATGAAGGAAATGCCACAATCTCCTAATCTTCATGCCAACGTTGCGCTCGCCGCCGCCGCGCCCACGACCCTACAGGTCGCCTCCCCAGTCTCAGCGCTCGCCGCCGTCTCAAATCCCGGTCGCAGCAGACGCCGTCTCAAATCCTGGTCGCAGCAGAGGCCGTCGTCTCAATCACCGCGCGCCGCCAACAATCCGCACACCGACGACGCCGTGACGCTGCTCCAGGAAACTGACTCTACAGTTTCAGTTCGCCGGGTAGGTTTGTTGTTTTCAGTTTAGTCAAGCGCTCATCTTCTTATATTCATGGTACTGATCCAGAACCAAATACTGGAGTAGTATATCATGTATTCATGTATGGCTACAGAATACATGTGCGTTGTTGTTCTCCATGCATCAGGATGAGACACGCCGGGGACAGCGCTCTGTGTTGAATGGGTCAAATTTCATCCTTTGTTTTACTTCAGACATTTATGTCTGATTCTTCGCTTCTTAATGTTTTCTGGTTGAGTTGTTAATCTATGGTGAGTTCTGCTACATATATAGATGATATATTACACATTAACATGGTATAATACCTTTAGTTCTACCTTCTGTAAGTGATTAAAAGTTTTTTTCTTCTTTTAATCATTGTCTAATGAAACCAATTTATGGCGAAGGAAACTACAGAGACTTCAAGTTCATCCAAATTAAGGCCTATCCATGGCGAAGGTAATCTGCATAGATGCCATTCATACAAAATCGATCGGGATTTGTACTTGCAGTGTTCGGTGCAAATTGGACATGCATTAATGGTAGATTAATGCTCACTGTCGTAGCTTGGAGTTTGTTTTACTTATCATTGTTTTGCATCCACCATTTTGCCTATGGTCAGACTATCAGTATCAAGGCATAACCATGATAGGAGTGGCAGAGGGTGCTGATTAGTGATATTTACAGGCACAGGCACTTGGAAATAGTGATGTTCACAGCGACTACCTCCCAACTATGTCCTAATATTATACGTGCATGCACGTGCACTTTTACTAGTTGAAGGAAAGACTGGCATTTTTGTGGCATCTTACATACAAATGCTAGAGTATGCTAGTGTTATACTGTTATGCCAAAAATACATAAATTATCCTTATCTGTTAACACAAGGAGAGAGAGAGGCAAGCATTATGGGTGTCTCAATTATGAGGTGATACGTCATGGAGCATGATATAGTGATATACTGATGGAAAACTACTGAGAGATAAGAAACTATTGTACAATTTTATCAAAGTATTATCCAAGACTCACACGTCTGTAGTCATTCCCTCATCAATCTTTATGACCTGGATATATCAAAATAAACAAAAATAGTAAGTTTATGGATTTGAATGAGTAACTAGAATTTGGAACAAGTATGAAGTCTAAGTTAAGAAACGGATAAGAAATAGATAGGCAACCATGCATATATTCAATGCGCATGAGTAAGTACCTTGAATATCTTTGTAGCTGCAAAGCATACTACTGACGAGAACACCATATGCAGCAAAGTCAGTGCCACGGGATAGGGGAAGTTGATCTCCTTTGAGGATAACACCCACTGCACATCAAGACAAACAAACACTTAACAACACTAGAAAATATGAAAGTTTGTAAGAGAAAAAGAATCCACAAGTACTTTTAAGCACATCAATACAGTTATGAAGACACTCCAGAACTAGTCATCACAAACAAAAGTGTGTTACAACTTACAAAGTTGTTTGTCCAAATTTTGAAGCAAGGGTTATCAAAATTTACACTTGTATTTGTACATACAGGAAAGCAAGCGTCAGTCTTTGTACCACTATCTCATGGAGGAATGTTGGTCTTGTTAGTATTCAAGTGGACCCAAGAAATAAGGAGGGCCAATAGAACAACAGATAATGCTGATTGCTGAATTTAGATGGATTATTGCAGTAGAACAAGAAGCTATCTAATTGATCCAAAAAGATCAACTAAAGCCTTAAACTCCCCTTGTTTTGTACAATATAACAGCAAAGGCGAAATCACACTACTTGCTATGGAAGCAGCCATGAGCTGTCAGGAGAGAATCTGAGTCAACCCTTCCCATGAAAAAGAGATCCACATTGAGTGAGCAACGCAACCAAGCAAAGAATTATTCCCAGATCTCATGCTACTGAACTCAAAGGAGCAAAGATATGTATTCAGAGCCTCCCCCTATTGTCGACACAATCTAGCTAGTCAGGTTGATAATCTTCTCTAAAAAAACTGCAGTTCGCTCATGAAACTCACTTGGATGAATTATAGGAGCAATACTATCTCAAATACGAGAACAACCCAAGCTCAAGAATCGCCTTCCTGGGGGCTTAACAATCACGGCTCCTGGATCTGAGAGCGCTTATTCTGCAGCACAGACAGAGATCCGATGCATCACGAAATTCCCCTGATCCGCACGCATTCCAGCATCAGAAGCTGCCCCGTCTAGTGTCTCCACCGCACGGGGAGAGGAGAGCAGCAACCGCATCAGGCGCGCGGCGCGCCGCCTACGAACTCGCGGCCGACGGCAAGCTAAAACCCTAGAAACCCGCGACGGCGCGGAGTCAGGAATGGGCAACCGTATACGTCTCGCGACGCGTCACGGCGTCAGGAATGGGCAACCGTAGGTCAGTACTCAGTAGCGAGTTCCGGAACTCGCCGCGGCCGGCAGGATCGCGGGGCGGCGAACCGAAACGGAATCCGGAAGGGGGGCGGGCGAGGAGGATCGGAGCTCTAAACCGAAGGGCTTGCCTTATTGAAGAAGATCTGGCCGCCGGAGATGGCGATGTAGAAGAGGAGGTGGAAGTAGGTGATGGCGCCGTCCCGCCACGCCGCCTTCTTCCCCGCGGCCGCCGCAGCCGCCTCCGGCTGCTGCGGCTGCTTCCCGCCATTTCTCTCCATGGCTCTGCTGGCTCGTTGCTGTGGAGGAGTGAACGGAGAATTTCTCTGGCCGTCGGTCGGTGCGTCCCGAGCCGTTTTGCAACGGTGGTGGACTACAAAAGAGAGTGCCTCGTGATTCGCGTGCACACCACCGCCCGAACGTGGGTTCAGGCCGGCCTCCGTCTCTGCGCGATGGGACCCACTAGCCGCTCGCGATCATGGGCCCGCGGGTCAGTAGCTATAATAGAGTCAAAGTTAGGCAAGGGTCTCATTAGTGACGCCAGGAAGTCAGGACTGCCATACATATGACAGTTGTCGGAGATGGAATATCGTGTTTATTTGCCGGCGAAGTCGCCTCATTTTCTAGTGTGCACTATATAAATTTTATGGTGCTCTTCGACACTACCACGAATTTAGATGTGTTCCACAAGATATATGCAGTGTTTTGAAGCCAAATTTGCTTAGCAGGGTTTCTTTCATTACCAGAATTCTGAAATTTCATGAAAACATAAAAGTAGGATTGGGAAGGGAGTGGCCTTTGTGAGCCCGGGCTCACATGCTCACGGTACTTTTCGAAAAAAAATGTAAAAAATTAAAAACTTTGAAAAAAAATGCGAAAAAAATCATATACGTACCTGGTCATGGTCCGTATCGCCGTGAAAAAATCCGCACCGAAATGTCATCGTATGCGCCCTGGGCGAAAATGACAAATTTCTGATCAGAAATTTGTCATTTTCGCCCAGGGCGCATACGATGAAATTTCGCACCGAAATTTTTCATGGCGATGCGGACCATTGTCAGGTACATGCATGATTTTTTTCGTATTTTTTTGTGAAGTTTTCAATTTTTTTTGCTCCCGAAAAAATCAGGAGCAGGTGAGCCCGGGCACCATATTGAATTTCCCGATTGGGAAGCCAATCAATCTTGAACCTCACGGGATTGATTGAATATTGTCGTGGGGTTGTCACGGCAAGTACTTCCTCCGGGAAGCTGAGTTGTGAGAACGTTGCGACTTAGGAGCGTGGGAGCTGGTAATCTCGACGAGGGACAAGGAGTTTACCTAGGTTCGGCCCCTCTTGATGGAGGTAAAGACTTACGTCCTGCTTCTTCTTTATTGCTGGGAGTTGATATCGATTACAGGGTTCCGATCTTTCTAACTCGAGTCTCGGCGACTACATGACTTGAGAACTTGTGAGACTTCTAACTTATGTCTGTCTAACTCGTATTGGCCCCTCTATGACGACCTGGGAGCTCCACTTATATACACGAGGAC
Organism: Puccinellia tenuiflora; assembly: GCA_012064385.1. NCBI lineage: Eukaryota > Viridiplantae > Streptophyta > Magnoliopsida > Poales > Poaceae > Puccinellia > Puccinellia tenuiflora. Next base: position 134,425 of record QRDG01002494.1, on the reverse strand, counting down.
TCCCAGGGTTACAGTTTATCTCCAGGTTGGAGTCCTAATCAGGAACCTACTAATCTTCGTGTCTTCCAAGTTGGGACTCCGTCTTGTAGTTGGACTCCTTCATACGAGTCTTGTGGAAGCGGGCTGGCCCAGTCTGGGGAGTCCTTCAGGGACCTCCCAGTCTAGGTTCTTCTGGAACCTCCCAATCTAACTCCTTTGGGGACCTCCCAGTCTAGGTTCTTCAAGGAGTCGGCCCAGTGCGAGGTCCTTCAAGGAGTCGGCCCAGTGCGAGGTCCTTCAAGGAGTCGGCTCAGTGTGAGGTCCTTCAAGGAGTCGGCTCAGTGCGAGGTCCTTCAAGGAGTCGGCCCAGTCTAACTCCTTTTAAGGAGTCCACACAGGTTAACTCCTTTCAACGAGTTCGCACAGTCTAACTCCTTTCAAGGAGTTGCCACAGTCTATAGGTCCTTCTGGAACCTGTTGGTTCCTCTCCATCTTGTTGGCCTACCCGGTTGGGTATTCCCCCGTCAGTAGCCCCCGAGCTTTCGGGTGATTCGAAGAGTCACGCGGAAGGTCTTGATTTGTTGTAGATGTTGTCTTCTTGCGACACGGGGTCCATGCCAGGTTTGACGTAGTGGATGCTGAGTTGCGGAAAAATGTTGTCAGCTTGCAGATGTAGAACTTGCCGAGTTGTCGATGTAGATGCTACCAGCTTCGCCTGCCAACCCGTTTTTAAGTGAGTTCATTTTTCACCAGGTCCTTTTGATGAGTTGCTGATGCATGTAAAATGCATACATGAACTTTGCATTATAATTCTCATATTTCAATCATATTTGCATCATATAAGGGTTATATCATTGTTTTATATTGATTTTGGGAATAATTCACAGTTTCCCCATTTATTTGGAATTAACCCTGCAGAACCAGAAAACCCCTTTTCCCATGTTTTTGACTTTCAGGGACTCAAACGACGTCCAAATGACCTAAGATTTTACGGGGCCCAATATTTGGAAGGAAGAAGACGTACGAGCCAAGGATCCGCAAAAAAGGAAATCTGAGGAGGAAAATAGGTGGGCCCACGCGGCCCCTGTACCAGGCCGCGTGGGGCACTCCCTTTTCCCCCTCGTGGATCCGATGTCGTCGATCTTCGTCCCCCTGGTTTCGTCTTGACCTAAAACCAACTGCATAAATAGTCCCCCGACGTTTTCTAGAAGGAGGCGGCCGCAAACAGAGAAACACCGAAACGGAGATCAGAAGCTGTAGATTGGAGGGGGGAAATCCGGCGTAGCGCTGCCGGGGTGGTCTCCATCTCCTCCAACGACATCTCCACCGTCTCCACGATGAAGGGGGAGTAGTCTCCCTCGGGGCTGAGGGCTCATGCCGGTAGCTATGTGGTTTATCTCTCTCTCTCCCATGGTGTGATCTTTATGTGATCATGAGCTTTGTAATCTAGTTGAATCCATAGATGTTACTCTTCATCATCTTATGAACTATGCTACTCAAGTGGTTTTACTGATGTGATTTCTGGAGTCACCTTTGTCCCATGGTGTGAAGTTGACAGTGTGTGCACCGTGTGTGGCTCTTAGACTAAAGATTACATGAATACTTATCATAAGTTATTATTTGTGTTGGATGTCTATATGATATTGTGGTGTTTATTAGTACTATCTTTAGATGCGGATAGTGTGTCGGGAATATGAACCCCGGATATCCCAAAGAGGTCCATTCCTTCAGAATTCCACAGGCCGGTTGAATAAGTGCTAGCTGCGTAGTGCCGCCTGGAACCAGCCGGCTGAATCAAGCCGCCTACGTCTACCCGGACACAGGCGACCGGCTGGGCTGGAGCCAGACGTACCAACCGACAGCTCCGTACGGGTGGGCCAGGCCCGTATAACCGCTCCTGGTGAACAGTACTTCCTGTCGGGCATCTCCTGTGCAGAATCATGGCAACAAGCTCTAGCCGGCCAGAAAGTAGATGATGTCATAGGGACAGACTTGTAAAATCCTTGTAACCTAAAACCCTAGCCCGCTGCCTATATAAAGCGGGCTAGAGCCTCCTGCGTGAGGCAAGAAGCAACAAAGGAAAGAAAGTGAGACCAGAGAATCGTCATCAACCTCCAGCCGGCTCGGACTCCCAGACGGCTGCCACTTGAATACAGCTCAAGGAGCACTTTGTAGCCCGCATCTTGTGATCAAGCAATAAGAACAAGAAGAGCAGGACGTAGGGGTGTTACCTCCACCAGAGGGCCCTGAACCTGGGTAACTCGTGTGTGTTTGCGTGCTTGTTACCCAATCCCGCGCGAGCATCCATCGTCGCCTGCCCCATACTTCTTTCCATCTCTGATGGATATGCCGTGCAACCCACCACGACATTTGGCGCCCACCGTGGGGCTCGCGATGAGCGGAGTTACGTTCTGCGCGGGATCCCGGACCGTAGATGATCGGCGGGTCGTCTCCGGCCTCGTGCTCTCCATCGGCTCCATCGGCTGCGTCCTCGACAACACCAAGAGCTTCGCCGACGTGGGCTTCACCAGCGGAGGCATAGTCGTCACCCTTGGCTATTTCCACGTCTACGTCGCCGTCGCCGCCAAGGAGTACTCGGAGGTGGTCTACTCGAGCTTGGCTCCTTCGGTCTTCAACGCCAGCACCTGCGACGATGACTCCGCCTTCGGCTACCTCAGCTCTGGCGACGCCGACTGCGACGACGTCAAGCTCAACGTCTATGCCGAGGTGCACATGGTCGAGCACGTGGCGGCAGGAGGCGACGTCGCCACTACTGTTCATGAAGCTGACGAGCCCTCTCGTTTCCAGCGCAACCTTGAAGCTGACTTTGAGCTGCTAAGCACCCCCATCGCGCCGGGTGCGGATCCAGCCAAGGCGGCGGCTGAACTCAAGAGGATGCGTCAACAGATATACGACAAGGCTCTTCACCTCGCATCAACACAGCGCCGACTCAACACCACGATGCGCGAGTACAACACCGTCCACGGCTTCCAGCCAGCAAGAGGCAACACGGAGAAGCTGAACGAGGTCAGGCGCAAAGGAGGGGATCTCGGCGGTGCCCTGAACCGTGCTGGCCAGCCGCACGAGCATTCGGACATCGTCTTGCCCGAGTACAGCAACCCGGTGCAAAACATGAAGGCTGCAGAGGCGGCCGCAGCAGAACTACCCCATCTCCAAGGCGAGGAGCTACGCCAACAAGCACACCGGGTCCAGGAGCTCATCGCCGCGGCTAACCGGCAGCAACGCGAAATCGAGGCAACGGCGAGCCGGGAACATCATGAGCCGCCTCCAGGCTACGACGCAGCCGGCAAGTCCAAGCAAGGCGCTGAGGCGTCATCCACAAGCCGCGGCAAGGCGAGGGACAAGCAACCACGAGCTCATCGCGAGGGGAGCGCGAGCTCGCATCCTCGTGATCACGGCCGCGATCCGGCTGGACGACGTGAAGACGGCAACCGGAACGGGCCGCAAACCGGCCGCAGCGTCAAGGAGCGAATCGGACACAAGGTCACCATCGAGGAGCGCCTGGGACCATTGGGGCCCGAAACGAGCCATGACGCACGTCTCCGCATCGACGCGCTCAAGGCATCAAGTATCATCGAGGAGGAAGACATCGCGGCTCATCGCTGCTTCAGACCTCGTATCCGGACCGAGCAGTTCCCGCGGGGATTCACCCTCCTAAGGGATACACCCAAGTACAACGGCACCGCGAAGCCGGAAGACTGGCTCGCCGACTACGTCACGGCGGTCAACATCGCAGGCGGCAACAAGCGGGTGGCCGTACGCTATGTGCCACTCATGCTCCAGGGGTCGGCTCGGACTTGGCTGAACAGCCTGCCGGCTAAAAGCGTCAACAGCTGGCTGGACTTTGAGGAAGTGTTCAATCGCAATTTCACCGGCACCTACTTGCGCCCCGGCAACGCACAGCTGCTCGCGCTGTGCAAGCAGAAGGACGGCGAGTCGGACCGAGCCTACCTCACCTGATGGACTAGCCTACGCAACTCTTGCGAGGGGATCCTCGAGCTCCAAGCCGTCCAGTACTTCATTCAAGGCTGCCGAGATCAGACGTTGCTCAAGCATAGGCTCCTGAGGAAGAGCACGAAGACCATGGCGGAGCTCATGGCAATCGCTGACGAGTACGCCACCGCCGACGCGGGCATGACCAACCCGATTCGACTCGACGAGGCCGGAAGAATCATCACGGCGAAGCCGGCTGCACACCGCAGCCGGGCGGAGAACCAGGAGGGAGGAAGATCAACCCGGCGTGACTCCGACGCGACCGGCAAGCGCAAGTCCACGGACGACCGCGTCAAGTCCAAGGTCGTCGCCACTACCGAGGGAAGGCCGGCAGGAGGCTTCGACAACCGCCGCATGAGGACGAGCAGTGACATGCGCCGGACAAGGATGAGGAACAGCTACGAGTTCCTACTCGATCAACCGTGCCGGAACCGCGGCGACCGACCAGCGAACCACACCGTCAGGCAATGCAACCTTGGCCGCCCAAGGCCGCCACCGTACGAACGGCGAAATCTGCCTCCGCCTCCGGATGAAGCCGGACGGGATAATCGGAGACGCGACGACAGGTGGCGCGAAGACAGGAATCGCGATGATCGCCAACGCGAAGAGCAAAGGAGGGAACGCCTTCCATCTCCGCCACCAAGGGGTCCATACGGCTACCGGAATCCGGATGCCGCCTACATCGTGTTTATCAGCGAGCGTGACGACAAGCGAAGCCAGCACGAGCGATTCAAGGAGGTGAATGCGGTGGTTCCACCTGTCCCCCAGTACCTCAACTGGTCGCAAGAACCAATCACGTGGGATCGCAGCGACCACCCGGAGCTGATGCCCAATCCAGGCGGCTATGCCCTGGTCCTGGAGCCCATGATCATCTCCCCCAAGCGCGCCTGCACCTTCTCACGCGTCCTCATCGACGGGGGCAGCAGCATCAACATCCTCTACCGTGACACGCTGGAGAAGCTAGGCGTCTCCAAGTCCAGCTTGACGCCGAGCCGGACGGTCTTCCACGGCATTGTGCCAGGGCGAGCCGGCTCGTCCATGGGCCTCATCCGGCTGGACGTCCTATTCGGAACCAAGAGCAATCACCGCCGCGAGACCATCTCCTTCGAGGTGGTCGACCACTCCAGCGCCTACCACGCCATACTCGGGTGGCCGGCGCTCGCCAAGTTCATGGCGGTACCTCACTACGCCTACCTCAAGATGAAGCTACCAGGCCCACGCGGAATCATCACCGTCGCCGGAGACTACAAGCGCTCCATCGCTTGCGCCACCGACAGCACGAAGGTGGCCGAGACCATGGTCTGCAACGAGGAGATGCGACAATTCAAGCGCAAGGCCAACGAGGAGAAGCTGGAGATTCCGGAGTCGGCCAAGCCGGCTGGCGAGTCGAGCTTCCAGGCGGCGCGAGACACAAAGAAGATCTACTTCGATGACAACGACAAATCCAAGTTCGTCACCGTGGGGGCGAGCCTGGACCCCAAATAGGAAAGCGTGCTCGTCGAGTTCCTCCGTGAGAACCGGGACATCTTCGCGTGGTCCCCCAAGGACATGCCGGGTGTACCGAGGGAACTCGCCGAGCACTCTCTACACGTCCGGCCAGATGCCAAGCCGGTAAAACAGTCTCTGCGTCGCTTCGCGGAGGGGGGAAGAAAGTTGATAGGAGAAGAGATAGCGCGACTGATGGGGTCGCAGCATGGAAAACAAAAAAATTCCTACGCGGCAAGTGGAATAAACCCCAAGGATCTAGATCTACGAGATGAAGATAGCGAAGGTGAGATCCAATCTCTTACCCTTGAAGATCAACAAACGCGTTTTGTCGGTGCAGGGGTTGGCTAGTCGATCCCCGCAACTAGACTCGTCTAGTCGCGAGGAGATGTATTGTCCTCGAGATCCAATCCGGTGAAGTGCAGCAACGGGCAGCACCTCCGCGGCGTCCACACGTACGGCTCGATGAAGACGTCGACTCCTTGACCCCGCAAGCAAGAAGACGTGGCCTTGATGATCTCAGCAGCACGACGGTAGTGCCGGTGATGATGACGATCTCCACGTGCAAGTATTCGCCAAACCAAGCAAGAGGAGAGGGAGAGGACCAAGGTGGCGCAGCCCCTAGAGCATAAGGGGGGTGCGGTAGCCTTTGGTGGAGGTGGTGGTGCGCAGCCCCCTTGGGAGAGGGGTGAGGCTAGGGTTAGGGTTGGAGAGGAAGAGGGGGTGCGGCTAGGCAACTTAGGGAGGCAGCACAAGGGTGTGCCGCACCCCTCCCTCCCCCCCTTTATATAGGTGGCCGGCTAGGGTTTGGGTAGGGGCCGGCCGGCCCCCTTCCTTGCCCCCCAAGTTGGAGTCCATCTAGGACTCCTCCTTGGGCTCCCTTTCCTAAAGGGTGGAGGGCCCAACTCCTAGTCCAACTAGGAGTGGGATTCCCCCCCTTCCTATGCCGCAGCCCATATGGGCCATTGAGTGGTGCGGCTGGCCCAAGTGGCCAGCAGCACCCCTTTGGTCCATGTGGGCCCCATACAATATGTGGTCCCACTTCTAGAACCTTCTAGAACATTCCGGAACCTTCCGGTACCCTATAAATAATTTCCGGAACTTTTCCGAAACCTCCGGAAACCACTTTCCATATATGAATCTTATTCTCCGGACTCCTCCGGAACTCCTCGTGACGTTCGGGATCCCATCCGAGACTCCGAATCACCATTCGTTCACTTCATCATTTAATTCATCGCAAAACCTAATTTCATCGGAACGTTAAGTGTGTGACCCTACGGGTTTGAGAATGCATAGACATGGTCATATCAATAATTAATAGCGGGACCGGGATGCCCATATTAATTCCTATACACTCAACAAAAACCTTTTCTCGATTGAACCACGATGCCGGAGATTCAATTAATCTCATATATGATTCCCTTTGTCTCACGATATTTTACTTGCCCGAGATATAATCGTTGACATCCCCATGTCTAGTTTAATCTCGTTACCGGCAAGTTCTCTTTACTCGTCCATAATATAGGATCCCGGTGATTACAACCTAATCACATGTCTGCAGACTTTTGATGCTATATTACCGAGAAGGCCTGGAGATATCTTCTCCGTCACATGGAGGGACAAATCCCATTCTCGATTCATATCACCCAACAACCCACCATCGGAGATACCTGAAAGCCACCTTTATAATCACGCAGTTACGAAGTGACGTTTGATGTCCACAAAGTATTCCTTCAAGGAACGGGAGTGATATAATCTCATGGTCTAAGGAAACTATATTTGGCATATTAAAAGTGTTGACAACAAAACTTTTGTGACACGATATGACTTCGTTATCAAGTGACTATAACAAGTCCATAGTTAGGAAACTCTAACTATCTCTTGATCAACGAACTAGTCCTGTAGAGGCTCACTAGGGACTCCGGGTGTTTATATTCCACACATGTATTATGTTTCCATTTAATACAATTATAGCATGGATAATAAACTATCATCATAAACGTGAATATGCTTAATAAACCATTTTATTATTGCCTCTAGGGCATATTCCCAACACCGACTACTCGCGGCTGGATTCATTAAGGAAGTACAACACACGGAGTGGCTAGCCAATCCGGTGATGCTGGAAAAGAAGAACAAGCGGTGGCGGATGTGTATCGATTACACCCACCTCAACAAGGCTTGCCCCAAAGACCCCTTCGCATTGCCGCGCATCGACCAAGTGATCGACTCCATAGCCGGCTGCGACCTCCTCTCCCTCTTCGACGCCTACTCCAGCTACCACCAAATTCCGTTGAACCCGGATGACCAGCTCAAGACCGCCTTCATCACCCCCTACGGCCCGTACTGCTACACCACCATGCCGTTCGGCTTGAAGAACGCGGGGGCAACATACCAGCGCTGCATGCAGAAGTGTTTGCATGACCAGATCGGTCGTAACGCGCACGCCTATGTCGACGACGTCGTCATCAAGACCAAGGAGAAGCACACTCTGCTCGCCGACCTCAAGGAAACCTTCGACAACCTGCGCCGCTTCCAGATGAAGCTCAACCCGGAGAAATGTGTGTTCGGCGTTCCAGCCGGACAGCTACTCGGCTACCTTGTGTCAGTATGTGGAATCGAGGCCAACCCGGAGAAAATCGCCGCCATCGACAACATGCGACAGCCAAGAAGCGTCAAGGACATCCAAAAGTTCACCGGCTGCCTGGCATCTCTCAACCGCTTCATCAGCCGGCTCGGTGAGAAGGCTCTCCCGCTCTACCATTTACTGAAGAAGACTGACAAGTTCGTCTGGAGCGACGCGGCAGATGCCGCCTTCAAGGAACTCAAGCGTGCGATTGCCACCACCCCGGTTTTAGCACCTCTGGCTCCAAAGGAGCCCATGCTCATGTACATCGCCGCCTCCAACCGAGTCGTCAACGTCGTCCTGGTGGTGGAACGAGATGAAGCCAGCAAGCAGCGGCCGGTTCAGCGGCCAGTCTACTACCTCAGCGAGGTGCTCTCGCAGTCAAAGCAAAATTACCTGCACTACCAGAAGCTCGTATACGGCATGTACATGGCAACGAAGAAGCTGAAGCACTACTTTCAAGAGCATCCGATCAAGGTGATAAGCGATGCTCCGCTTGCCGAGATCATAGGCAACAAGGACGCAACCTGTCGGCATAGTGGAAACCAGGGTACCACGGGCCGGCCTGCCAGGGCCCACGAGATTCTTCGGACGATTTTCGCTAAGGACCAGGCTCTCCAGCCTGGCGAGCCTCGCGAGGGTTTTTCCCTCGCGAGGGATCTTTTTCTCCTCACCGAGGGTTTCCTCCCTTGGCGAGGGACCACACCTCGACAAGGCGTCCCCGACGCCACCCGCAATTCTGCTAAGGACCAAGCCGAAGGGCTCGGCGAGGCTTTTTGCCTCGCCAAGCTCCTTCCTCGCGAAGCAACCTCTGCCTCCGCGGCAGGGCGCACATGGGCTCTGCGCCCATGTGCAGAGTGACGCGCGTGCCTACGCGCGGTGACGATGACGCCGCAGTTGCCACTTCCATGTATAAAGCAGTCAACAAAGCGGCCTCAAGAAAAACGGACAACGAGTATTGCCTCTTTGGTGATAAGGGAACCGTCTGCAGCTACACTCCAAGGACGACGTCACCGTGGGTCACATCCCACCTCATCAAGCGCCAGCCCACCGTCTGGTTGGCCGGTGGCCTTTTTCAGCTTTGGTGACGCCGCTCCCCTGCCGTGGACCGCGTCCACGAGCTTTACCTTTATGGTGGACTCCACCTTTATCTTGCACCCTGCTTCCTCCTTCGTTGCCATGTGGTAACCCTTCCCGCCCAAATGTTTGGGCAGAAGAGGTCCAAAACGCCTATAAAAGGAGGGGGAGCACGCCCAAGCAAAGGGTTCGATCTTCGGTTGGTGTAGCTCTAGCAGACCCTAACCCTAGATCTAAAGACTAGCAAGTAGCCATTGTTAGCCACCTCGAGCTCTTCAAGCTCTCCCTGTACTGTAAACCTCTCCAAGCAGCGCAATACACCATAGCGGGACGTAGGGGTTTTACCTCCCAAAGAGGGCCCTGAACCTGGGTAAGATTCTGTGTCCATCTCTGCAGTGTCGTCCGCAGCGAGTCCGACGAGCACCGTCGCCGAAGCACGTTGAGGATTGTTTGACTCCGTGTTCAGCCCCTTACACGATACCTTGGAGACACCCCTAGTTCCTGGGAACATTCTCCAACATTTGGCACGCCAGGTAGGGGGTTGAGGCGCGTCTTCATCGTCGACACAGCTATGGCCGGCTCTCGCGCCGAACGTCTCGCTCGCCGGACGGCCAGCGCCGCCACCGCTCCTGCGGGCCGCCCGCGTGGGGACTCCGCTCCTGAGCGCCGCGTCGACCCCGAGCCCCGCGTCAAGCACCCGGAGGATGACGACCACGACCACGCTGAGGACGACCTCGGCGAAGAGGAGGCTTCCTCCTTGCACCAGTCGCGGGACCGTGCTGCCTCCTCGCTGGGCCGCCCTGCGCCCAGCCCGGCAACTGCGCTTCTCATGGCGCAGGAGCTGCTGCAGTACCGTCCTACGCCAGAGGCCCGGGAGGCTTGGCTCAACCGCCTCACGGAGCTCGTCGGCGCCGCTCGCGTCGCCGCTCCTGCCCCGTCCCGTTCGCTGGTTCCTTCGGGCCGCATGGGGGATGTGGCGCCAGGCGCCCCTCCCGCGCCTCCTCTCCATCCTGCACCTGCTCCAGCTCCACCGGTTGCACCGCAGCCTGCTCCAGCGGGGGCTCCTCCTCGCGACAACCGCGCTGCCTCGCACGCGTCGCCACCGCATGACTGCCAAATTGTGCAGCGAGCCCCTGAGGACGCACGCGTGAGCATCGAGCGCCAGCAGGACAAACACAACCGCGCCGTCCAGGACGTCGCCACCGCCGGGCGCCATCTCCGCGCCACCCTCGCCAGCGGTCCGGTCACCTACGGCATGACGGTTGCATTCACTCGCACCCTCCGTCGCGTCGTCTGGCCCGTCAAGTTTAGGCCGGACTTGCCTCCGCGCTACGACAGCAAGAACAACCCCCTGGAGTTCCTACAGCTCTACACTCTGGCCATCCAGGCCGCCGGGGGTGACGACAAGGTCATGGCGAACTGGTTCCCCATGGCCCTCAAGGACTCCGCGTCCTCATGGCTCACCAACCTCCCCGCCGAGTCCATCAACACTTGGGAGGAGCTCTGCCGGTGCTTCGTCGCCAACTTCAAGGGCACATACGAGTGTGGCCTCACGTACAACGACCTCCGCGCCGTGCGTCAGAAGCCCGGCGAGACCCTCCGCAAGTACATCCAGCGCTTCAGCCAGGTGCGCAACAAGATCCCCAACGCCACCGACGCGCAGGTCATTTCGGCCTTCCAGGCTGGAGTGACAGACGTGCGGATTCTTGAGAAGCTCGGCATCCACGACAACATCACCACCATCGTCAAGCTCTTCGACTTGGCGGACAAGTGCGCCAAGGCTGAAGAGGGCCGCTTGTTCGTCAAGAACGAGCCAGGGGATCCCGCCGAGGAATCCAAGAAGAAGAAGAAGTCCACAGAGAAGCGCAAGACCACTGCGGTCCTCGCGGCTGAGCCCGACGCCAAGCAGCCTCGCCAAGCTGCCACTCCAGCCGCAGGACCCGAGAGGAAGGACGACCGCCCTTTCTGCGTCTACAACAACAGGCACTCTCATGCCACCGAGGACTGCTACGACCACAAGAGGCTCATCGAGGCTCGCGAGGCCCGCGAGCGGGAGCAAGGCTGTGGTGGCCGCGGCGGCGGCCGCAACGGCCGCGGGGGGCGACCCTGGAACAAGAACTAAAACAACAACTACCAGCAGAACCCCCAGGCCAACGCTGCCGAGCCCGCGAATGACAACCTGCCTGCCGAGGCTGATGAGGGCTACCAAGTGCCTCGCGGCGTCGCCTGCATCCTCGGCGGGGCTCAGGCCCCTCGCTCCAACCGCCACTTCAAGCAATTCGCTCGCGAGCTCGCAGCAGCCCTCCCCGGAGTCGAGGCCTCTAGGCCCCTCAAGTGGTCTGAGCACACCATCACCTTTGACTCCACAAACCACCCCAAGTCCACCTCAACCGTTGGCACCATCCCGCTGGTCTGCAGTCCCACCATCAACAACATCGCCGTCTCTAAGACGCTCATTGATGGGGGTGCCGGCCTCAGCGTCATCTCTGTCGAGACATTCGAGAAGCTGCAGGTGCCCTACGAGCGGCTCATGCCCACCAGGCCTTTCTCGGGGGTGACGGAGGGCCTCACGACGCCTCTGGGGCAAGTGAGGCTTGCGGTCACTTTCGGCACCCAGACCAACTACCGCACCGAGCTGATCGACTTCGACGTCGCGCACATCGGCCTGCCCTACAACGCCATCCTCGGTTACCCCACCCTCGCCAAGTTCATGGCGGTCACCCACCACGCCTACAACCTCGTCAAGCTCCCTGGCTCCAGCGGCACCATCGTTATCCGCAGCGTGGTCTCTGACGCCGTGTATGTAACAGCCCAGATTTGGTACCCTAAAATATGGGCCAAATTTTCACTTTTTGCTTTGCATTGCATCATGGCATACATATTTAAATTGCTAAATTAAATATTGCAAACAATGGAAAACATTAAAAGGAAGCAAACACTTCCTAAAATTCCAAACCAAGTGCAATGGCTCAATCTGGCAAAACCAAATTATTTTGGAATTTCCAAATGGTCCAGGAAGTTCCAAGAATATATTTTTATAAATATTTGTCAAAGGCAATTTCTTGCCAAGCAAAGATTTACAATTGAGAATTAAAAATTGGTTCAAATCATTTCCTATTTTTGAAACCAAGTTAAACTTTCAAAGTTCCAAATAAAATAATAGGGAGCTTCATTATATTGTTGGGAGCCTCCCTAAATATTTTCACATATTTTAGAAATGTTTAAATACTCCAAATAAATACATTTTGGCAATTATTAAATTTTGCCTTATTCAAACCCTATGAATAAATGTTGCTCAAAACTTTTAATTTGTCCACACCAATTTTTGTGGAGGTGCTAAATGTTATGGGGAGCCTCTGTGAATTTTCCAGAATTTTTGAAACTGTTTAAATGCCTCAATTAAATACAAAATGCTACTGGAAATTCTGGAGGAACATAAATGAATAAATCCCTGACAGGGGGGGACCCACCAGTCAGCCTCTCTCTCTCTCTCCTTCTTCTTCCTGTGGCGACAGTGGAAACACTGCCGCCACGAGCACGTCGTCGCCGTGGCCTCCCCTCGCTCCCCCCTGGCGCCATGGCCCCCCTGCGTGGTTAAAGGGGCACCCCGCGCCCCTCTGCTCTCTCCCCCCCTCGTTTGACCCCCTGCACCGAACCCTAACCCTAGATCGACAGGATGCCGCCGCTCGCCGCCGTCGCACGTGCCGTCGTCTCCGGCCACCGGAGCCAGAGCTGAAGCCGCCACCCGCTCCGCCTCATTGTCCTCTCTCTTCGGCTAGGAGGAATCGGTCCCGGAAGCGCGGGATCGACACCACCGTCTCCTCCCTCTCCGGCAACGGCCGCACCTAGCCAAGCTCCTCGCCGTCGACTCCGTCCCTCCTCCGCCTCGCCGTCCACGGCATCACCTTGCTGGTGAGCTCGCCGTCCATTTGGACATCTCCGCCCCTCCCCTCTTTCCCTAGCATGTCGATGCGCCATAGCCTGTCGCCGGCCGCCGCCTGTCGCCGACGTAAACGTCGCTCCGGCGACCAATAAACGGCGGCACCACCACCATTCGGTCGCCCTCGTCGAGACGCATCCGAAGGACAAAATGCACGCTCCCCGTTCGGCCTCCCTCGCCGGATCCGTCCGCGGCCGAGCCGCCGGTCGCCGCGCCGCGTCGCGCCGGTCGTGGCTTAGACCAACACGCATGCGTGCCCGGCCCTCACCCCGGCCTGGGCCGGCACGAGGCCGGCCGCTTCGGCCACACCCACGGCTAGTTGCCCAGCCTGGGCCGGCTCTGGGCCGGACCACTCGGGTCCCTGCCCGGCCTGGCCGGCTCGAGGCCGGCCTGCCAGGGAAAGTTTTTCCCTTTTTAATTTGTTAATATGAAATTAAAACTTGAATATCTTTTCGTATATGGCTTCAAAAATTGCAAACTAAATATCAAATTGCTCAGCAAAACAAAACCTATCAGTTGGTAACTTTATCGTGTCCTCTTGAGCAAAATATTTTCCCCGTAATTAGGAAACCCTAAAAGGGTAAAATTGATGCCTATTTTGAGAAATTCATAACTCATTAAATAATTATCCAAAAATTATGAATAAAATACCAATGAGATCAACACTTCAAATGCTATCAAACCATGCCTTTATTACATCATGATCACAAATATTTATTTGATGTTATCCATAATTGGGTTAAAAGAATTAATTTTCGTTAATTATTTAAATTGCTAGTATTCATCGGTACTCCGAAATTTACAAATAAAATACCAAAATGATCGGAAGAACGAAACCTATCCATTCATGTCATGTTCATGCATAATTGAACCACCTCTCTAATAAATTAATATTTGATAAGCTTGTGGCCATTAAGATAAATATGGGGTTGCTTCCAAATAATTGCACTAATTATTTGGCTCCTCATTTAATTTTTGCTTTTAATTTATATAAGGATATCTTTGCACCAACTTGACATGTCATCATGTGATTGAGCATTGCATCTTGTGTTCGTGTGATTTATGTGTGCTTTGTATTTTCTTTGGGTAACGATAGATTCCGGAGTCGAGGGTTCCCTCTCCTACCCCGACGAGCAATACTACGCTACCCGGCAGCAAGGCAAGAGATAACCTAACCTTCTTGGCATCTAGCATCCTATGTTTTTATCAAATTATTTTATCCACCATAATATTGCATGCGGTTCAAATGTCTCTTTTGGTAAATATATAGAATCCTATGAATGCATGTCTCTTCCCCGAGCCAATCACATGTATCCCTACCTATGAGCCCTAGTGTTGATGTGTTGGCCGGATACGAATTATAATTGTCGGTTATATGCTTATCCATGCTTAGACATGCTTAGTTGCAATACTAGTTGTGTCCGTTGTTTATTTCCATAATTGTTGTTGAAGATGGAATGATGCGGACTTGGTGGATAAATGTGATGCTAAATTAAAATGCTAAGATGGCTTGGGTGAGTTGCCATCGGGGATGGTGTTTTGCCTCACTCTAGCCCCTAGGTGCGAGTTCTTTACCTCTTGAACCAAGACGAGCGTGCTGCCATTGGTGGGTGTATGGGCGCCTTACTAACTGAATAACTTATGCGGGCGTATCCAAGGGTCCTCTAGTTCGGTTTTCCATTTGCGTGTGAGTGGAAAGATGATGTTGATGAGGATTTGTGTTTAGGGCGTGGCGATGGGGCAGGGCGCTGAGAGCGCTGAGCCTGTCCTATGGCCACAGATGACTCTTGGATATTCTCACGTGAGGTAAAGGTTTAACCGCGCCCGCTTGCCGGCCTTCCCCGGAAGAGGGCCACTCAGGTGAGCCGGACGGTACCAATGGGTAAATTAGTACACCCCTGCAGGGATAATCTTTTCGAAAAGCCGTGTCCACGGTTATGGACAACTTGGGAATAGACGATAAGATCATAGAGAATCTTAACCTAATTGATATGGCAGCTAAAGGTTGCATAATCACGTGTGTTAAAGGTTCACTTCCTCGAGGGTGATTCGAGGGGGTGCCTTGGTGGAGATGAGTGTGGTTGGTTACAAAAGGGTTCGATGAGAACCAATGATGATAATGATACTCTCTTACCCTCTTATAAAAATATTCTGAGTAGACGAATGCCAGGTGTCTTTTAAGTTTTGATTTTATGAAATTTAGCTTTATGCAAAAGAACTACATTATACAGCTTTAGAGCCTCCATCAGTCATTGGGCCTATATCGCCCTACTAAACTTGCGAGTACATCGTACTCAGTCTCTCTTTGCTGCCTCTATGATTTTGTATTTCAGAGGAGGACGACACCGAGCAGTTAGGTGGGTTCTTCGTTGACGTCGACTACTAGTCTGGGGTTCCCAGGTGGCAGCTTGGGACCGTGGAACAAGCTGGCTTGGGTGATGTTTATTGTAGGCCTCTTAGGCCATATATTTGCTTCTTGTTGTTAGACAACACTACCCGCTTCCGCTTGTTGAATTGTTGGATCTGTGATCCTTTTGTTTGTAATATTTGTATTCTTCTCGTTATATGAGTTGCTATATAAATGTTTTGTGTCGTAGAGTCATGCTTTGTGCCAGTTCTGTTCCACAAGTCTCGAATTTTGTTTTATACATTGATGGTTGTGTTGACTACATAGCCTCTCTGTATAATTCCGGGGTCGGGGCGTTACAGTGTACGCTGCGCAAGTGGCTTACAAGGCCGCCGCGGTGGCGTCTCCCGCTGACGAGGACGAGGAACCCCTCCCGAGGCCCCCCGCGAAGAAGAAGCAGCTGTTCTCTCGGGAGAAGGCCGCGACAAAGCAAGTGTATCTGGAGGCAAGCGGCTCGGGGGCTAGCGTCACCATAGGCGCCAACCTGCCTCCCAAATAGGAAAGCGCGCTCGTCGCCTTCCTCAGGGCAAACTCTGACACGTTCGCCTGGACACCATCAGATATGTCCGGAGTACCGAGGGAGGTGATCGAGCACCACTTAGCCGTGTATCCAAACGCACGCCCCGTGAAGCAAAAGGAGCGGCGCCAGGCGCCAGAGAAACAAGATTTCATCGTCAAGGAGGTGGAAAAGCTGAAGAAGGCCAGCATCATCAAGGAAGTGGTCCATCCCACTTGGCTCGCCAACGGTGTGGTCGTCCCCAAGCACACCGGAGGCAGCCGCCTCTGCATCGACTTCACCGACCTCAACAAGGCCTGCCCCAAGGACCCCTACCCCCAAGCACACAGCGCGCTCCTCTGTTTTCTGGACGCCTTCTCTGGTTATCACCAGATCAAGATGGCAAAGGATGACGAGGAGAAGACAACATTTCTCACCCCTTGTGGTGTGTTTTTCTACGTCTGCATGCGCTTCGGCTTGAAGAACGCCGGTGCCACGTTCCAGCGCCTCATGAGGATCGCCTTGGGGGCTCAAATGGGGAGGAATGCAGAGGCCTACGTCGATGACATCGTCGTAAAGACCCGCGAGAAGGACACGCTCATCCAAGACCTCGAGGAGACCTTTGCAAACCTGCGCAAGGTCAACATCAAGCTGAACCCTGCCAAGTGCGTCTTCGGGGTCCCTTCAGGCAAGCTCCTCGGATTCCTGGTATCTCACCGCGGTATTGAGGCCAACCCCGACAAGATCAAGGCCATAGAGCAGATGCAGCCTCCTCGTCGCCTCAAGGACATGCAACGCTTAGCGGGATGTATGGCCAGCCTCGGCCGTTTCATCTCCAAGTTCGGCGAGAGGGCGCTGCCATTTTTCAAGATCATGAAGAGGTCCGGTCCCTTCAAGTGGACCCCTGAAGCAGCAAAGGCCTTTGAGGACCTGAAGAAATACCTGGCGAGCCCACCCATCATGGTTGCCCCACGCCCTCGCGAGCCTCTGAAGCTGTATCTTGCAGCCACTCCTCAGACGGCAAGCGCGGTCTTGGTGGCTGAGAGGGAAGAGCCAGTCCTCGACAAGCAGAACTCCGCCTCGCCAAGCCCAGAACCCCCCGACAAGGAAGCAGCCTCGGCAAGCCTCCAGCCCCAAGAAAACCTCGCTAAGGACTCCACCGAGCCTGGAGAGGAGCCAGCCGCTGCCACACCGACGACTACCCTCGTCGAGCATCCCGTGTACTTCGTCAGTACAGTGCTACGGGATGCTCGCGAGCGCTACCCCATGCAGCAAAAGCTCCTCTTCTCGCTCCTCATCGCCTCTAGGAAGTTGCGTCACTACTTCCAGGGTCACCCCATCAAGGTGGTCACCTCCTACCCCCTGGAGCAGGTCCTGCGCAACCCGAACGCGACAGATCGCGTCGCAGGCTGGGGCATCGAGCTGCAACCTTTCGAGCTGGAATTTGACACCACAAGAGTCATCAAGGGCAGGGCGCTGGCTGATTTCATGGCCGAATGGACGGACACACGCGAAGAAGAAGAACCTCCAGAGGAGGAGACCACAGCCTTAGGCGGGACGAAACCAGGCCCCTGGACCATGCACTTCGACGGCGCCTTCGCGGCCAAGAGTGCGGGGGCTGGTGCCGTCCTCACCTCTCCAACAGGCGACAAGCTCTACTACGCCGTCCAGCTGTGCTTCAAGGACAACGACAAGGTCTCCAACAACATCGCCGAATATGAAGGCCTCCTCGCCGGGCTCAGAGCCGCCATCGCCCTCGGCATCAAGCACATCCTCATCAAGGGCGACTCCCAGCTCCTTGTCAACTTCTCCAACAAAAGCTACACGCCTAAGGACACCTACATGGTGGCCTACCTTGAAGAGGTACGCAAGCTGGAGAAGCACTTCAGAGGCATGGAGCTCAAGCACATCCCGCGAGCAGAAAATCAAGAAGCAGATGACCTCGCCAGGCGAGCAGCAAGAAGAGAAGCCCAGAAGCCTGGGGTATTCGAGGAGAGGCTCACCAAGGCCTCAGTCAAGCAGCCAGCGGCCAATATCAGCATCGACGAGGAGCTCCCACCGGCCCCGTCAAGCGGAGCACCAAACTGCGGGTTGCTTTCGGGCGATCGCTTGCTGCTGACTCTGGTACGCCAAGCCACGGGCTGGATCGACGAGATCAAGAATTACCAGCAAAGCCAAGCCCTCCCCCGAAGACGACGCTGAAGCCGAGAGAATTGCTCGCCAGGCCAAGTCCTACTGCCTCCACGATGGAGACCTGTACTGTAAGCGCCCCAATGGGGTTGCGTTGCGGTGTGTCCCTGCCGAGGAAGGCCGCCAGCTCATCAACGACATCCACAGCGGCGAGTGCGGCCACCATTCTTCCTCGCGCACCCTTGCAGGCAAGGTCTTCCGGAGTGGCTTCTACTGGCCCTCGGTGCTTCAAGATGCAGCTGCCATCGTCCAATCCTGCGACGCCTGCCAATTCCACGCCAACCAAATTCACCAGCCAGCGCAAGGACTCCAGACCATCCCGCTCTCCTGGCCGTTTGCGGTCTGGGGGCTGGATCTGCTGGGGCCCTTCCTGTGAGCGCTCGGGGGCTACCGCTACCTCTACGTCGCAATCGACAAATTTACCAAGTGGCCTGAGGTGGAACCCGTGCGCACCATCCCGACGAAATCGGAGGTAAAATTCATCAGAAGCCTGGTCTGCCGCTTCGGCGTGCCCAACCGCATCATCACCGACAACGGCTCGCAGTTCATCAGCGGCGCCTTCAAGTCCTATTGCGGCAGCCTCGGCGCCCAAATCTTCTACGCCTCGGTGGCGCACCCACGAAGCAACGGACAGGCTGAAAGAGCCAACGCCGAGGTACTCAAGGGCCTCAAGACGAGAAGCTTCAACCGCCTCAAGGCCAGCGGCAAGCAATGGATCGATGAGCTCCCCTCGGTGCTCTGGTCCATCCGCACCACGCCAACGAAGCCCACTGGTGAGACGCCGTTCTCCCTCGTCTATGGCGTCGAAGCCGTCCTCCCCAGCGAGATCACTCATGGCTCTCCGCGAGTCTTGGCCTTCAAGGAGGCTGAGGTGGACGAACTCCACAACGACGACCTGCTGCTGCTTGAAGGGCTCCGCCGAAATGCGGCCCTGAGAGCGGGAAGGTACCAGCAAGACCTCCGTCGCTACCACAGCCGCCACATCCGGCCGCGCACTCTCAAAGCAGGAGACCTTGTCCTGAGGAGAATCCTCTCCAGGGCAGGCCTCCACAAGCTCTCGCCGATGTGGGAAGGCCCCTACAGAGCCGTGCACATCGTCAGGCCTGGCTCTGCGCGGCTCGAGACGGAGGACGGCGTTCCTGTCGCCAACCCCTGGAACATCCAGCACCTGCGCAAGTTCTACCCCTGATCGCCACCGGCGAGCAACTTTTTGCATCAAGGGAGAACCACGCGCCATCATCCTCCACGAGGAAAAACTCCGGGCTCCCCTCTCTACTATACGTTGCCGCGGGCCGTTCGAGAAGACTCCCAAGCCACCAAGCCTCGGCACGGTAATCTCTTCAGGCACCATGCCTTGGCGAGGTGGATCCCCATGCCGGTCATGGTGGAACGCAGGCTAAAAGCCACCCCCCGCCTAGGGGCCCCCTGAGCTCTCTCTACATGCGTCTGCCTCGGGCACGCCCCTCGAGAGTCTCAGCCACAGCATGTGGACCCCATGCCCAGAGCATGGCGGATTTTTTGTGTTTCTGGCCACGCCAGTGTAATGGACATCTATTTCAGGTCATTTTGAACCTTTGCGCATCGCGCCAACATATTTTGTTGCTTCGGTAAGCTCTAATGTTATTTGCTGTTCTCTCTCGCTCGTATGATCCCTCATGTGTATCTCGCGAGCGGGGGCTAGCATGGTGCCATGCCACGGGAGCATCCCGGTAGCACTTAAAACCCAAGGGATCCGAGCTCTGAACTGGCGGGTCAGCTCTCATGCATGTCAACTCCAAAGGAGCTCTGAACTCATGGGTCAGCTCCCGCGCACGTCAACTCACCAAGGATCACCAAAAACCTTGGTGCCTGTTCTCCTCGCAAGACACACATGAAGGAACCTACGAGCACCATAAGTTATCTAGCTATATGTACTGCTTGTGGGTATGCCTATCTCTCCAAGTGCAGGAAAGCAGGCTCTCCAAGTCTCAGGCAACATCAGAAGGAAAAACACCTCGCCAGGGAACCAGCACCCTCTCCAAGGCGAAAACGCCTCGTCAAGCTAAGTCTAAACACTTGCTCGAATTTCCTCTCGCTGGTTTTTGCCCCTCGAGTCTCTTTTCTCTCTTCTATGCCTCATGGGCTGCTTGCACGTTGAAGGGGGCCCCAAGCATCGCGCTTCGAGGAGCCCTTACTTCTTGAGGCCTCACGCACCCCCCGGCCTTGTGGAGCCCTGACTCTCACATACCGAAGCGGCGGTGGTGTAGCGCTAAGAGAGGGTCCTAAGACGTAGAGTGAAAAAGACATGAAGGGAAAAGACAAAAGCCACCCGAGGGACATTCACAAGCGCGTTCAAAAGCTTAGAGCAAGTCTTTACAAAGTTGTTACAACCAAAATACTAAGGTAATGTGCCCCGTGCACGTCCAGCTACAGGAAGGAGTTTAAGCCATCGCGCCTTCTGAGGTGCCCGCTTCGCCCGTGGCAGCTTCCTCCTCCAGGGCGCCTTCCTCGCCGTCGCCTTCGTCTTCATCGACCAAGACTTGGTCGTACTTCCTGGCGAGCACCTCAGCGGCTTCCCGCGCCTTGTCGCGGATATCGACCGGCGCCATCATGGCCCCGAGGTCGAACGAGGGCCAGAGCCTTAGGAGGTTGCTGAAGACGTGGCTGGTGGCGAGGACGAGGAGTTCGCGGCTCTCCGCCATGACGCGCTCGTCGAAGCGCTTCACGACCTCCTCAAGCTCCCCGAGGAATTGCCCGAAGAAGTGCGTGTATGCGGCCTCGTCGTCAATCCCTCCGGAGGGAAAGTGAGGGACCTCGATCCTCATGTCATCCCCAATGGCGTTCGCGTGGCGGACCAGCTCGTGGAGCATGACCTGGCGCTTGCGCGTCATGGCCCGGCCGTGCTGCGCGGTGTCTTGCGCTTGCTCCGCGCGGTCCGCGGCCGGCCCCACTTGCTGCTGGAGGTCGCTCAGGTCCGCCTTCAGGGCGGCAATCTCCTTCTCCGCGTGAGTCTGCGCCTCCTTGGCGCGCTGGAGGCGAGAGGTCAACTCCCTCTCCGACTTCTCGAGCCCTTCGATCTGGTGCAGGAACTCGTTGCGCTTGATGGTGAAGCGCTCTCCCTGCTTCTTGGCCTTGGCGTCGTAGTCATTGGCGAGGCTCTCGCGGATGCGCTCAACCTTGGCGTCGGCCTCCTCCTGGGTTCGCTTCTGCTTCAGCGCAAGGTCGGCGTTGGCCTTGTCGTGGTGCTCCTTGCGGGTGGCCTCGCTCCTGGCCACTGAGTTCTCTCGCTCCTGCAGCTGCCCCTCGCGGGTGGCCTGCTCCTCCTCCAGCAGGTGGACCTGCTCCTCGCGCTGGTCCAGCTCCTTCTCCCGGAGGGAGAGCTCTTCCTCGTGCTTCTTCAGCTCGGCCTCCCGAGGCGCCAGCTGCCCCTCACGGGCGTCTAGCAGCTCGCGGAGCTCCTTCAAGCTGGCCCTCGCATCCTCGGACTCGGCGGCAAGTTTTTGCTCCGCGGCTGCCAGCTCCTGGTGCTTGGCGGTGGTCTCCGCCTGCAGTGCCTCCCGGGCGGCGTCCAGCTGGTCCATGACCTCAGCCGCCTCCCGCTTGACGCTGTTGCGGGTCTCCTTCACGAAGCGCATCGCTTCTTCGCGCGCCGCCTGGGCCGTCGCGTCCTGCCGACGGCACATCTCCACCCTCTCGTGGAGGAGGGCCCAGGCGTCAGCGAGCCTTGTCCTCTCCTCCTCCCGGGCGCGTGCTTCCTTGGCATATTGCGTCTCCAGCTCGTTAAGCGCCTGCCGCGCTTGGCCGAAGACAACCCTGCGGCGAGCCGCGCGAGGGCGCGGCTCCTGCAGCGCCAAGGTCCCCGCGTCGCCCCCCGAGGGGTCGGCACCTCTCGAGGCCTCGTCCTCGCCAGAGGGGTTGGCGCCTCGGGAAGCCTCATCCTCGCCAGACTCTTCATCCTTGTCCGGCTCCAGTGCGTCGCCCACCTGCTCCTGTTCCGCCGCCCACGGGTTGCGGCGGGACCAGACGAGCCTCGCGGGTCTGATGCCCCATTCATCGAAGAGGGGTAGGAGCCCACGGGCCTCGCGCACACTCTCATCCACATAGACGAACAGCGGCAAGGCGTCGTCGTTGCTTGGGGGCAAAACGGACGTCGTGGCGAAAAGGACCTTCATGATCTGCTTCAGCTCGCCTGGGGTGAGGTCGTCGGCGCTGAGGCGCATCCTATCATCTGGGCCTGAGTAGGTCCACATCGGCTCCGAATGCCATTGAAGAGGAGCAATGCGGCGTGCAACAAAATCCATCGCCACCATCCGGCCGGTGAGCCCGGCCTCTCGGAGCACCTGAATACGCTCGTATACCGCCTCAAGCTTAGGGCCCTCGAAGTCGCCGCTCGCCCAACGCGCCCACTTCCTCGGGGGCGCCACGGGTGCCTCCAGGTGGCGGTTCGACGACTTGGTGCCAACAAAAAGCCATTTCTGGCGGAACTTCTCCACCTTCTTCGTCACCTCGGTGATGGCATTCTCACCCTGCCACGCGATGGGGATGTATTCTTCACTTCTGGCGGCAGCGATGCGGAAGGAGACGCACCCAAACCGCTCGTTCGACTTGGTGCTCCGGAGGGAGTAGAAGCTGCGGAAGAGAGCCACCGAGGGGTGGACACCGACATACGCCTCGCAGAGGTAGGCGAAGATGGCGAGAATGAGCACGGAGTTGGGGTGGAGGTGAAGAAGTTGGATCCGGTACGCTTCAAGGATCGCCAGGAGGAAGCTGGAGAAGAGAGGAACGAGGCCGGCGTAGAGTGTGTGAAAGAAGACGGGGTAGTACCCCGCGCCGACCTTGCTGCTGCCGGGCGCTATGCTGGTGGCACCGAGCTCGTGGGTGTTGGCGGACACCAGGTGCCGCACCTTGGAAACCGTCACCGCGCCGACAGGGGACTCCGGCATCGTCCCCTGGGGCGCGGCGCCCCGCGCCGCCGCCGCAGACGTGCCAGTCTGCATCACGGCCTTGCCCTTCTGGCCGTCGGTTGCCCTCTTGGGAGCCATGGCCGCCGGAAGGAAGCTTGAAGACGAAGACCTCGGAAGCGATGCGCTCTGGGAGGAAGAAGAAGTTTTGGAGAAGAGGGCGGCGGAGTAATGGGAGAAGTGACGGGCGCTGTCTGCGCGCCAGGCTTTATTGACCGGTTGCCCCGGACGTGGTGGGCCCCACCGGGTTGCCCGTTGAAGCCGAGGAGATCGTGGCCGCGGCGCAACCACAGCGCTCCACGTGTCGCGGCCCTGTCAGGCATCTTTGGCCCCTCGATGCTTCGCCTGCGTCCATGGGCCTCGGCGTGCCCGTCGCGGGCCCGGGGGCTACTGTCGGCACAGTGGAAACCAGGGTACCACGGGCCGGCCTGCAAGGGCCCACGAGATTCTTCGGACGATTTTCGCTAAGGACCAGGCTCTCCAGCCTGGCGAGCCTCGCGAGGGTTTTTCCCTCGCGAGGGATCTTTTTCTCCTCACCGAGGGTTTCCTCCCTTGGCGAGGGACCACACCTCGACAAGGCGTCCTCGACGCCACCCGCAATTTTGCTAAGGACCAAGCCGAAGGGCTCGGCGAGGCTTTTTGCCTCGCCAAGCTCCTTCCTCGCGAAGCAACCTCTGCCTCCACGGCAGGGCGCACATGGGCTCTGCGCCCATGTGCAGAGTGACGCGCGTGCCCACGTGCGGTGACGACAACGCCGCAGTTGCCACTTCCATGTATAAAGCAGTCAACAAAGCGGCCTCAAGCAAAGCGGACAGCGAGTATTGCCTCTTTGGTGATAAGGGAACCGTCTGCAGCTACACTCCAAGGACGACGTCACCGTGGGTCACATCCCACCTCATCAAGCGCCAGCCCACCGTCCGGTTGGCCGGTGGCCTTTTTCAGCTTTGGTGACGCCGCTCCCCTGCCGTGGACCGCGTCCACGAGCTTTACCTTTATGGTGGACTCCACCTTTATCGTGCACCCTGCTCCCTCCTTCGTCGCCATGTGGTAACCCTTCCCGCCCAAATGTTTGGGCAGAAGAGGTCCAAGACGCCTATAAAAGGAGGGGGAGCACGCCCAAGCAAAGGGTTCGATCTTCGGTTGGTGCAGCTCTAGCAGACCCTAACCCTAGATCTAAAGACTAGCAAGTAGCCATTGTTAGCCACCTCGAGCTCTTAAAGCTCTCCCTGTACTGTAAACCTCTCCAAGTAGTGCAATACACCATAGCAGGACGTAGGGGTTTTACCTCCCAAAGAGGGCCCTGAACATGGGTAAGATTCTGTGTCCATCTCTGCAGTGTCGTCCGCAGCGAGTCCGACGAGCACCGTCGCCGGAGCACGTTGAGGATTGTTTGACTCTGTGTTCAGCCCCTTACACGATACCTTGGAGACACCCCTAGTTCCTGGGAACATTCTCCGACACAACTGGCAGAGTCACGAAATGGGCGATCAACCTGACGGTGCACGGAGTCGAATATGACAAGAGAACGGCGATCAAATCACAGGAGCTAGCTGACTTCCTAGCCGACTGGACGGAGACGAACCACGTACCACCGCCACCTGATTCCGGCGAGCATTGGCTCATGCACTTCGATGGTTCCAAAAGATACTGGGGACTCGACGCCGGAGTCGTCCTCACCTTACCCAAAGGGGGCCGACTCGAATACGTGCTACAAATCCACTTCACGACGTCCAACAATGTAGATGAATACGAAGCTCTTGCGCACGGCCTCAAGCTCGCCAAGGCTATGAACATCAAGCGGATCCTCTGCTACGGCGACTCCGACTTGGTGGTTCAGCAAACCACTGGTCATTGGGATGCCAAGGACCCCAACATGGCCGCCTACCGCTTCTTCGTCCAGCAACTCGCGGGATGCTTCGACGGATGTGAATTCCACCACATCCACCGCTCCAACAACGAAGCAGCTGACACTTTGGCGAACATTGGTTCTCTTCGCGAGGAAATCCCACCCGGCGTCGCCCTCGAGAAGCTGTACAAGCCATCCATCACGCCGTGTCCCGGCTCCGACTCCATCCGGATGCCGCCGGGCACGGAGTCGGATGGGCCGGCTCCAGGCGAGCCGGAAACCGTCGAGGTCCTCGTCATCGAGGAAGCTCCGCCATGGACCCAACCCTTCCTCGCCTATCTTGCCAATGACGAGCTCCCGGTGGACGAGCTCATCGCCAGGCAAATCAAACGCCGAGCAAGTGCTTACACCATCATCAATAACAAGCTGTACAAACGCAGTGTCTCTGGAATATTCCAGTGTTGTGTGAGCCAGGAAGAAGGAATCAAGATCCTCAAAGAAATTCATCAAGGCGAATGCGGTCATCACGCGTCCTCAAGAGCAATTGTGGCTAAGGCGTTCAGGCACGGGTTCTACTAGTCGACTGCGCTGGCGGACGCAAACCAGCTGGTCCGGCTCTGCAACGGCTGTCAGCGATTCGCAACGCAGAAGCACACGCCGGCTTCGGCACTCAAGACAATTCCTATCACCTGGCCGTTTGCCGTCTGGGGGCTCGACATGGTTGGTCCGCTGAAGAGATCCAGTGGAGGCATGACACACCTGCTGGTAGCCGTCGACAAGTTCACGAAATGGATTGAAGCCAAGCCGATCAAGAAGCTGGATGGACCAACAGCCGTCAAATTCCTCAAAAGCGTCATCTACCGCTTCGGCTACCCCAACAGCATCATCACGGACAATGGGTCGAACTTCGTCAAGGGAGAATTCTCCAAGTTCTGCGGCAGGACTGGCATCCGGCTCGACGTGGCCTCCGTCGCACACCCGCAATCAAATGGGCAGGTTGAATGGGCTAACGGCCTCATCCTATCCGGCATCAAGCCTCGGTTGCTCGAACCACTCGAGCGGGCAGCCGGCGCATGGGAAGAAGAACTACCTTCCGTCCTCTGGAGCCTAAGGACAACCCCAAATCGCTCAACCGGCTTCACCCCCTTCTTCCTCGTCCACGGGGCTGAAGCCGTCATGCCAACTGACATCGAGCATGATGCGCCCCGAATCGTGCTGTACACAGAAGCAGAAGCTAAACAAGCCTATGAAGACGGAATGGACCTGCTCGAGGAAGCGCGCCAGCTTGCCGAGTCAAGGTCGGCGATGTATCAGCAACAACTACGCAACTACCACAGCCGGCAGGTCAGGCCTGTCCGCTTTCGTGAAGGCGACCTCGTGCTACAACTAATCCAAGACACAAAGAACACGCACAAGCTTTCATCACCCTGGGAGGGACCATTCATCATAAGCAAAGCGCTCATCAACGATGCCTACTAATTGATCGACGCCCGCGAGCACAAGAAGGACACGATGGACAAGGAAGGCGATGAAATGGAAAGGCCATGGAACGCGTCACTCTTGCGTCAATTCTACACTTGAGAAAGAACCATGTATGTATCACCCATGCTATCAATAAAGAAATGAGAATGATGAACACATGAGCAGTTTTTTCGCAACTATTTTCTGCATTTCCTTTCCGGTTGCTCCGGCAGCCGGCAAGCTTGCCTTTAGCGGCCGTGTAGCGTGACTAACCCCTAAACGGCTAACTCTTCGAATCCAGTTAAGGCCGGCAAGAGAACAAGCTGGAGGGGGCCAACAACGTGAAAAACGCATAAAGGAAAGTACTGTTGGCTGGAAAAACGTTGTTCTGTAAACTCGGCCAAGCCGGCAGTCGGCAACTACTTCTCCTATTACGGACGATTAACTACACAACGCTAAACGGCTAACTCTTCGGATCCGGTTAAGGCCGGCAAGAGAATAAGCTGGAGGCTGACTATATGCGAAAAACGTAAGAAACAGAAATCGTTGCCGGCTGAGAAAACTCTGGCCCAACAAACCGGATCCTAACGTTATAGTAGTGTACATGATCCCGCTGGACGGTGAAGTGCACATGAATGGCGGCGGGAGAGGCTACAGGCGAGTGTGAAATTGAGCTAAGCAAAGTAAAAAATATTCCCCATAAACGAAAGAGCAAGCTAACCACTTCGTCATTTCGTTTCCCACACAAAAATGCCGCCTCCCGGTTCTGGAGATCTCAACCCGGCCAACGTGTGAAAGATCAAGCCGGTCACCATCACACAAATGCAAGAGCAAAGCCGAAAAGCATTCAATATCATTGATAAAGGCTTATAGCCGGGAGCAGATTACATAAGCAAAAGAAGGAAGTCCACATGCGGACAACCTCGCATACGGCCTAAGCTGGCTACATGACGACCTAAAAGCTAAGCGGGAGGTGGAGTCATATCGTCATCGCTCTCCTCCCACTCCTTGAGGCACAGAGAGCCGTCGAAGACCTTGACGCAGAGGACCCCAGTCTGGCGCTTCAGCTGGAAGTGGAGGATGAAGGGAGGCTCCAGGCGGAAGAACTTGGCAAAGGCCTTCCAGCCAGAGAAGAACTCAGCCTGTCGGCGAACCTTCCCACCTTCTTGGCTGACAGTGACACGAGCATGCACCTCCCAAGGGCCCTGGCGAGCTCCAACCTGATGAAGAAATGTGAAGGGGCCTTCCCCCTCCAACGCATCGGCGACGGCCCGAGGGAGCCACTGGACGCGCTGGATGGGCTCGTAAAGCGGCAAGAGAAACTCCGAGATGGGGAACTCGTCCCCATAGACACCTACAGGAGAGTCCGAACGGACAGGCGAGGGGCTCCGGACACCACCAGCCGCCGCGATGGCGGAACCTCCATCGCCGTCGTGTCCAAGCTTCGGCGGCCGGCCCCTGCCACGTTTTGCTGCCGCGTTGGAAGAGCCTCCAGCGTCCTTCTTCAGCAGTCGGCCCCGACCGCGCTTAGCAATCACGGGAGAAACCGACTCGATCTCCTTCTTCGGCGCCATGACTGGATGAGGAGGAGCGAAGGGAAAGAGAAGATGAAGCAGGGAAACCACACTAGTGAGCGCTATTTATAAGGGAGCTCGAGGATAACCAAACCGTCAGCGCCCCGTCGCCAGGCGACACGTGGACACCAGCGCAACGGGCGGCGAAGCCGAGGAGGCGAGGAAAATTCCCGGGGGTTGCGCAGCCGGCAAGCCGGCTCCGCAGACCCGGACGCACAACTACAACACCCCGAGTCACGGACTCGGGGGCTGCCACGCCGTCAGCCGGCAGAAAATTCCCGGGGGCTGCGCAGCCGGCAAGCCGGCTCCGCAGACCCGGACGCATGTCTACAACACCCCGAATCACGGACTCGGGGGCTGCCACGCCGTCAGCCGATAGAAAATTCCCGAGGGCTGCGCAGCCGGCAAGCCGGCTCCGCAGACCCGGACGCACAACTACATCACCCCGAGTCACGGACTCGGGGGCTGCCACGCCGTCAGCCGGCAGAAAGTTCCTGGGGGCTGCCCAGCCGGCAAGCCGGCTCCGCAGACCCAGACGCACAACTATAACACCCCGAGTCACGAACTCGGGGGCTGCCACGCCGTCAGCCGGCAGAATCCCGGGGGCTGCGCAGCCGGCAAGCCGGCTCCGCAGACCCGGACGCACAACTACATCACCCCGAGTCACGAACTCGGGGGCTGCCACGCCGTCAGCTGGTAGAAAGTTCCCGGGGACTGCCCAGCCGGCAAGCCAGCTCCGCAGACCCGGACGGACGTTTACAACACCCCGAGTCACGGACTTGGGGGCTGCCATGCCGTCAGCCGGTAGAAAATTCCCGGGGGCTGCGCAGCCGGCAAGCCGGCCCCGTAGACCCGGACGCATGTCTATAACACCCCGAGTCACGGACTCGGGGGCTGCCACGCCGTCAGCCGGCAGAAAATTCCCGGGGGCTGCGCCAGCCGGCAAGCCGGCTCCACAGACCCGGACGCACAACTACATCACCCCGAGTCACGGACTCGGGGGCTGCCACGGCGTCAGCCGGCAGAAAATTCCCGGGGGCTGCGCAGCCGGCAAGCCGGCTCCGCAGACCCGGACGCACAACTACATCACCCCGAGTCACGGACTCGGGGGCTGCCACGCCGTCAGCCGGCAGAAAATTCCCGGGGCTGCGCAGCCGGCAAGCCGGCTCCGCAGACCCGGACGCACAACTACATCACCCTGAGTCACGGACTCGGGAGCTGCCACGCTGTCAGCCGGCAGAAAGTTCCCGAGGGCTGCCCAGCCGGCAAGCCGGCTCCGCAGACCCGGACGCACGTTCACAACACCCCGAGTCACGGACTCGAGGGCTGCAACGCCGTTTGCCGGCAGAAAACACCCGGGGGCTGCACCAGCCGCCAAGCCGGCTTCGCGCACCCGGACGACCAGCTACCCCCCCCCCCCAAGTCAAAGAGTCGGGGGCTGCACGATATCATGACGCTGAAAGAAAAACACAAAACAAGCAAAGGACATGAAATTTCGACCCGGCTTGATGCTCAAGCCAGCCCAAAATTCGGGGGCTAGGCATGGTGATTATCATCACCAAAACAAACACGAGTTCTGGCACAAAGGCCCAGCAATCACAGAGAAAACGACACTCAAGATAGCAATCAACGACAGGGAGCAGAATAGCGAGTTTTACAAGGCAGTCATCAAGGACGCCCAAAATAACAAGGCAGGTAATGTGTTAGGACAGTTAACAGCACAGAACAACAAGTACGCCCGGCATTCCGGGGGAGCAAGCAAATCAAGTAGCAGCGGCATCGGAGGCGGCAGCAGCGCTGCCGGCTCCAGTGCCTTCAGTCGGCCGCGCCGTCGCGGACGGCTCGGCGGGCACCAACTTCGTCAAGTCCACCGCCTCGGCAATTCGCCCTGAGGCCATGAGGATCTCCGGACGCAGACTCGCAAGGGACGTTCCTGTGCAGAAGCCACCCACCAGCATGCTCATCTGCACGCTCGGATACCATGACTTCACCAAGGCCAACGCCATGTCGGTGCCTCCACGCGCCGCCATCTCCACCTGCTCGTCGATGCCGGCTGGCGCCCCTTCAAGCCGGACGGATAAGTCGTGGAGAGCGGTTGGCAAGGGAGCATCCGGCCATAGGTTCTCGAGCACGCCGTTGGCCGCTTCCTTCATCCGTTTGAACTCTTGCCAAATCGGAGAAGACGGGAGGAGGCAGTCGGAGCAGACCCAGCAGCGGCACCAGAGGACTCCGGCCGGGAATGCGCCGAGGCAGCGTCTTTCTGGATTTGCGCATCCACCTCGGGATAAAGGCCTGCATTTCAAGCCGGTGAGGCCGAGTAGAAGACCCCAAGCAAGAAATCAAGGAGAAAGAGACCTCACTTACCAAGGATAAGCTCGTTTACGTGCTCGACCTCCTTAATCAGGCCGCCCACCAGTTGCTCATGCTCGAGTTCACGCGCCTTGGCCGCCTGGACGATCTGGTCATTGGAGTCGACAGACTCCTTCAGCTGGTTCCTCAGGTCATCCGCATTCTTGCGGAGCGACTCGACCTCGCCCTACCTTCGTTGCTCAGCTTACCGTAGTTTCTTCGCCTCCTTGCCCAGCCGGACGACCTCCAGGCAGTGCTCCTCCGACGCTTTCTCCGCCGTCTGCAGATCGGCCTTGACCAACGCCAGGGCGGCATCCTTCTTCTTCAGCTGCCTCTCCAAGCCGGCGCGGGAGGTGGTGTCGCCTGAAGAGGCCGGGTCATCATCAAACCAAGCTATGCAAGAAAAAATACAAAACGCCAAGACAGAAGATGCGAGCGAGAAAGGAAACCAAACCTTTGGCCGCCTCAAGCTCTCACTTGAGCAATGTCGTCTCCTTAACCGCCTCGGCAAAGCCATACTCTATCGAGGAGCGGAGCAACGCTATGTTGGCCAAATTCTCCCGAGCCTTCTGCTCCACCAGCGCGGCGAGGGGGAACTTCCCCGATGCGTCGGGCAGAGCCGGCACCGGCCTGGAATACAGAGGAGAAGACACCAAGATTGATTGGCGAGGACCAGGGAGCGAAGCCGTCGCCCCCGCTATGGCCTTTTCCTTGGCCGTCTCGGCCACCAACAAGGAAGGAGTGGGGAAGGCGAGATCTTCGGCCCCGGCACCGGGCCGAGGAACTGTCTTGAAGGCATCCGCCGACTCCTCGGCACCACTACCCGAAACCGGAGGGTCGAAGTCGACCACGAGGGGAGCTGCGTCTGCCAGCACCCGGCTGTCCGGCTCCACGTCCGCCTCCGCCGTCACCGCCTCGGGAGGCGGACCAGCCGCTTGCATCACAGGGGCCTCGGGGGCAGGCCCCGAGGCCGGCTCCACCACCACGCTAGGCGCCGCCACCACTGTTGGAAGCGGCACTCTACAAAACGAAGAAAGCATCACCACCAAGAAGTACAGGCTACAAGATTTCCACCTCAGGGCAAAGACTTACCCGTCACGTGAGCCCAGTTCCACGGGCTTCCTCCTCTTCAAGCGCTTTAGCGGAGGAGCCGACGCATCGTCGAGCAGGCGCTTCACGCCTCCGGAGGGCACCTCCCCGCCCTTCACAGGAATGGCATAGTCGTCAACCGGCCGCTCCGTGGGGGCCGGCACCACTTCAACCTCAGCACCGGCCTTCGCGGTCTTCCCGGCGTCCGCGCCCGCTCCAGCCTTCTCCTCAGCCGCCTTGGCAGCAACCAGCTGCTTCACGGTCATCTTGGCGTCCATCGCCTCCCGGATCAAATCCGCCTGCGCCAGTTCCGCGTAAATAGCCTTTTCTATATCCTCAATGCCCAAGTCGTAATCAGGATCAACAGCAAGAGTAGGATTAACCACCTGGACGCTGGTCCCGCCAGCAAGAGATTCTGCCCTCTCCGCATCCTCCACCTCCTTCTGCTCTGCCGCGACTTTGGCCAAGGCTTCTTCCACGATGGCATCCACCTTTTTCTCCGCTATCGATTTCCCAACGGGCGTCAAGCCGGCCATGGTCGGCCGGCTGTACACTGAAGAAAGCTTCTTTGCGGGGGGCGTGCCCCGCTTCATGAACGACCCGCCTCGCTTGCGGACGCTCTCGCCCGCGTTTGGGTCGGCGGCTGCCTTCGACCGCCTCTCCTTTACGATCTGGGGGGAGGGCAACGACCGAGCCTTCCGGATGCTCGCCTCCAGCTCCTTTGTCCTGCGGCTGGACACGCCCGGCTTGGAGGCTGGCACGGAAGAAGAACCTTCAGAATCCGGCTCGGAGCTACTGGAGAGATCGACAAATACCTGCACGCCCCCGCCGCTGTTTTGTTCGGCGAAGTCGGACGCGGGAGACTTACCACGGGGAGCCGGAGCTGGCGCCGCTGCGCCGCGCTCCAAGTCCGGGCCCCCGTGGGCGGCCCGGTCAGAGTCAGAGTCGGCCGCGGCAGGGCTCGCCACGGCGCGACCGCCATTGTCGGCACAGTGGAAACCAGGGTACCACGGGCCGGCCTGCCAGGGCCCACAAGATTCTTTGGATGATTTTCGCTAAGGACCAGGCTCTCCAAGCCTGGCGAGCTTCGCGAGGATTTTCCCCTCGCGAAGGGTTTTTTCTCCTCGCCAAGGATTCTCTCCCTTGGCGAGGGATCGCTCCTCGACAAGGTGTCTCCGACGCCACCCGCAATTCCGCTAAGGACCAAGCCGAAGGGCTCGGCGAGGCTTTTCGCCTCGCGAAGCTCCTTCCTCGCGAAGCCATCTCTGCCCCCGCGGCAGAGCGCACATGGGCTCTGCGCCATGTGCAGAGTGACGCGCGTGCCTACGCGCGATGACGACGACGCCGCAGTTGCTGTTTCCATGTATAAAGCAGTCAACAAAGCGGAGCCAAGCAAAGCGGACAACGAGTATTGCCTCTTTGGTGATAAGGGAACCGTCTGCAGCTACGCTCCAAGGACGACGTCACCGTGGGTCACCTCCCACCTCGGCAAGCGCCAGCCCGCCGTCCAGCTGGTCGGTGACCTTTTTCAGCTTTGGTGACGCCGTTCCCCTGCCGTGGACCGCGTCCACGGGCTTTACCTTTATGGTGGACTTCACCTTTATCGTGCACCGCGCCTCCTCCATCGTCGCCGTGTGGTAACCCTTCCCGCCCAAATGTTTGGGCGGAAGAGGTCCAGGACGCCTATAAAAGGAGGGGGAGCACGCTCAAGCAAAGGGTTCGGTTCCAAGATTCCTGAGCCTAAACCCTAGATCTGAAGACTAGCAAGTAGCCATTGTTAGCCACCTCGAGCTCGACAAGCTCTCCTTGTACTGTAAACTCTCCAAGCAGTGCAATACACCAAAGCAGGACGTAGGGGTTTTACCTCCTCAAGAGGGCCCTGAACCTGGGTAAGACCGAGCGTTCCATCTTCTGCAGTGCTGTCCCGCAGCGAGTCCGACGAGCACCGTCGCCGGAGCACGTTGAGGGTTGTTTGATTCCGTGTTCAGCCCCTTACTCGATCCTTCTCGAGACACCCCCAGTTCCTGGGACAGTTCTCCGACATTTGGCGCGCCAGGTAGGGGGCTGAGGCGCATCTTCAACCTCGACGCAGCCATGGCCGGCCCTTCTCGCGCCGAACGACTCGCTCGCCGGACGGCCAGCGCCGCCACCGCTCCTCCTGCTGGCAACCCGCGCGGCCGCCCGCGTGGGAGCGCCGCTCCGGCGCGCCGCGCCGACCCCGAGCCCCGCGTCGAGCACCCGGATGACGACGACATCGACCACGCTGAGGACGACCTCGGCGAAGAGGAGGCCTCCTCCCTGCACCCGTCGCGGGACCGTGCTGCCTCCTCGCTGGGCCGCCCTGCGCCCAGCCCGGCGACTGCGCTCCTCATGGCGCAGGAGCTGCTGCAGTACCGCCCCACGCCGGCGGCTCAGGAGGCCTGGCTCAACCGCGTCTCCGAACTCATCAGCGCCGCTCGCGCCGCCGCACCTGCACCGTCTCGTTCCCTGGTTCCTTCTGCACTCGTGGGGGACGTGGCGCACGGCGCACCTCCCGCGCCTCCTCGTCAGCCCGCGCCCGCTCCAGCTCCACCGGTTCCACCGCAGCCTGCTCCGACGGGGGCTCCTCCTCGCGACGGCCGCGCTGCCTCGCACGCGTCGTCGCCACACGACTGCCAAATCGTGCAGCGAGCCCCTGAGGACGCACGCGTGAGCATCGAGCGCGGGCAGGAACGCCGCAACCGCGCCGTCCAGGACGTCGCCACCGCCGGGCGCCACCTCCGCGCCACCCTCGCCAACGGCACGGTCACCTACGGCACGACGGCCGCGTTCACTCGCAGCCTCCGTCGCGTCGTCTGGCCGGTCAAGTTCAGGCCGGACCTCCCTCCGCGCTACGACGGCAAGAACAACCCCCTGGAGTTCCTGCAGCTCTACTCTCTGGCCATCCAGGCCGCCGGGGGCGACGACAAGGTCATGGCGAACTGGTTCCCCATGGCCCTCAAGGACTCCGCGTCCTCATGGCTCACCAACCTCCCCGCCGAGTCCATCAACACCTGGGAGGAGCTCTGCCGGTGCTTCGTCGCCAACTTCAAGGGCACGTACGAGCGCGGCCTCACCTACAACGACCTCCGCGCCGTGCGTCAGAAGCCCGGCGAGACCCTCCGCAAGTACATCCAGCGCTTCAGCCAAGTGCGCAACAAGATCCCCAACGCCACCGACGCACAGGTCATTTCGGCTGGGGTCACAGACGTGCGGATGCTCGAGAAGCTCGGCATCCACGACAACATCACCACCGTCGTCAAGCTTTTCGACTTGGCGGACAAGTGCGCCAAGGCTGAAGAGGGCCGCTTGTTCGTCAAGAACGAGCCAGGGGACCCCACCGAGGGGTCCAAGAAGAAGAAATCCTCCGAGAAGCGCAAGACTACTGCGGTCCTCGCGGCAGAGCCCGACGCCAAGCAGCCTCGCCAAGCTGCCACTCCAGCCGCAGGACCTGAGAAGAAGGATGATCGTCCCTTCTGCATCTACCACAACAGGCATTCTCATGCCACCGAGGACTGCTACGACCTCAAGAGGCTTCGCGAGGCTCGCGAGGCTAACGCGAGGCACGCGGAGGCCGCGGCGGCCGCGGGGGGCGACGCTGGAACAACAACTACAACGACAACTACCAGCAGAACCCCCAGGCCAACGCTGCCCAGCCCGCGAACGACAACCTGCCTGCCGAGGCTGACGAGGGCTACCAGGTGCCTCGTGGGGCCGCTTGCATCCTCGGCGGGGCTCAGGCCCCTCGCTCCAACCGCCACTTCAAGCAACTCGCTCGCGAGGTCGCAGCAGCCCTTCCTGGAGTCGAGGCCTCCAGGCCCCTCAAGTGGTCCCAGTGCCCCATTACATTCGACTCCGGCGACCACCCCAAGTCCACCTCGACCGTTGGCACCATCCCGCTGGTCTGCACCCCCACCATCAACAACATCGCCGTCTCTAAGACGCTCATTGATGGGGGTGCCGGCCTCAACGTCATCTCCGTCGAGACATTCGAGAAGCTGCAGGTGCCCTACGAGCGGCTCATGCCTACCAGGCCCTTCTCGGGAGTGACAGAGGGTCTTACCACCCCTTTGGGGCAGGTGAGGCTCGCCGTCACTTTCGGCACCCAGGCCAACTACCGCACCGAGCTGATCGACTTCGACGTCGCGCACATCGGCCTGCCCTACAACGCCATACTCGGCTACCCCGCCCTCGCCAAATTCATGGCGGTGACCCACCACGCCTACAACCTCGTCAAGCTCCCTGGCTCGGGTGGCACCATTGTCATCCGCGGCGTGGTCTCGGACGCCCTGTACGCTGCGCAAGCGGCCTACAAGGCTGCCGCGGTGGCGTCACCCGCTGACGAGGACGAGGAACCCCTCCCGAGGCCCCCCGCGAAGAAGAAGCAGCTGTTCTCTCAGGAGAAG
Source organism: Puccinellia tenuiflora (assembly GCA_012064385.1). Classification (NCBI taxonomy): domain Eukaryota; kingdom Viridiplantae; phylum Streptophyta; class Magnoliopsida; order Poales; family Poaceae; genus Puccinellia; species Puccinellia tenuiflora. The sequence goes on along the minus strand of QRDG01002494.1, from coordinate 98,528 downwards.
GCCGCGACAAAGCAAGTGTCTCTGGAGGCAAGCGGCTCGGGGGCTAGCGTCACCATCGGCGCCAACCTGCCTCCCAAATAGGAAAGCGCGCTCGTCGCCTTCCTCAGGGCAAACTCTGACATGTTCGCCTGGACACCGTCAGATATGTCCGGAGTACCGAGGGAGGTGATCGAGCACCACTTAGCCGTGTGTCCAAACGCACGCCCCGTCAAGCAAAAAGCGCGGCGCCAAGCGCCAGAGAAGCAAGACTTCATCGTCAAGGAAGTAGACAAGCTGAAGAAGGCCAGCATCATCAAGGAAGTGGTCCACCCCACTTGGCTCGCCAATGGTGTGGTCGTCCCCAAGCACACCGGAGGAAGCCGCCTCTGCATCGACTTCACCGATCTCAACAAGGCCTGCCCCAAGGACCCCTATCCCCTCCCGAGGATCGACCAGATCGTGGACTCCACCGCCGGCTGCGCGCTCCTCTGTTTTCTGGATGCCTTCTCTGGTTATCACCAGATCAAGATGGCAAAGGAGGACGAGGAGAAGACAGCATTTCTCACCCCTTGTGGTGTGTTCTGCTACGTCTGCATGCCCTTCGGTCTGAAGAACGCCGGCGCCACTTTCCAGCGCCTCATGAGGATCGCCTTGGGAGCTCAAATGGGGAGGAATGCAGAGGCCTACGTCGATGACATCGTCGTCAAGACCCGCGAGAAGGACACGTTCATCCAGGACCTCGAGGAGACCTTTGCCAACCTGCGCAAGGTCAACATCAAGCTGAACCCCGCCAAGTGCGTCTTCGGGGTCCCTTCAGGCAAGCTCCTCGGGTTCCTGGTATCTCACCGCGGCATTGAGGCCAACCCCGACAAAATCAAGGCCATAGAGCAGATGCAGCCTCCTCGTCGCCTCAAGGACATGCAGCGCTTAGCGGGATGTATGGCCAGCCTCGGCCGTTTCATCTCCAAGTTCGGCGAGAGGGCGCTGCCATTTTTCAAGATCATGAAGAGGTCCGGTCCTTTCAAGTGGACCCCTGAAGCGGCAAAGGCCTTTGAGGACCTGAAGAAATATCTGGCGAGCCCACCCATCATGGTTGCCCCACGCCCTCGCGAGCCTCTGAAGCTGTACCTTGCAGCCACTCCTCAGACGGCAAGCGCGGTCTTGGTGGCTGAAAGAGAAGAGCCAGTCCTCGACAAGCAGAACTCCGCCTCGCCAAGCCCAGAACCCCCCGACAAGGAAGCAGCCTCGTCAAGCCTCCAGCCCCAAGAAAACCTCGCCAAGGACTCCACCGAGCCTGGAGAGGAGCCAGCCGCTGCCTCACCAACGACTACCCTCGTCGAGCATCCCGTGTACTTCGTCAGCACAGTGCTGCGGGACGCTCGCGAGCGCTACCCCATGCAGCAAAAGCTCCTTTTCTCGCTCCTCATCGCCTCCAGGAAGCTGCGCCACTACTTCCAGGGTCACCCCATCAAGGTGGTCACCTCATATCCCCTGGAGCAGGTCCTGCGCAACCCGAACGCGACAGATCGCGTCGCAGGCTGGGGCATTGAGCTACAACCTTTCGAGCTGGAGTTTGACACCACCAGGGTCATCAAGGGCAGAGTGCTGGCTGATTTCATGGCCGAATGGACGGACACGCGCAAAGAAGAAGAGCTTCCAGAGGAGGAAGCTACAGCCTCAGGAGGGACGACACCAAGCCACTGGACCATGCACTTCGACGGCGCCTTCGCGGCCAGGAGTGCAGGGGCTGGTGCCGTCCTCACCTCACCGACAGGCGACAAGCTTTACTACGCCGTCCAACTGTGCTTCAAGGACAACGACAAGGTCTCCAACAACATCGCTGAGTATGAAGGCCTCCTCGCCGGGCTCAGAGCCGCCATCGCCCTCGGCATCAAGTACATCCTCATCAAGGGCGACTCCCAGCTCCTCGTTAACTTCTCCAACAAAAGCTACACGCCTAAGGACACCTACATGGTGGCCTACCTTGAAGAGGTACGCAAGCTGGAGAAGCACTTCAGGGGAATGGAGCTCAAGCACATCCCGCGGGCAGAAAACCAAGAGGCAGATGAAATTGCTCGGCGAGCAGCAAGAAGAGAAGCCCAGAAGCCTGGAGTATTCGAGGAGAGGCTCACCAAGGCCTCGGTCAAGCAACCTGTGGTCAACATCAGCATCGACGAGGAGCTCCCACCTGCCCCACCGAGCGGAGCACCAAACTGTGGTTTGCCCTCGGGCGATCGTTTGCTGCTAACCCTGGTACGACAAGACACTGGTTGGATCGACGAGATCAAGAACTACCTGCAGAACCGAGCCCTCCCCGAAGACGACGCAGAGGCCGAGAGAATTGCTCGCCAGGCCAAGTCCTACTGCCTCCACGACGGAGACCTGTACCGCAAGCGACCCAATGGGGTTGCGCTGCGGTGCGTCCCTGCCGAGGAAGGCCGCCAGCTCATCAACGACATCCACAGCGGCGAGTGCGGCCACCACTCTTCCTCGCGCACCATTGCAGGCAAGGTCTTCCGGAGTGGCTTCTACTGGCCCTCAGTGCTTCAAGATGCCGCTGAAATCGTCCAGTCCTGCGACGCATGCCAATTCCACGCCAAGCAAATCCACCAGCCCGCGCAAGGACTCCAGACGATCCCGCTCTCCTGGCCGTTCGCGGTCTGGGGGCTGGACTTGCTGGGACCCTTCCCGCGAGCGCTCGGGGGCTACCGCTACCTCTACGTCGCCATCGACAAATTCACCAAGTGGCCTGAGGTGGAACCCGTACGCACCATTCCGGCGAAATCGGCGGTAAAATTCATAAGGAGCCTGGTCTGCCGCTTCGGCGTGCCCAACCGCATCATCACCGACAACGGCTCACAATTCATCAGTGGCGCCTTCAAGTCCTACTGCGGCAGCATCGGTGCCCAAATCTGCTACGCCTCGGTGGCGCATCCACGAAGCAACGGGCAGGCCGAACGAGCCAACGCCGAGGTGCTCAAGGGCCTCAAGACGAGAAGCTTCAACCGCCTCAAGGCCAGCGGCAAGCATTGGATCGATGAGCTCCCCTCGGTGCTCTGGTCCATCCGCACCACGCCAACGAAGCCAACTGGTGAGACGCCGTTCTCCCTCGTCTATGGCGCTGAAGCCGTCCTCCCCAGCGAGATCACTCATGGCTCTCCGCGAGTCCTGGCCTTCAAGGAGGCTGAGGTGGACGAACTCCGCAACGACGACCTGCTGCTGCTTGAAGGGCTCCGCCGAAATGCGGCCCTGAGAGCGGCAAGGTACCAGCAAGACCTCCGTCGCTACCACAGCCGCCACATCCGCCCGCGCACTCTCGAAGCAGGAGACCTCGTCTTAAGGAGAATCCTCTCCAGGGCGGGTCTCCACAAGCTCTCACCAATGTGGGAAGGCCCCTACAGAGTCGTGCACATCGCCAGGCCTGGCTCCGCGCGGCTCGAGACGGAGGACGGCATCCCCGTCGCCAACCCCTGGAACATCCAGCACCTGCGCAAGTTCTACCCCTGATCGCCCTCGGCGAGCAACTTTTTGCATCAAGGGAGAGCCACGCACCATCATCCTCCACGAGGAAAAAACTTCGGGCTCCCCTCTCTACTATACGTTGCTGCGGGCCGTTCGAGAAGACTCCAGCACCAAGCCTCGGCACGGTACCTCAGCACATGCCTTGGCGAGGTGGATCCCCATGCCGGTCATGGTGGAACGCAGGCTAAAAGCCACCCCCGCCTAGGGGCCCCCTGAGCTCTCTCTACATGCGTCTGCCTCGGGCACGCCCTCTCGAGAGTCTCAGCCACAGCATGTGGACCCCATGCCCAGAGCATGGCAGATTTTTTGTGTTTCTGGCCATGCCAGTGTAATGAACCTCTATTTCAGGTCATTCTGAACCTTTGCGCATCGCGCCAGCATATTTTGTTACTTCGGCAAGCTCTAGCGTTGTTTGCTTTTCTCTCTCGCTCGTATGATCCCTCATGCGTATCTCGCGAGCGGGGGCTAGCATGGTGCCATGCCACGGGAGCATCCCGGCAGCACCTAAAACCCAAAGGATCCGAGCTCTGAACTTGCGGGTCAGCTCTCATGCATGTCAACTCCCAAGGAGCTCTGAACTCATGGGTCAGCTCCCGCGCACGTCAACTCACCAAGGATCACCAAAAACCTTGGTGCCTGTTCTCCTCACAAGATACACATGAAGGAACCCACGAGCACAAGTTATCTAGCTATGTACTGCCTGTGGGTATGCCTATCTCTCCAAGTGCAGGAAAGCAGGCTATCCAAGCCTCAGGCAACTCTAAGGCAAAAACATCTCGCCAGGAAACCAACACCCTCTCCAAGGCAGAATGCCTCACTAAGCTAAGTACAAAGACTTGGTTGAATTTCCTCTTGCTGGTTTTTGCCCCTCGAGTCTCTTTTCTCTCTCCCACGCCTCATGGGCTGCTTGCACGTCAAAGGGGAGCCCCAAGCATCGCGCTTCGAGGAGCTCTTACTTCTTGAGGCCTCACACACCCCCTGGCCTTGTGGAGCCCTGACTCTCACATACCGAAGCGGCGGTGGTGCAGCGCCAAGAGAGGGTCCTAAGACGTAGAGCGAAAAAGACATGAAGGGAAAAGACAAAAGCCGCCCGAGGGACGTTCACAAGCACACTCCAATATAACTTAACAAGTTCTTACAAAGTTTACAACCAAAATGACTAAGATAAACGTGCCCTCTGCACGCTCAGCTATAGACAGGGAGCTCAAGCCGTTGCGCCCCCTGAGGTGCCCGCCTTGTCCGCGGCGGTCTCCGCCCCCTCTTCCAGAGCATCCCCGTCGTCGCCTTCGATCACCACTTGGTCGAATTTCTTGGCGAACGCGATGGCGGCCTGCGTGGCGGTCTCCCGCGCCTTGTTGCTGATGGCGCGCGGCGGCGCCATCACGTCCTCAAGATCAAGTGAGGGCTGGAGCCTCACGAGGTTGCTGAAGATGTTGGTGACGGCGACGACAAGGAGGTCGCGGCTCTCCTCCACGACGCGCTCGTCAAAGCTCTTCGCGACCCCTTCAAGCTTTCCGAGGAATTGCTCGAAGAGGTACGAATACGAGGTTTCGTCGTCGGTCGCTGCGGAGAAGGAGGGGACGTCGATCCTCAGATCGTTCCCGACCGCGTGCACACGGCTCACCAAGCTCTGGAGAATGCTCTGGCGCTGGCGCGTCATGGACCGGCCGACCGCGCGCTGGTCCCGTGCTTGCTCCGCCAGAGCCGCGGCCGGCCCCACCTGCTGCCGGAGCTCATCCAGGTCCCTCTCCAGGGCGAAGGCGTTCCCCTCCGCGCGAGCCTGGGCCTCCCGGGAGACCTCGAGGCAAGAGGTCAACCGCTTCTCCTCCTGCTCGAGCTCCTTGATGCGCTTTTCGAACTCCTTGCGTTTGGTCTTGAGGCGGTCCTCATGCTTCGTGGCCTTCTCGTCGTACTCTTTGGCGAGGCCCTCGCGGACGAGCTTGACCTTGAGGTCAGCCTCTTCTTGGAGCCTCTTCCGCTCCGCCGTGAGGTTGGCTTCATCGGTGGCCACCCGACCCTCACGCTCCTGCAGCTGCCCCTCGCGGGTGGCCTGGTCCTTCTCGAGCAGCTGGACCTGCTCCTCGCGCCTGTGCAGCTCCTTCTCTCGGAGGGAGAGCTCCTCCTCGCGCCGCACCAGCTCCGCCTCGCGGGGCGCTAGCTGCCCTTCGCGGGCATCCAGCAGCTCGTGGAGCTCCTTCAGGCTGGCCCTGGCGACCTCGGAGTCAGCGGCAAACTTCTGCTCCGCGGCCGCTAGCTCGGCGTGTTTGGAGGCGGTCTCCGCCTCGAGCGCCTCCCTGGCGGCGTCGAGCTCGTCCATCACCTCCTGCGCCTCCCGCTTGACGCTGTCGCGGGTCTCTTTGGCGAAGCGGAGGGCCTCTTGGCGCTCCGCCTGGGCCGCCGCGTCTTGCCGGCGGCACATCTCCACCCGCTCGTGGAGAAGGGCCCAGGCGTCAGCGAGCCTCGCCCGCTCTTTCTCCCTGGCGAGGTCTTCTTCGGCGAACTGCGCCGCCAGCTCGTCGAGCGTCTTCCGCGCCTGGCGGAGGACAACATCGCGGCGAGCCGCGCGGGGGCGCGGCTCACCCAGCGCCAAGACCCCTGCATCGTCGTCGGGCGCAGAGGCCTCGACACTCGTCGAGGCGCCCGGGGCACCTTGCCCCGAGCTTGCAGCGGCCCCCGTCGCGGCTTGGGGGCTCGTGGGGGCGCCCTCCTCGCCGCCCGCGTCGAGAGCCCTCAGGGGGCAGGGCGTCCTCTCGCCCCCGGCTCCGCCGCTCGGGGGCTCCAGGGGCGCCTCCACCTCCTGCTCTTCAGGGGCGCTCCCCGCTCCTTCCGTGGTGGCGTCCGCGGCCTCGGCGCATCCGCCCTCCTTGTGGGAGCCTCCTCCGCCTCTGGGGGCGGCTCCAGGATGATCTCCTCATCCATCCTCTCCTCCTCCGTCTCGGTCTGGACGGGAGGAATGGCCGTCCTTGTTGGCGACGGCTGTGCCATTTCTTCTACCACCTCCTCCGCGCGGTGCTCGACCGCGGGAGGAGTCGCCGCTCGAGGCGAGGATGGTGCCGCCTCTATGGTCACCTCCTCCTCGCGGTGCTCCGTCGCGGGCGGAATGGCCACGCGGACCGGCGACGGCGTGGCCTCCTCGACCACCACCACCTCCGCGCGGTGCTCAACCGTGGGAGGGACAACTGCCTGCTGCGGTTCGTCAGCCACCGGCGTCTCCGCGACGATGCTGGCGGTCTCTCCCAGCTTGTGGAGCCGCCGCCTCTTTGGCCCCGCAGGCTGCCTGAAAGGAAGACAAGTTGGAAATCCTTCAAGGGGGTTTTCTCAGAAGCAAAATGTTGAAGGGAAAAGAAAAAGGGCTTACTCGCCGGCCATCACCCACACCCTTTTCTTCGCCTTGGGTGGCTGGGTGTTGCTTGCTCCGGCCTCCTCCCGAGCCGCTCCTGTCTCCGCACGAGGGGTGTCTCTCACGGTTGCGGCCCTCCTGTCGTGGACAGCCTTAGAGCGGGGTTCGCAGCGCCCTCTCCCGCCGCCGCTCGTCTCCTCCTCCTCTTCGGCGCGCTGGGAGCGGACGACGCGGAAGGCATCCTCCTCGTCGCCGGAGGAGAGCACCTGGAGGTCCACCTCAGCGTGGGCGCTCCTTGAGGAACCGATGTCCTCACCAACGGGGTCAGTGCCCCTCGAAGCCTCGTCCTCACCGAGGGGGTCCTCGCTTCTCGAGGCCTCTTCCTCGGCGGACTCCTCAGCCTCCTCAGGCTCCGGAGGCTCGTCCATGTACTCCGGCTCCGCCGCCCACGGGTTAGGGCGAGGCCCGCGGTGCCCCGCGGGCACAATTCCCCACTCATCGAACGTGGGCATGCACGCGCGCTGCTCCACGATGCTTTCCTCAGCGAAGCAGATGAGTGGTTTGGCGGCCTCCTTGGTGGGGGACGGGACCTCCGACGTCACGAAGAGGACGCCCATGATCTGGCGTAGTACCTCAGGCGCAAAGCCATCCCTGCTCAGCCGCATTGCGTCCCCCTTGCCGTCGTATCGCCACACCGGCTCGGCGTGCAGTTGGAGGGGGGCGATGCGGCGCCTGGTGAAGTCTTTTGCCACCATCTGGCCGGTGACCCCTGCCTCGCGCATGCGACGGATGCACTCGTACACCGCGTCAAGCCTCGAGCCCCTGAAGTCCGCACTCGCCCAGCGCGCCCACTTCCTCGGGGGCCCCTCGGGCACCTCCAGGAGAGGGTGTGTGGCCTTGGCGTCGACGAAGAGCCACTTCTCGCGGAACTTATCCACCTTCTTCGTCACCTTGGTGACGGCGTCCTCACCGCACCAGGCGATGGGAATGTAGTTGTCGCTCCTGGCCTCGGCGATGCGGAAGGAGACGCATCCGAGCCGCTCGTTCTGCGCGCTCGACCGGAGGGAGTAGAAGCTGCGGAAGAGCGCCACCGAAGGGCGGATGCCGATGTAGGCCTCGCAGAGGTGGGCGAAGATGGCGAGGATGAGGATGGAATTGGGATGAAGATGAAGCAACTGGATCTGGTACACCTCCAAGATCGCCAGGAGGAAGTCGGAGAACGGTGGCACCAGGCCGGCGTAGAGGGTATGGAGGAAGATGGGGTAGAACGCCTCGGTGAGCTGCTACCAGCCGGCCTCATTTCGGTGGCGCCGTGCTCGTTGGTTCTCGCCGCCGCCAGGTGGCGCACCGTCGCTATCGTCGCCGCGGTGACACGCGTCCGCGGCAGTGCTCCCTCGAGAGCAGCGGCGCGCGCCATCGCCGCAGACGTGCCCGCCTGCACCGTGGCCTTGCCTTTCGGGTCGGTGGCTGCTCTCTTGGGCGCCATTGATCGCCGGAGAAGAAGATGAGGACTCTGGGGTTGGAGCGCTCCGGAGAGTGTGGAGGCGTGGGGAGAACCGCGCGCCCAGGCTTTATTGACCGGCTCCCGAGTCGTGGCGGGCCCCGCCACGTCGCCCGTTGGAGCCGAGGAGGTCGTGGCCGCGGGTGCAACCGCAGCGCTCCACGTGTCGCGGCCCTGTCAGGCATCTTTGGCCCCTCGACGCTTCGCCTTCGTCCATGGGCCTCGGCGTGCCCGTCGCGGGCCCAGGGCTACTGTCGGCACAGTGGAAACCAGGGTACCACGGGCCGGCCTGCCAGGGCCCACAAGATTCTTTGGATGATTTTCGCTAAGGACCAGGCTCTCCAAGCCTGGCGAGCTTCGCGAGGATTTTCCTCTCGTGAAGGGTTTTTTCTCCTCGCAAGGATTCTCTCCCTTGGCGAGGGATCGCTCCTCGACAAGGTGTCTCTGACGCCACCCACAATTCCGCTAAGGGCCCAGCCGGAGGGCTCGGCGAGGTTGTTCGCCTCGCGAAGCTCCTTCCTCGCGAAGCCCTCTCTGCCCCCCGCGGCAGAGCGCACATGGGCTCTGCGCCATGTGCAGAGTGACGCGCGTGCCTACGCGCAATGACGACGACGCCGCAGTTGTTGTTTCCATGTATAAAGCAGTCAACAAAGTGGAGCCAAGCAAAACGGACAACGAGTATTGCCTCTTTGGTGATAAGGGAACCGTCTGCAGCTACGCTCCAAGGACGACGTCACCGTGGGTCACCTCCCACCTCGGCAAGCGCCAGCCCGCCGTCCAGCTGGTCGGTGACCTTTTTCAGCTTTGGTGACGCCGTTCCCCTGCCGTGGACCGCGTCCACGGGCTTTACCTTTATGGTGGACTTCACCTTTATCGTGCACCGCGCCTCCTCCATCGTCGCCGTGTGGTAACCCTTCCCGCCCAAATGTTTGGGCGGAAGAGGTCCAGGACGCCTATAAAAGGAGGGGGAGTACGCTCAAGCAAAGGGTTCGGTTCCAAGATTCCTGAGCCTAAAACCCTAGATCTGAAGACTAGCTAGTAGCCATTGTTAGCCACCTCGAGCTCGACAAGCTCTTCTTGTACTGTAAACTCTCCAAGCAGTGCAATACACCAAAGCAGGACGTAGGGGTTTTACCTCCTCAAGAGGGCCCTGAACCTGGGTAAGACCGAGCGTTCCATCTCTGCAGTGCTGTCCCGCAGCGAGTCCGACGAGCACCGTCGCCGGAGCACGTTGAGGGTTGTTTGATTCCGTGTTCAGCCCCTTACTCGATCCTTCTCAAGACACCCCCAGTTCCTGGGACTGTTCTCCGACATGATGGATAATAAATTGCAGTAGATAGAATAACTACCAGGTGAACTTATCAATAAAGCTATGCTCCCCGGCAATGGTCTTCGTGATGACCCACAAGTATAGGGGATCGCAGTGGTCTTCGAGGGTACTAAAACCCAAATTTATTGGTTCGACACAAGGGGAGCCAAAGAATATTTATAAGCCTTAGCAGTTGAGTTGTCAATTAAACCACACCTGAAAAGGAACTCACATGGCACAATTTATCAGTAGTAACGGTAATGTGACAGTAGTAGTAGAATAGTAAAATCACAGTAGCAATGGTGACAGCAAAAGTAACGGTCGTAAACAGCATGATTAAAAGACCGTAGGCATAGGGACAGATAAACAGGCTTTGCATGAATAAGATAACACATGTAATAATTATAACTGGCCTAATGCGAACGAATAATAATGAGGTATCCATGTATAAATCAATGATAGGCATGTATTCCTAATTTAGCCGTACGTGCTTGCAGTAAGAACTTGCACGACAACTTTTGTCATGCCATCTGGTTTCAGCCGGGCCAATAAAGGAACTAATGGCAATTAAGGTGTTCCTTTTAATAGAACACCGGAGCAAAGCATAACACACGGTGAATACATGTAATCCTCAAGTTATTACCCTTTCCCTTTGATACCCCAATCTATCACTTTGGGGTCGCCGGTTCCGGACAACAACGGGTGCATAAACTAGTAGATGAGATCCAAAGCAAGAGGAGGGCGTTTTGGCTCCCGGGTGCACCTGCACCCAGTATGCCTTTTCAAATTTAAAAAATATGAAAATGCTTCAAAAAATTCTGAAAAAAATTGGGCACAAACATACGCAAGTAACGAACACTCGTGAAAAATTTCGACAGAAAATAACAATTAGAAAATAACAATACCAATTGTTATTTTCTGTCGAAATTTTTCACGAGTGTTCGTTACTTGCGTATGTTTGTGTCCAAATTTTTTCAGATTTTTTCGAAGCATTTTCATTTTTTTTAAATTGAAAAAGCATACCGGGTGCAGGTGCACCCGGGTGCCAAAGTGAATTTCCGCCAAAGCAACAACTATATTCATGAAAATATAACATGTTCAGATCTGAAATCATGGCACTCGGGCCCTAAGTTTCAAGCATTAACCACAACTAGTTGCAGGAACGATGATTAACACAAATAGAGGAGACTAGCATCGTGCCCTAAAAATCTAGCATCGAATCACATGAGTGATCTTATTCAATCCCTTCCACCCCCTTGCCTACAGCAGGGAACTACTCACACATAGATGGGACAATCATGGATGGCTGATGGAGAGGCATTGGCGGTGACGATGGCGACGATCTCCACTTCGGCAGGGTACCGAAACAGCGATCTTGGACCTCGAATTTGGGTTTCAAGGTGGCGGCTGAGCTCCGTATTGTTTCTGGAAAAAGTTTTCGGGGGGGGCTGTCATTTTTAGGTCAGGAGGACCATATATCCGAAAGCAGGGCGAGAGGCAGCGCACCAGGGGAAGGGGCGACTCCTGGCCGCGGCCCTAGGACTACCCGCAGGTGGGGCCTACCCCTATTCCTGGAGTGGACCCTCCGCAAGCCCTCTTGGTTCTGTGGCTTTTTTCCTTCAAAAATCATTTTTATTATTTTTCTGGAATTTTCCGCAAACATTTTATTCCTGCACAAAAATAAGACACCAAATGCAATTCTGCTGAAAACAGCATCAGTCCGGGTTAGTTCCAATCAAATTGTATAAATAAGAGGCAAAACAATAGCAAAAGTGTTTGGAATAGTAGATACATTTGGGACGTATCACCTACTATCTAGCATAAATACCCTCTCTTGGAAATACAGGTAATCTCTTGGACAAAGTGACCACACACATCGGAGAGCATTGCAAGATCATAAATAGAACACATAAGAGACATGAATAATCTGATCATAACTTTGCAATTCATCGGATTCCAGCAAACACAACATGTAGCATTGCAAAATATCGATCTTGATCATGTTAGACAGCTCACGACATCATAAGCATGAAAGCACAAGACATAGACTACCATCCAGCTACTGCTATGGACGCATAGTCCAAGGGGGAACTACCCCGGAGGTGGCCATGGTGATGAAGAGGCTCCAGGATCAATCTCCCCTCCGGCAGGGTGTCGGCAATAGCTTCAGAACCCTCCCGAATTAGGGTTGAAGATGGTGTCGGCTTCGGGAAAGTTTCGTGGAAAATAATCGTCGCCCTTTTGTTTGGGGGTTAAAGGGATTTTATAGGTGTCGAGGGAGGAGACGTCCCAAGAGCAGGGGCGGATCCCACCCGCGGGTCCTTCCTTCGCCGCGGCCAGGGGTCGCCCATGCCCTGTGGGTGGCCCCTCAGGTCGCCCTTTGGACTCCATCTTCATTTCAATGTAAAAATAATTTCCGTAAATTTTTAGCCAATTACGAGGACTTTTCTAGAAGATTTTCTGAAATACAAAATAACATAAAACAGGAACTGGCACTGGGCATCTTGTTAATAGTTTAGTACAATAAATGCCTCAGAATGATAAATAAAGATGGTTGAAACATATAATAATGGTATGAAACAAACATGGAAACATCAAAAATTATATATATGTTTGACACGTATCAATCTCTATGCTTTAAATATTTAGGCATACCTATCCATTACAAAAAAAAATTCTTAACTTTCAGTGCTACCCCATTTCTAAAGGAAACTTGGCTGCTGGTAGGGGAAGATGCTCTCATATGAAGATAAGACGTTGACTCAATTTGAGACCAAACCGATTGACTCTCCATTTTGAAAAGGCCTTATGAGAGTTAAAGATGACTCCTTTAATCGAGGTTTTTCCAAACTTGGAGATTCTATTATCACTAGATTCTGGGAGGATACTTGGCTAGATGATACTCCATTAACATGCTAATACCCATCATTATATAACATTGCCCAACGGGAAAACGTTTCAGTCCATGATGTGTAATCTAGTACTCTGCCGAGTATAAGTTCTAGAGGGTATTAATCAGTGATAAATGAGACTCGTGGTTACATTTATGCCGGAGGCTGATGGATGTGCAGTTATTGGGTAGGCCTGACTTGTTTGTATAGAAACTCATAAGTACTGGTGTGTTCTGAGTTAAATCTACACTACTAGGGAAAAGCTTACCCGTGGCGCACCAAAAATGCTTACCCGTGGCGCAGGGGGCTGCGCCACGGATTGCCACGCCACGGGTAACACAATAGCCGTGGCGAAGGGGTCCTGGTGCGCCATGGGTATGTGCACATAGCCGTGGCGCACCGAAACTAGGTGCGCCACGGCTATGAATTTCCGAATTTAAAAAAAAAGAGCCACCGGCCACCGCCCATGTCGGCGTGTCCGGCAGCTCCTGTCCTGCGCCGCGACATGGAGGTCGTCGTGGAGGTGCTCATCACGTCGTGGAGATGCTCGTCGCGGAGATGCTCGCCGGCATGGAGGTGCTTCGCCGACGTGGAGGTGCTTCGCCGGCCGTCGGTCCTCGTCGGCATGGACGTGCTCGCCGGTCGTCAGTCCTCGCTGGCGTGGAGGTGCTCGCCGGCGTGGAGGTGCTTTGTCGGATGTCGGTCTCGTCGGCGTGGAGGTCCTCGCCGGCCGTCACTCCTCATCGGTGTGGAGGTGCTCGCCGGCCGCCGGTCCTCGTCGACCTGGAGGTGGACGCCATGGTGGAGGTGCTCACCGGCCGTCGTGGAGAAGGCCGGCAGTATGGTGGAGGAGCTCGCCCTCATGGACGAGGTTGCCGCCGGCCGTTGAGGAGGAGGAGGAGGAGAAGATAGAGAGGAGGAGTAAGAGAGGAGGAGGGGGAGGAGATAGAGAGGAGGTGGAAGAGAGGAGGAGGAGGAGGAGGATGAGATAGATAGGAGGAGGAGGAAGAGAGGAGGAGAGGTGGCAATCCAGGCCTCTATCCTCTCGACCAATCAGAAACAAGAAGAAAGGAGCACACGGATTGTGTGCTAGTTTAAGTCGTTGTGAGCCGTCGGATCGCTGGGAGCCGTCGGATCGCGGTGTTGCCCCCCCCCCCCCCCCATGTTACCCGTGGCGCATCTCATAGTGGTGCGCCATGAGTATTACAACTACCCGTGGCGCACCATCTCTTCCATGCGCCACGGGTAAGTTTTATTTATTTTTTCTGGCCAGAAAACTTAAACTTCAAAAAAATAGGTGTTCCCTTTCGAATTTGGGGATTATGTACGCAAAAAATGGCTCAAAATTTGGATTGGATGTGGTTTTTCTCTAGTTTTTTTTAAGGTATTAAACGTCGAAATCCGAGTTCGTATGCAAAAGTTATCGCCGTTTTACTCTTCCATAATGTTTTTTTGCAAAATACGTCAAAATTCATATTTCATATTTTTCCTAACAACTAGGTTACGTAACATAACCACATCTCAAAGGATTTTATTTTTTGAATTTTTTAACATTTTCTTTTAGCCTTTTTAAAACTGAAAAGGCGATCACTGGGGGGGGGGGGGGGGGTGTGCATGGGAGCACAAAGCAGTAAACATACCCGTGGCGCACCACTATTTCGGTGCTCCACGGGTAAGAGGTTACCCATGGCGCACCACTATTTTGGTGCGCCACGGCTATGTGGGGTCAAAATTTGGCCCCGAGACCATTATTTTGGTGGCGCATTGGAATAAGGTGCGCCACGGCTATACTCTTACTCGTGGCGCACCGAAATAGTGGTGCGCCACGGCTAAGGAGGGTGCCCCTCCGCCAGCCCAGCCTGCATTTTGCCGTGGCGCACCACTATTTTGGTGCGCCACGGGTAATGTCCTACGCGTGGCGCATCTGTGTCTAGTGCGCCACGGCTATATACTCGTGGCACACAAAAATAGTGGTGCGCCACGGCTAAGTAATCTACCTATAAGCCTTTTCCTAGTAGTGCTATGTACGAAGATTTGATGAATGGACACACTAGATATCTGCATAAATGTCTTTGGAAGCTCAAAATCTCGCTTAAGATAAAAGTTTTAAGCGGTTCCTTCAGATAAAAGTATTGTTCACGAAAGATAACCTTACAAAAATAGTTGCAGGATGTGTGAAATGTTCAGAGGAGGCCGTGGAATATTTGTTCATCTCTTGTTCTCTTTCGCAAATTGTATGTCATGGTGTTTATCTATACTACTATTAAAAGAGCAAACATATTCTTTGCTAAACGCACCCCAACACACGTACACAGAATAACGAAGACCAATTTCCACCTTTAGATCAAACCCACTTGATTAGATCTAACCGTTAATCTAAGAATAACCCCACCAAAAACTACGCTTAGCAAATTACATGGGCAGACAAAACTCTGCCGCGGAGGAAATGTTCCGCCCTTATCTTCCGTGTCCACCGCAAAGAAAAAGGGGCAAAATTAACGGAAACCAACACGATTCTGCGCCCTCGCCGTTTTGCGCCGCCGCCGCCTCCACGCGAAGCACCCTGCAGTACGATGCCGCCGCACTACACGGCACATCACTTGCCGCCCAGCCTGTCCCGCGCCCTCGCCGTGACTCGACCCGCCGTCCTGCCCTGCGAAGCCGACGACCTCAGCGCCGACCTGCCGGAGTCTCCGCCGCCTCCACACGCGCTGTCGCCTCCTCCTCATAGGGTGCCTTTGGGGGCTTGTGGTCTGCCTCCATGGATGTCCACCCTTGGTTCCGTGGACCACAACCGCGGGTTCGCTTGTTGATGCTAATACTCAAGACGTGATCGACAACGATCCTCAAGGTCGTGCACCTTGCGCACAGATCTTTGTCAAGACTTCCAGGTAACTGATGCATCCTTGCGTTGTTAGCTAGGATAGATCTAATCCTGTATGTACTATTGGGGATTTAGAAGTTGGGTGTCGGGATTGTCAGGGGTTTGGAGGATCAGTCCTTGCAAATGAATTTGTAATTTTACTACATTGTACGCATATCCTTGTGAAGATAAGCACAAGCTTCGACCATGAAGTACCTGGAATATCAGGCAGGCACCGTTGGAGGATGGGAATATTTGCTTCACAAGGCCAGCAAAGCTGTAAAGGCTAATGATGCCTCGGTTACTTGGATAGTTTTGCCCTGTTAAGACAAAGTCTGAATTTGTTGCAGGGTATGGACCATGGATGTATCATATTTCATCATCTTTTTTTGGGTCTGCATAGCCCATTTCTTTGGTTGAAAAAGAGGTTAAAAGTATCACACTGATTCATGTGTATATATGTTAATATCAAATGCATACCTGATTGGACATGCGCTACTCATTTGCTTGTCCAGAAATCATGCGCGTGATATTTTGGTTATACTCATCCTCTTCCATATGCAATGTTTTAGATTGGTCAATGGGATTTTATTTTCTGAAATTACACAGGCTTGTTGAATTTCTCTTGTATTGTATCGTCTCTAGCTAAAATTGCTGAATTACTACATTATAGTAATCCAGCATTAGTATTACTACTACCACTCTTGTAATATTTTTAAACAGATAGGGTATATTTAATAAGTTAAATCATTCCCCATGTTATTTGAATGCCACTGCTGTTGTTCCACTATATTTATAATCAAGTCTTCATATTTAATTGGTCTGCTTAGGAAGCAAAGAAACATAAGTAGTTAGGTATCTGATTGTATATTGGCATTTTCACGATGCATGGTCTGTTCATGTTAATTATCTTTAGTTTTGGACTTTCACAGATTTTTTGGTGGGTGCAGGAGAGCACTGAGAATTTCTTATTCCTTGGATATGAGCATATCTTTAAGAAAGTTAAGGTCAGACAGCTGCAAGGGTCTAGCTGCAGATGGTGCAGATAAGATAACTCGATTTTGCTATCCCCAAATGAATTGCCTGGAAGCTTTCGAGCTTCATTGCTGAATTCGTACTTGAAATCATGTGAGAATACTTAAGTAATGATCTGGAGTTACGCCTGAATAGTCATCTTTGATGGATTAGCTCTATAGATGTGTTGAAAGCATGGGTAAGCATGATGTGAATCCTATACTTTTTTTTTATCCTCAATGAGCTAATGTTCCCTCCTCATCCTTGTTTTTAAGCTTTCAGTATACATTTTGTTTTTCAAGTTTGAGCCTTCAAGGAGAAGGAGAAGGAGAAAGGAGAAATTTGCGGGCTAAAATAACACTAGGCGCAGTGTGAAAGTTTGGATCTATGGCATTTTCGTGCATAATGCCACACTTTTTTTCCCTTGAGGCACGAAAATTATACCAGCTCATCAGCCCCTCCTCACACAAATAAAACTGTCGAGACAGATATGGATTCCAGAAACATGCACCGTGTCTCCTAAGTACATGAGGCTACTCAGTACTCACGACTCAGAAGCGAATTTCCCAAACCACTACCTTTAATTCTACTCTCCTCTCCATGAATTGACGATGTTCTCAAAAATCGCCTCGTGAGCTGTAATGGTGTGCTGGAAACTTGGAAGTGGATGTGTTTTAGCATGATTTTAGTGTCCGTCTATGTGATGGTTCTAATTATTATAGTATGTGCTAGAGCTAAGTGTTCATGTGCGCATTGCATGTGTTTTGTTCCACGATTTTCTTCTTTTTTTGCTATTTATATCTGCACTTATTTAGGTTTTCTATTTAAATATATTTTTTATAGATTCAACAATGACGCTTAACTTTCGATGTATGAAATATAATCTTTGAAAATGGTCTACACCTGGTTGCTGTTTTTTTAGCTCACTTAACATTTCTTAACCATTTTTTTTTTTTTGCAGATTTTCGGTTGGGCCTTCCCTGACCATAGCAGAGTATTTTCCACAAATTGTTTTGTATTCTTTACATAAGAAAATAAATATTTTGGAGCTTGAAATATCACCAATAACTTCTGGGGTAAAACACTGAACACGTCTACCATATGCCCGTTGAGAGGTCAATCCGAAATAAGTTAATTTCGTAGTCAACAAACCACTGATTTGACATTGATGTTTTTTCTTGCGATGATATTCATGCCATTATGGGAAATTTATATTTACGGTATTGATGTAATCTCTTTGTACATTGATGTTGATTTTTTTTTCTATTTTAAGTCCATTTCTTCACATTTCAACAGTAATCTTTGATGAAGAACTAGAATCTGAGATTTCTATGTCAAACGATATGATATTGATAAACATTATACAAAAAGTTGGATTTCACGGCCATTAGTGAATTTTTTAGCCTATACATTTTTGGCTATCAGACATGCCATCTAGCCAGTATAGCTAGCTGCAGAAGCACCAGGTTTTACTAAGTTTACTGTAAGTCGATACTATAACTTGATTTCGTCATCACACACCGCTTGCAGGTCCTATCCTGGTCCTATTTGATGGGGTCGCAGCATGGAAAACAAAAATTTTCTACGCGGCAAAGCGGAATAAACCCCAAGGATCTAGATCTACGAGATGAAGATAGCGAAGATGAGATCCAATCTCTTACCCTCGAAGATCAACAAACGCGTTTTGTCGGTGCAGGGGTTGGCTAGTCGATCCCCGCAACTAGACTCGTCTAGTCGCGAGGAGATGTATTATCCTCGAGATCCAATCCGGTGAAGTGCGGCAACGGGCAGCACCTCCGCGGCGTCCACACGTACAGCTCGATGAAGACGTCGACTCCTTGATCCCGCAAGCGAGACGACGTGGCCTTGATGATCTCAGCAGCACGACGGTAGTGCCGGTGACGATGACGATCTCCGCGAGCAGGGCTTCGCCAAGCCAAGCAATAGGAGAGGGGGAGGAGCAAGGTGGCGCAGCCCCTAGGGCAAGGGGGTGCGGCTAGGTGTGGTGGTTGGATGGCGGCAGCCCTCCGGGAGAGGAGGGGTGCGGCTAGGGTTTGAGGGAGAGAGGGGGGTGCGGCTAGGGGGCAGCCTCCAAGGTTGTGGTGCGCCCCCCCCCCCCTTACCCCTCCTTATATAGGTGGCCGGCTAGGTCAAGGGGAGGGGGCCGGCCGGCCCCTCCTTACTTGCCCCCCAAGTTGGAGTCCTTCTAGAACTCCTACTTGGGCCCCTTTCCTAAAGGGGTGGAGAGCCCACCTCCTAGTCCAACTAGGAGTGGGACTCCCCTCTTACCTATGCCGCACCAGCCCATGTGGGCTTAGGTGGTGCGCACCACCTAGGTGGTGGCAGCACCCCTTTGCACCATGTGGGCCCCATACAAAATATGGTCCCACTTCTAGACCCTTCTAGAACACTCCGGAACCTTCCGGTACCCTATAAATAATTTCCGGAACTTTTCCGAAACCTCCGGAAACCACTTTCCATATATGAATCTTATTCTCCGGACTCCTCCGGAACTCCTCGTGATGTCTGGGATCCCATCCGAGACTCCGAATCACCATTCGTTCACTTCATCATTTAATTCATCGGAACGTTAAGTGTGTGACCCTACGGGTTCGAGAATGCATAGACATGATCATATCAATAATTAATAGCGGGACCGGGATGTCCATATTAATTCCTATACACTCAACGAAAACCTTTTCTCGATTGAACCACGATGCCGGAGATTCAATTAATCTCATATACGATTCCCTTTGTCTCACGATATTTTACTTGCCCGAGATATAATCGTTGACATCCCCATGTCTAGTTTAATCTCGTTACCGGCAAGTTCTCTTTACTCGTCCATAATATAGGATCCCGGTGATTACAACCTAATCACATGTCTGCAGACTCTTGATGCTATATTACCGAGAAGGCCTGGAGATATCTTCTCCGTCACATGGAGGGACAAATTCCACTCTCGATTCATATCACCCAACAACCCACCATCGGAGATACCTGAAAGCCACCTTTATAATCACCCAGTTACGAAGTGACGTTTGATGTCCACAAAACATTCCTCCGGAGAACGGGAGTGATATAATCTCATGGTCTAAGGAAACTATATTTGGCATATTAAAAGTGTTGACAACAAAACTTTTGTGACACGATTAATTGCAACTCTTTATTTGGGTCATGTCCATCACACCATTACTCCTAATGATATGACTCCGTTATCAAGTGACTATAACAAGTCCATAGTTAGGAAACTCTAACTATCTCTTGATCAACGAACTAGTCCTGTAGAGGCTCACTAGGGACTCCGGGTGTTTATATTCCACACATGTATTATGTTTCCATTTAATACAATTATAGCATGGATAATAAACTATTATCATAAACGTGAATATGCTTAATAAACCATTTTATTATTGCCTCTAGGGCATATTCCCAACAGTCTCCCACTTGCACTAGAGTCAATAATCTAGTTTACATTTCCGCGATCCAACACCCATGAAGTCTCACTCATGAAGTCTCAGTGCTGATCATGTTTGCTTGTGGAAGAGGTTCCGTCCGTACTCTGTACCTTACAGTTCTTTATGTCCTTTGCAAAAATGTAACTGTCACCTAATTTGACATTACTTTATCATCACATGATAAACTTCTTATCATCCCATGATAAAACCATTATCATATAATGTATATAATATGTTTGGTTATAGAGTGAGATATTCATATCCTTTTATGCCTATATGTATGTTCAGTCAAATGGACTTTCTCATAACATATGCATCCGGAACTCACTCGATCTTGAAACAGCTTTCTCAAACCAAAATATTATATCTTATTTCAATCCTTGAATTAATCATATACTCCTATATGTTGTTGACTTAACAAATCAACAGTGAGCCTTGTCACTTTGATATTTCCGATCATGCTCTCGCTGTGCTACTTTGATATTAAGAGATCCCTAATTTAGTCTGGCTTTATGACTTCAACCAAGTCCACCATTTTCTAAATTTATTTCAATCTCATGAAAAATGACTCCTCATTCAACATGTTCTTACAATTAAGAACTTGGGTCATATATCGTCATATACAAACACATGGTTCTTATATGTTGAGATCTATGAACAATTCATATTGAATTCCAACATATCCTTCAACCATCAATTTGTACTGAGTTCTCCAACTCAATGCTTCACCTATATATCACAATGAGATGAACCGTTCTTCTCTTGTTTCATTTTGAACTCCTTCAAAACTTGTATAGGTAAAACACCCTTGACTTAAAACTTATCTATCCTCCATAGATACATTCATCTACATGAATATTTGACTTTCAAACTAACTTCATAAGTTATGCATTGGTCCATGACAGCATTTACAACATTTACGAAATCTCCATTTCATTCAAACACGATGTTGTAAACTCCCACTCAAATATACACCATACACATATTAAATTGTGAAGCCACTTTGGCTCCCACTCAGAAATATGTTATCTTTATATTTGACCATGATTAACTAGCTCCCACTCAAACATATGTCACCACATATTTTGATTATGGAAATTAATTTCTGCTCTAACTTAATATATGTCGCCACATATCTTAATTAGATCTCACTCAGTTTCTTATGCACTTTCTCGACACTTTGGACTCCTCCAAAAGTCTTAACTCTTAAGATTCGAGAACTCATATACGAATCGCCAGCACCTTGCTAGCTCTAAGTCTTATTTATTCCACGCAAACTCTTTCGCAAAATAAATATGTGAAACATTCTTTTCACAAAATCAAGTAACAATTACTTTATGATTTAAACTTAAAGTAGAATGACTCTTAGTCACTTTCGTATTTAAAGTTTCTATTTCTTCTTTTGTAGTTTTGTAGGTATGTCTTGTTTCTCAAACACGACAAGTAAATCATGAATATTATTTTGCAACTATTGACAAAATTCATATTCTTAAACCCTACTTCTCTTTAGACAAGCTAAACCAGAATTCAATGATCACCATCATCAAAAACTTTTATGTGTCAAGTTTTAACCAACATAGCACTTTTCATATGTGCCACTTGATACATAAACATGCAAGGTTTAATCTTTCTAAATTTATTCCAACAATTCCTTTTATCCATGAAACAATTTCACGATAAAACCACTAAAATACACAACACAACCAAACACATTGGTTTGTTCCTTTTAGTCTCACATTGTGGAATCTCTATTCATAATCTCATATGAACATCCTACAAAACTTTATTTGCTTTGGTTTTAATTATCTCATAATTATTGAAACCACTATTTCACATAACTCATGTGCGAAATGCAAATCATTAAATAGATCCTTTATTTAAAAACAGAGTGTTATCAAAATAAATCTAAATGATACTAATGAAACCTTAAAACCTAAGACCCTTCTTTTATGACCACATAATATCAAATATAATGTGATTACAATTCTTTAGGTTTATCAAAACACCTTTTGAATAATCTCTAAACATTGTAATTTGTGATAACACTTGTCACAAGTCACCATACTAAACAATAACTCAAATATTTTGTCTCTTTTGATCAAATCGAAAAGACTCAATTATCTTGTTAACTTAATATCCTTTACTTCCATGATCTTATCATGACATGAATAAATACTCCTATTCACTCATCCATGATAAAATAATGATGTCTTTTATTTACTGAAAAATACAACCAACACTTGTGTTTATTTTCAGCAACTCATGGCATTTTCAGAAAATGGCATTTTTAATCACACTACTTAGTGATGCGCATCAACATGCTCTTCAGCACTAATAGTACAATTAAAACAAAACTCATCATTAAGTATTGGATATTTTAGTATGTCTTTATTTTATAAGCGTTTAACTAATTATCGTTTAAATCTAGCAAAGGACAATAATCTCATAATCGAAACGTGATCTCCAAAAAAGGATTACTCATGAAAATAGAACAACCACTTGTCTTTAACATGAATGACCGTCTCACAAACTGAGACATACTAATTTAAGATCACACTTAATTCGATTACAAAACTCATTCAAATCCTCTAATTTAAAACGATAAATGTAGAAGTAGAATATCGCCAGCATCAACTCCTTGATTGCCATCTCCCACGAAATCCACTCAGTCCCTCCATGCACTTCTCAAACGGCAGGCCCTGTTTTCATAAAACAGCACAAGTATCAAATACTTAGCTCACCATAAGTGTAAATGGGACATTTAAACATTTATAACTAGTATATCAAAATATACCTTCTGCGTTGACTACCTCTCCTGCTATGGGTTCCACTTTAACTTGACGCAGCTGGGAAATAAACTCACAGAAAGTGATCGAATCCCTTCCCATGACATAGTTCCTCACATAGTCCTTATAGCTGGGGGGAAGCGAGCGCAGCACCCCATCTATTGCCATCTCGTCAGTTATTTCATGGTTCCAAACATCCACCATAGTATAATACAGCCGGTGCATCTTACTTAGGTGCTGTTCCAAGCAAGTGTTTTCTTCCATCTTAGTTGAAAGAAATTCATCCAGGCATTCAAACCTTGCAACTCTAACTTGTGCTATGAACCTTTGTTTCAGCTCATCGACAATCTCCATTGCGCTCAAGTTTCCAAATTGCCTACCAAGGTTAGAATCCATGAAGGTGCATATCAGCCACTCGACTCTCAAGTAGGTGGTCTTTTGATCGTACCACTCCATATACCCTTCGTAGTCAACCGTAACATCAGGGCGTTTTTCTAAAGCTTCATCTATCACGTAGAGCTCATCATTGGCGAAAAGGGCTTCTCTCAGACGCATGTACCACTCAGCAAAGTTTGACCCATCGAGACGCAGCTCCTCAGCTAGAAACATACTACTGTAGTCTCCCATGATCTACAAGGATTTTTGCAAAGACATCTTTAGGACACTTGTTTATGACAATTTTAGTTCAATTAATCAAATTAACGAACTCCCACTAAACTCAACATCTCTCCGGTTGATTAGTGACACACGATCCAAATCCACTACACCACCACCGATCATCACGTGAGATGATGTAGTTTCAATGGTGAACAACTCAGTGTTGATCATATCATTTATATGACTCGTGTTTAACCTTTCGGTTCCGTGTTCCCGAGGCCATGTCTGTACATGCTAGGCTCGTCAAGACAACCGTAGTATTTCCGCATGTGCAAACTGGCTTGCACCCGTTGTATGTGAACGTTGAATCTATCACACCCGATCATCACGTGATGCTTCGAAACGACGAACTTTCGCAATGGCGCATACTAGGGGAGAACACTTAATTATCTTGATATTAACATGAGAGATCACCTTATCATGCTACCGTCGCGATCACATCTAAGCATAACAATAAGGTGCATAAAAGGGATTAACATCACATGCAATTCATAATTGTGATATGATATGGCCTTTCTTCATATGCTCTTAGATCTCCATCTTCAAAGCACCGGCAAGATCTCCATCTCCGGCATGATCTCCATCATCTTGGCGCCATCACCATGGTTGTCCACCAACTATTGCAACTACAACTAATGCTACTCTTAGCAATAAAGCAAAGCAATTACATGGTGATTTCATTGACACGCAGGTCACATAAAATAATAGACAACCATATGGCTCCTGCCGGTTGTCGTACTCGTCGACATGCAAGTCGCGAAATATTACAAACATGATCATTGCATGCATTATCACAAAACACATTGGCCATATCACATCACTTGACCCCCTCTGCAAAAACAAGTTAGACGCCTCTACTTTGTTTATGCAAATTTTACGTGGCTTGGGTCAACGAGTTAGAACCGTTCTAATCTACGCAAAAAAAACCACAACGGTGATATAATAGTTGCTTATTTACTCATCCTTTTGAAAGGCCTTCCATTGAAAATTGCATCCTCACTAAAGCAAGAGAAACAGACACCCGCCAGCCACTTATGCAAAACAAGTTGCATGTCAGTCGTGGAACCGGTCTCTCGTGCGTGGACGAGTAAGGTTGGTCCGGGCCGCTTCAATCTCACAATACCGCAAAGATGCAAAGTGCACGCGAGAAGGTAGCAACATAAAATATCAACGCCCACAACTCCTTGTGTTCTAATCGCATCAACACCTACGAAGATCTAGGCTCTGATACCACTGATGGGGTCGCAGCATGGAAAACAAAAATTTTCTACGCGGCAAAGCGGAATAAACCCCAAGGATCTAGATCTACGAGATGAAGATAGCGAAGATGAGATCCAATCTCTCACCCTCGAAGATCAACAAACGCGTTTTGTCGGTGCAGGGGTTGGCTAGTCGATCCCCGCAACTAGACTCGTCTAGTCGCGAGGAGATGTATTATCCTCGAGATCCAATCCGGTGAAGTGCGGCAACGGGCAGCACCTCCGCGGCGTCCACACGTACAGCTCGATGAAGACGTCGACTCCTTGATCCCGCAAGCGAGACGACGTGGCCTTGATGATCTCAGCAGCACGACGGTAGTGCCGGTGACGATGACGATCTCCGCGAGCAGGGCTTCGCCAAGCCAAGCAATAGGAGAGGGAGAGGAGCAAGGTGGCGCAGCCCCTAGGGCAAGGGGGTGCGGCTAGGTGTGGTGGTTGGATGGCGGCAGCCCTCCGGGAGAGGAGGGGTGCGGCTAGGGTTTGAGGGAGAGAGGGGGGTGCGGCTAGGGGGCAGCCTCCAAGGTTGTGGTGCGCCCCCCCCTTACCCCTCCTTATATAGGTGGCCGGCTAGGTCAAGGGGAGGGGGCCGGCCGGCCCCTCCTTACTTGCCCCCCAAGTTGGAGTCCTTCTAGAACTCCTACTTGGGCCCCTTTCCTAAAGGGGTGGAGAGCCCACCTCCTAGTCCAACTAGGAGTGGGACTCCCCTCTTACCTATGCCGCACCAGCCCATGTGGGCTTAGGTGGTGCGCACCACCTAGGTGGTGGCAGCACCCCTTTGCACCATGTGGGCCCCATACAAAATATGGTCCCACTTCTAGACCCTTCTAGAACACTCCGGAACCTTCCGGTACCCTATAAATAATTTCCGGAACTTTTCCGAAACCTCCGGAAACCACTTTCCATATATGAATCTTATTCTCCGGACTCCTCCGGAACTCCTCGTGATGTCCGGGATCTCATCCGAGACTCCGAATCACCATTCGTTCACTTCATCATTTAATTCATCGCAAAACCTAATTTCATCGGAACGTTAAGTGTGTGACCCTACGGGTTCGAGAATGCATAGACATGATCATATCAATAATTAATAGCGGGACCGGGATGTCCATATTAATTCCTATACACTCAACGAAAACCTTTTCTCGATTGAACCACGATGCCGGAGATTCAATTAATCTCATATACGATTCCCTTTGTCTCACGATATTTTACTTGCCCGAGATATAATCGTTGACATCCCCATGTCTAGTTTAATCTCGTTACCGGCAAGTTCTCTTTACTCGTCCATAATATAGGATCCCGGTGATTACAACCTAATCACATGTCTGCAGACTCTTGATGCTATATTACCGAGAAGGCCTGGAGATATCTTCTCCGTCACATGGAGGGACAAATTCCACTCTCGATTCATATCACCCAACAACCCACCATCGGAGATACCTGAAAGCCACCTTTATAATCACCCAGTTACGAAGTGACGTTTGATGTCCACAAAGCATTCCTCCGGAGAACGGGAGTGATATAATCTCATGGTCTAAGGAAACTATATTTGGCATATTAAAAGTGTTGACAACAAACTTTTGTGACACGATTAATTGCAACTCTTTATTTGGGTCATGTCCATCACACCATTACTCCTAATGATATGACTCCGTTATCAAGTGACTATAACAAGTCCATAGTTAGGAAACTCTAACTATCTCTTGATCAACGAACTAGTCCTGTAGAGGCTCACTAGGGACTCCGGGTGTTTATATTCCACACATGTATTATGTTTCCATTTAATACAATTATAGCATGGATAATAAACTATTATCATAAACGTGAATATGCTTAATAAACCATTTTATTATTGCCTCTAGGGCATATTCCCAACACTATTGACATTGATGGCAATGGCATGCAGCTGGCGGCAAAGCTCATGGAGCTTCCGAGCAGGGCGAAGAGAAGAGGGACACGAGAAGTTGGGTTAGGCCTATAGCCAGCTGCGCCCAAGTCCCAACCATGCTTCATTTGCCTGCTTTGACATTTTTCTAAGAAGGCATCGGCTCCTTAGATGGAAGAAACATCTATCTATATATTAAAGACGGAACCTTTCGAGGCCTCACAGCGCTCGGGCACTGTTCCAGGAACAGTAGTTACTGTCGATTGCTACAGTAACTACAGTTCCTCGATCCCGGCCGTCGAACGGCGATCCGACGGCCCGGAGGACGCGTTCGTGATCGACTTGCAAAAAAACCCTCACAAAACCGAAAATATAACCCGTAGTCCTTCGCTTTTCCGAAGGCAGGGACCCAAACGAAAATTGCGGAAACGCCAGGGGCCTTTCCGCAAAAACTTCCGCACATCCCCTCCCTCCCCTTCCTCTCTCCCTCACGCGCGACGCGGAGGTCGCCGGCGCCGCCGCCGCCTGCCCCCGCCGCAGGGCGCCTCCCCGCTCAGATCGACGGCGAAGGATCGCTCCGCCGCCGTCTCCTCCACTTCCTCGCCGCGGATCGGCCGCCAGGAAGTCGCGGCCATGCCGGATTTTCCGCCGATGTGGTCGCCGTCCGCGGCGACGGATTTCCTCACGCGGAGGTCGCCGGCGCCGCCGCCGCCTGCCCCCGCCGCAGGGCGCCTCCCCGCTCAGATCGACGGCGAAGGATCGCTCCGCCGCCGTCTCCTCCACTTCCTCGCCGCAGATCGGCCGCCAGGAAGCCGCAGCCATGCCGGATTTTTCGCCGCCGTGGTCGCCGTCCGCGGCGACGGATTTCCTCGCTGTCCGCCGCTCCGGCGACCAAATGGTCCGGGCCACCGCCCCTCCGGCTCACCTCCATCTCCTCTGGCGGCTCCGCACGGCCCCAGGCCGACGCGCGCGCTCGCTTGCTCGAGCGCGAACTCGGCAGCGCGGCCGCGGCCACGTCCGCCGTCACTTGGTGACATCACACGATGACGTCACCTTGGGGCCGGCCTGTCAGTTTTTTTACGCTTTTTAAATAATTGAAGGAAATGCTGGAATTTGGAAAATTCATATCTTTTAATACGTAATTCAGAAAAACATAAATAATATACCAAAATTTGCAGAAAAATAAAAACTTTACAGCTAACACATTTCCATGCATGGCTAAACAACTGTAAACAATCTTAATCGAACGGTTAGCTTTAAATACAAACTCATTTGAATATGTCAAATTGCTAAATATTTGGAAAATGCTAAAATACATCAAAATGCTCAGAAAAAAAATCATGGCAAATTTGAACATTCCTCGGGGAAACGATTTTTCAAATTAAAAAGAAAAAAAACTAATGTGTCGGTCCCGTGTCGGAAATTTTTCAAACATGGCAAAAATAGCTAAAATTTGTAAAATTTAAAACTTCCAACCAGTTAAGGTAAAGAAAAAAAAGAACAAAAAAATGGAGTACGCAAATTTTGCCGCCATTTAGAGGTAATTCAAATGCATTTCTCCTAATTTCAAATGAATATTGACACCGACATAAAAACATGTCCGAGTACTCAAATTTTGCCACCATTTAGAGGTAATTCAAACGCATTTCTCCTAATTTCAAATGAATATTAACCCCGAAATAAAAACATGTGCAACCATTTTAAACTACTAAATATTTGCATATTCTAAAAAATATATAAAAAAATGTTCACAAAAAATGCTACCTATTCATAGCAAGATGGCAACCATATTTGGAAAAAAAAAGAAATAATTGAAAACTTCAAAATTTTCAAATGGCTTCCAAGTCTGAGCATTTGAAAAATAAAAAATATAAAAAAATAAACCGATAGCTTCCCACTTTCACACCAATTTTTGAAATTCAAACAAATTATAAACCAATATAGACCCCGAAATAAAAACATGTCCAAAGATTTTAAACTATTAAATATTTGCATATTCTAAAAATATTTTAAAAATGTTCATAAAAAAATGCTACCTGTTCATAGCAAAATGGAAAACGTATTTGAAAAAAAAATTGAAAACTTCAAAATTTTCAAACGGCTTCCAAGTCTGAGCATTTGAAAAACAAAAAAAAACGGTTAGCTTCCCACATTCACCAATTTTTGAAATTCAAACAAATTATAAACCAATATATCCGCTAGAAAAAAATATGAGGAATATATCAAAACAATCAGAAAAATACAGAAAAAACTACTTATGTTAAAGATTTTTTTTTGGAGTATTCAAGTTTTGTCACCATTTGGAGGTAATTTAAATGCATATTTTCAAATTTCAATTTAACATTGTCGCTAAAATACAAATTTTGGCCGCCATTTAGAGGTAATTCAAATGCATTTCTCCTAATTTCAAATGAATATTGATACCGACATAAAAACATGTCTGAGTACTCAAATTTTGCCACCATTTAGAGGTAATTCAAACGCATTTCTCCTAATTTCAGATGAATATATATATCAACATGCTCACATCTCAATTTGCTAAACATTTGACGGTCCAAAGACATTTTCAAAATAAATAACACTAAATTCTACAAATTTGTCAAAATCAAAATAGCCACTGCATTAAAAAAATTGATTAGCTACATTTCCAAATCAAACGAAACCAAATTCCACAAATTCACAGCGAAAAAAAAAAAAACACTCCATTTAAAAAAACAAGCGTTTGATTAGGTGAATGTTTCGAGAAAATGCAAGTTCATTTGCTCTAATTATGGCTTGCTTCTAAATTGAAATAGTAGCTTAGCTTCAATTTATTGTCTACATAATGATCTATAGCCATGTGCCATTTGCTCGGTCCATGAATTTTGCTGGAATTGCAGATCAAATTATTTCCATGCTGTGAATCTTTGTGAAAGCTTCGTCTTCATGTTATTTATTTTAAGAGCATAGGGAAATTTGGATGTTCTCCCGTATTTGAAAACCATCTTTGCTATAAATTTGTTATGCTTGCTCAGATTTCTACTATTTCGTGACTAATATTTTCATATGAGCAGGTGTATTAGGAGGTGTTCTCCAATCAAGAAAGTAGGGTAACCTCTTAGGAGAAAGTTGGAACGATAAGAAATAAGTATAGAAAATTAGAGCGTATCCCACATTCCACAAGAATAAACAATCATGGTCTTCTTATTCCGAGAAGTTGGTTTTTTCTTACAATTGTAACTATATATAGCCTTGCTGAGTCTTTTTAGTTTCTATCCATATATAATATATGCCAGTATCTTTCGTACGGTATGCAAATACACATTCATAGGATTTAAAAATAGTGCATTCTAAAGTAGAAGATAACATTAGAAAATAGCCATAAAAAATATATGGAAAAATTATCAAAGTGACCAAAAAAATATATGCTACCTACTTGCGACAATATACAAACATTTTCAATAACTCAACTTACCAAACATTTCGACAAAACCTAAATGCATTCCATCTAAAAAATGGATTTGAATTTACAAAATATTTATATACTGTATTTTTCCTGATTAAGTACATTAATTAAATATCTATGTCAAAGTACAAACACACCTGAACAATTAAATTTGCTACAAAAAAAAATAAAAAATGGAGTTATTCCGGACAACAAATTACAACGAATTTTAACATTCCAAAACACACCGTCCCGGATGGGGTCTACTTAATGATGGAATATAAGATCTGTTTATATTTAATTTCAACAAACATTTTTTTATAATCTACAAAAAAGATAAAAGAAATATGAAATATTCCGAATTTTGTTTAAGCAATAAAAAAGATCAAAAAGGAAGTACTGTTTATGCAATCTTCCAATTTCTTAAACAAATGATAATGGAACCATTTTTTTACAAAACTCCAAATGCTTCACATCTCACTTAATAATGATGTCATTTATCTAAAAACTACGAGTACAGTTTCCACTTTACAATAACAAAAATAAAAAATAAAACATATTTGCAAGTTGCAATTTATCCAACATTCAAAAACATCCCTCTAAAAACAAATGCATAACCTCTAATTATGTAAAGTTCTATTTACTAAATGGTCATATAGTGCATTCCCTCTAATAATAGACTTAAATTTAACATTCCAATTTCGTAAACATTTTGCTACAACCTAAATGAACTTTCTCTAAATATGGGATTCAATTGAATAAATGCGCATTTCCACTCATTACAGCCTTAAACTAAATGTTACTGAAATATAGAAACATATTTGAAAATTTCAAAATGGTAAAAAAAAATAGATACTCCATAATATGTCAACCTGCTCAGAAAAATGAATGCCAACTATTTATGGGAAAATACAAACATGATTTATGTCTAAAAAACAAGCATGTTTGAATATTTAGAATTGGTCAACATTTGGAAACAAACCAAATGCACTTCCTCTAATTATGTGGAGTTGAAATTAGTAAATGCTCAGACAATACGTTTCCTGTAATTTTAGACTCAAATTAAACATTTCATCGCAACTATTTATGGCATATCATGGCAGCTCAAATTTGAAAATTTAAAATTTTCAAATCTCGATCCAATTTCCCTAAACAATATCCAAAAAAAAAAAATGTCCTAATATCAACACCTTCAAATCTACAAATCGAAAAAGATAAATGGAAATTGCATCAGAATTCTTATAAACAAAAATTGCAACCCATTGATGGCTACCAAACCAAAAAAAAGATATTCCAAATTATTGGAAATTTGGATAAAATCGACACCAATTTCCAACGAATTTCAAGATTTCCGAAGTACATAAAATATGCAACCTACTTATGGCAGAAAACTAAAAAACAAAAAAATTGAACACTTCCAAATTAGTGAAAATTTAGAGAAAATAGACGACATATTCCAACGGATTTTGACATTTCCCAATTAATTAAAATTTAAAGAAACAATTTAGTGAAATTTTAGATAAAATAGATGACAATCTCGATAAATTGGGACATTTTAAAAATACAAAGCGGGTGTGGCGAATGCTAAAGGAAAAAATTCGAATATTCAAATGTTGTCACTATTGTCAAGTAATTCAATATGCACCTTCCCTAATTTGAATTCAAATGTTCTCACTACTTGGAAGTAATTGTAATGCATCTTCCCTACTTTAAATTAAATACTCCCGCCGAAATACAAACATGTTCGACCATTTCTCACCCTACTAAATATTTGAACATTATACAAAATTTATCAAAATGCTCACAAAAAATGCTACCTATTCATAAAAAAAACATGTTTGAACATTACAATTTAACCAACATTTTGTTGAACAAAAAAAAACAACTATTCTACAAAAAAAATCACCAAAGGCGTGGCGTGACGCCACGCCAAATTCAACTAGTAATTTTTTATAAGAAGTTAAGTTCTGTATTAACTATTTTCAACTAAATATATAATAGATTTTTCATTTTTTATCTTGTTCATCATTAACAAGGAGCATCTCAGTGTATGAGACTTAAGCCCATCAATCAATCGCTGGTTATAGTAACATTTATTTATTTTTTATTTGCTTCAACTAGATCTTCAATTACAACATTGAAAAAATTATGTTGTCCAAACATATATATGTTTGAAACATTGGTGGAGACGTGCATTGCACGTACATGATTACTAGTAGTACTTATAATATTCCTTCACCAACCAATATAACTAATATGTTTAGTAATTGGCTGGATGGGATTGATAAGATGACTTTGGCTTGAATTTATAGTGGAGTTTCAGCTTTATGTTGGGCGATTTGGAATTATCAAAACAGTCTCTTTTTTAGGGTAATCTTGTTTTTTGTAGGACGAGAAACTCTCATGTTCTGCAGGTTACCAATATGACGGCCCAGTGGATCATCTATGGTCGTTCCTACTCCCTCCGGAACAGCAAGATCTTATGGTTATAGGTGTAGTCGCCTCCTAACAGTCACTCAGGATAGGTGACAGCATATTAGACGACTATGGGATGTCTAGTTGTTTTATAATGTCATTCTTTTGGTTGATTTCATATTTCGATCTTATGTACTACCAAACGATACAATAAAATGATTCTGTGCATCACTTGATGCAGAGTCCTGGGTTATATCCCCATTTAAAAAAAAAAACACGCAAATCTGGATCGGCAACCAAATAAGGCCTGTAAGATTTCGTGCCTGCGTGATTACGGTGGCTAGTAGGTTGGTTCTGCACACTTCTGCTGTGCCTTCCCTGGTGGCTGGTGCACGTCGTCCGCAGTCCGCTGCTGCACCTGTATGCCCAGCCTCCACCGCGCCCTTATAAAGCCTTTTTCTGCCTTTGGTCACAAGTCCCCGTCTTCCCCTCTACCGGTCTGTTTTTTCCTTGACCTAGACACTAGGCCTGCATTCTCCTGTTGCCCGGCCGGCGCCGGCCGGTTGGTGTTTGAACTTTGAAGTAGAAGCAAAGACAAAACAAGAACGTGCGCACACATGTCTACTTCACCATGCACCCCTCAAGTTGTTGCCATGCAATCCCATCAGTCCATCACTCACTCATGGAGATCACCGCTGCCACAGGACGCGCCCAGATCGACACCTCCCGGCCGTTCCAGTCGGTCAGGAGGCCGTCGAGGCCTTCGGCGGCGAGCGATGTATAACGGCAGGCGGCGACGGCGGAAGCAGCTCATCCAGCTCCAAGTTCAGCGTGCCTCCGGCGGCTTCCCCCACGTTGCTGGGCTGCCTGAAGAAGCTGGAGGCAGAGCTGGCCGAGGCCAGGAGCGAGCTGGCGCAACTCAAGCAGGGCAGTCGCAGATGGAGATGGTCGTGTCCAGCGTCAGCGTGCAGTTCGCAAACAGCCATGGGTTCTTCTCCATCGACCTCAGCAAAGGGAAGGAGCTCGCCGTCGTTGATAGGTCGGCCATGGTCGGGGCAGAGGAGGAACACGGCAAGGGCAGGGTACGCAGCGATCTGTGGGTCGATGATGCCCGGGCCGAGGAGTGGATGGCCAACCTCGAGTACCTGCCGAGCCTCTCGGAGGCGCTGTCCATCAAGATGATCGAGGATGACTTGAGGAAGGTGAAGAGCGATAAGAAGAACACCAC
>QRDG01002494.1:0-60441 GCA_012064385.1 Puccinellia tenuiflora | reverse complement strand
TAATTACTAGTAGTACTTACTAGTAGAATGCAAATATGATTCCCAGAAAAATCATGTTCCCAGTGTATAACTCCTCCAACAGCCCAAGATAAGACATGAATTTACCTCAAAAGCATGAATCTTCTGCGGGAGCAGAGAGTCTTCGTTGCTTCCAAGGCCAAGTTGCCCGTTTTGATTGCGTCCCCAGCTGAAACAAATATATGCCGGCCGGTGATGGATGGGATTTGAATTTGATTCGTTTGAGGATATATGTACCTACCTATGCACTTGTCCGTTGAGGGTGACGGCAAGGCAGTGGCTGTCGCCGCAGGCGATCTGCTTGATCTTGATCCCATGCAGCGCCACGATGGGCTGCGGGTTGAACACGTCGCTGGAGTTGCCATGTCCCAGCCTCCCGAAGTCTCCCCTGCGCACACACGCCACCTGGTCTGATCACCTAGTACGAAACCAGTAGTACAAGAGAAGGCGGCGGTGTGGTCGGCGTACCATCCCCAGCTGTAGAGCTGCATCTCGTCCTCTGAGTAGGCGGTGGTGTGGTCGGCGCCGCAGATGACGGAGGTAATGCCGGGCACGTCGAAGGCGGTCAGCACCGTGGGCACCGGCCGGTCCTCGGCGTCGCCGTGGCCCAGCTGCCCGTCCTCGCCACGGCCCCACGAGCACACCATCTTCCCCGCTGCAATAACCACAACTCCATGAGATCAGACCGGCCAGACAGAGATTGAGGGACGGTGGTGCGCAGAGTTGCAAGCAACAGATGGTGCGTGTATCAATGCTTGTTTTGTGGTCGTTGTGTCGAAAGTCTGTTTCGAGAGAGGCTTACAGAGCAGTGCTACCGAGTGGTTGGCACCGGCGGAGATGAGGACGACGGACTGCTCCGGCGCCTCCGGGACCGTGTCGTCGCCGGCCGCCTCCGCCTTCGCGTCCATGGATGTAAGTATCCTCTCGTCGCTCCGTGCTCGCACGCTCGCTCCCTCGTTCGACCGATCGGCCGGCCAGGTATGGTGCAAGTGTGGTACTGGTACTGAAAGCGGCAGTCCACTCGAGTTGGAGTAGTACTAGTAGCAGAGGAGGACCGGGATGGCGGGATGGGACGGGTAACCAGAAGTATTAATGGCGCCAAGCACCTTTCATGAAGCGAGGTGTCTTCGCGCGCGGCTTCACTCCACTACTGCATACGACGCACATTTTATTAGCTTGCTCTCATCTTCTCCCTCGGTCTATTTTGTCCGAGCGCATCAATGGCGGTCGGCACCGCATCACCTGCAACCGGGTCTTCCTGCCTGCGTCACTGCAGATGGATCATGGATGATATCTCGCGTCGCGTCTCTGGTCGAGATTCACGTGCGTGGCGCCGGTGAATGGGTGATTTAATACTCATTGGCCTGAATAAAACAGCATTCAAATCTTTTTTGTACGACGCGGCTATATCTCGGTAGATTTACAACAACAAAAAAATGCTCAATTTCAGAGGTATTTATTACGAAGTAGCACTCGCTCCTTGTTAGTCACTTGCTGAGTAAATATTTATCTTTTAAATCTTGAACATCAACAACCCCTAGACCCGCTTGGTCTTTGGGTCGACAAATGATGTTTGCCGCTGTTAGTTGGTGGCGATTTTAATGTCATGCGGCGTGCGTCAGGATGACAAAAGCAATGATAATTTCAATTCTCAATGGCCTTTTGTCTTCAATGCCATCATAGAGGGATTAGACCTCCGAGAGATTGAGCTCTCTGGACTTCAATTTACTTGGGCCAATCGTAAATCTAATCCTACTCTTGAGAAGTTAGGGTTTTAGCAAGTATATCATGGGAGCAAAAGTTTCTCTTGGTAAATGTTCGGGCTCTCTCGAGAGAAGGTTCCAATCATACTCCTATCCTTCTGGACTCCGGTGAACAAGCTCACTTGGGTAACAAAGCGCACAAGTGTGGCAAAATAAAATTCGCCATCTTCGCTCCTTTCTAAGGGGATGGGCGAAGAACCTTAGTAGCGTTTACAAAGAAGAAAAGCTATGGCGACTTGGCATTATCGATCGTCTAGATGTAAAGGTTGAAACCGTTCCTCTCACAGATCTAGAACGCGAGGAGCTCCGTCTAGCCAATGACAAAAATGCATCTCTAAGAAGAGACGAGGAGTCGAAATGGGCTCAACGTGCTAAGGTAAAACATATACAAGAGGGGGGAAGCAATACTCAATATTTCCATCTAATTGCAAACGGCAAGCATAGAAGGAAAAAGATCTTTCAACTTGAACAAGATGAGCGGACTATAACGGGTCAACATAACCTCCAAGTTTTTATTTGGGATTTCTATAAGAAGTTGTTCGGGGCGGAGGCGCCAAGCAACTTCTCGATGATAGAAACAGCCACGGCTGATACACCCCAAATTTCCGTAGAAGAAAATGAATTCTATAGCAAATTTTTCGGAGAGAAAGAGGTGCATGATGCCATTATGCATATGGAGAAAAATAAAGCGCCCGGTCCTGATGGTTTTCCAACTGAATTCTTTCAGAACTTCTGGGAAGTTATAAAATGACCTATTAAAAATGTTTGAATGTTTTCATAGAGGGGAGCTGCCTCTATATCATTTAAACTATGGGAATGTTATTCTCCTACCTAAAAAGGAAAATGCAATACAAATTCAACAGTACCTCCCTATCTGCCTGCTCAACGTCAGCTTCAAAATCTTTAGTAAGGTGGCAACGAATCGGGTGTCGTTAGTGGCGCAAAAGGTAATTCGTCCCACCCAAACGGCCTTCATGCCTGGGAGGAGACACATTCTTGAGGGGGTGTTGATCCTGCACGAGACCATCCATGAAATTCATAGGAAAATTTTGGATGGAGTAATTCTTAAAATCGATTTTGAAAAGGCATATGATAAGGTTCAATGGCCGTTTTTGCAACAAGTCTTACTTATGAAAGGTTTTTGATCCTAAATGGTGCACCTAGATACACCAGTTCGTAAGTCGGGGGGGTAGGGCGTGGTAGGTGGGATCAAGGTAAACGATGATCTTAGTCATTATTTCCAAACTAAAAAGGCCTTAAGACAAGTGTCA
Organism: Puccinellia tenuiflora; assembly: GCA_012064385.1. Lineage (NCBI taxonomy): Eukaryota > Viridiplantae > Streptophyta > Magnoliopsida > Poales > Poaceae > Puccinellia > Puccinellia tenuiflora. The sequence goes on along the minus strand of QRDG01002494.1, from coordinate 57,389 downwards.
CCCCTACTATTCAATATTGTGGCGGACATGTGAAAGTGCATGGTTGCCCCCATGTGTGGTTTTGGTAATTAATGACAATTCTCTATGGACTAATGTTTGTATTGAGCTACTTGTAGGTGTGTCTATTTGCTTTGCTTGATCTCCATTTGTTGGATTCAATGCTAAGGGAAGAAGAGTATTTGTTGATGGCTAAGTGCGAGTTGATCAACACTCAAGTCCAAGTGAAGATATGCTGAGAGGTGCTTCCCCCATATTGGTGTATAGGGGAGCAACATGTGAGTCTTCACCAAGCGAAGCGCAATCAAGAAAGGTGGTTCGTCTTGAGGAGATGAAGATCGTCATCGTCGACCTCAAGTGGATTAAGCGCAAGGCATTCATGATGTTAGCTGAGAGACCGGGTTATAGGATATATAACCGTACTATCAAGAGGGGCTCTCGACCGAGTATCTTGATCATATCGTTCGTGGAGAGCTCAAACTTTTGCATCATTGGCATCATATTATTGGTTCTTATTTGGCTCTTATCATGGTGTGGTCTTGGTGCTTGTCGGGCTTGTCACGACAAGGCCAAGTTCACCGAAAACGGTTTTCGTATGCGTCTTCTATTGCGTTTTCGGTATTGGAGATTTTACCGGTTCATCCATGTGGAAGTTTTAACTCTTCCATTTATTTGCAAAATCTCCCTTACTTGTTTTCATTGTTTCAATTTGTTATTTTCTAGCTCTTGTCGTCCTCTTTCCAACAAAATTGGTTTCATCTAATTCGGAGTTTACTTGCAAAAGTTATAGTGTTTTCGGCCAGGCCAGCCATGATGGTCGGGCACAAACTGAGGGTGGCCAGCCATTTGGCCAGCCTGGCCGGCCTCCCTTGTCTAGCCTCGCGAAAAATGCCCCAGCGGCTAGTTTTTGGCCTCCCTTTTAAGGGGTCTTCTTCCCCAAATGAACCCCAACTTTTGTCCATTCCTTGAGCTCATTTTCCCCCCATTGTTGATATTTTCTTGAGCTTGAGATCTCTCAATCCCTCCAATACTTCTTGCTACTTTTTGAGGGAAAAGAGAGAGGAGGTTTAGATCCACGTTTCCACTTGGTGTTTTCGTCCAATTGTATCTTGTTTGGTTCTTGAAAGTCTTTGCATATATATTCTCTAATATATATATATATATAGGGAGAGGATTTGGTATGTGTGTAAACTAGGGTGCATGCAATCGGTACCGTTCATTCGCATTGAGATTGGTACCGAATTATTGGTCCGGTTCCTTTTCTATGGGCTTACCTGACACAGAAAAGCTATCGTGGTAACGTGCCAGGTTCCTTTTAGCCCTAGGGTATACATTTTAGGTAAACGGGCAGCACAATTTCTGGGACCGGTTTGCAAACTGCCACGTACAAGACGCCAAAACGTTGCCACAGTACATGCTTATTCCGGCTAAAATCTGCGCCATCATCCGGTGTCTGACGGTCGAGCTGGGTACGAGTTTCATCAAGACTAAAGAGTCCACGGAGATCAATTCCGTTTCCGTTTCTAGGATGCGTGCGACCCAGTCCTTTCCGCCCGGCCCCATACCCTGCGGCGCACTACCGCTACTGCCTCCTGGCTCGCCGCGCGCTGCCGCTGCTGCTACTCTGTCTCTCTCTAATTTTTTTTTCTCTATTAGCCGGCCGTGGCACACAACACAGAATGCATCGCCTCCAACTCCAACCTCCAACTCCCGCCAAGCCAGATCCGACAAGCCGGCCGTGTCCAATCTCCATCTCCCGCGTGCGGACTCCAACCGCTGCCGGCGACGCGCGAGGTGCGGGTGGGCAAGCGCGGTGTCTGCCGGTGCCGCGCATGAGGTTGGGAAGGACGGCCCCTGCATCCAGGCCTCATCCTCGGAGACCTTCGGGAGCCGCTCCTGGGAGATCGACGTCCAGCAGCACCTCGACACCGTCGCACGATGCCATGGCCATGGAGCCGCCGAAGAAGAGCTCCTCCTGACCTCCTCCCGAACGCAAGTAGCCGTGATGCAAAGAGGCGATGCAGACAGATGGAGGAGAGAGTCGCCGGCCGGGATGAGTCCCTGTGGTGGGTGGATGGGGCTGCATCACGGAGGGGATCGAGTGTGGTGGGTGGGGCAGGGGGGTCACGGGACGGAGCATATGGCACCGAAACTGGGGCCTGGTCACGGTCTCACGGCTGAGGGAAACGGGGTTTTACGGGCGTCAGCCGTTAGGGCCGCAGGCCTAGGTGCCTGCCACGCGCTGGATCCTAGGACCACGTTAGGCTAAAGAGGATATAAGTGCGCGCGATAGAAAATCAGGAATTCATTAGGAGGGAAAGTTTGGACCACTTGTATGGACGGTTTGAGATTGTCACGGACGGCACAGATTGGTGTTTCCCTGATGTTTGTTCATACCAAATCTTTTAACTATATATATATATATTTCAGCTATTCTGCACTCCCTTGCAGAATACTTATTCTGCACAACTTTCTGAACATTCTAGATAATAATCGGTGAACCTCTTATCGGAAAACCTAGGTTTCCCGTTTTGGCGGACGGTTTTTCGGTCATACTTTTCAAACCGTTGATCCAAATGGCGCGCGCGATATACCGTTGGATTTGTATTGTACATGCGCAACTTTTACTCTTCTTGGCGGTTTTCAAATTCTGTACGTTTTAGAACAATTTCGAATATACTCTTCTTGCCCGTGTTCGTATAGTATTTGGGACGCCATTTTTAAACCCCTCGTCGGATGGATGCAAATAATAAGCCGTTGGATAGGTATGGAAATTGCGCAACTTTTACTCTTTTGGCAAGTTCTAAAATTATGCACGGTTTGAAAACAATTTCAAATATACTAAGCATTGTTTTCGCAGATTTGTCCGTTTCCGTACTGTATTTTGGACGCCATTTCCAATCCGTTTGTCGGATTGATGCAAATGGTACGCCGTTGAAAAGCTATGGAAAATGCGCAACTTCTCTATCTCTAGCTAATTTTAGAAATTCATTACGGTTTAAGAGCAGTTTAAAAATAAGCAATTCTATTTTAAATCCAGTGGACAGTTTTTTGGCAATTATTTTCAAACTGCTTATCGAAACGTAAAAAATGATACGGTGTTGGAAAGATATTCACTAGGGGCAACTTTTTCGTTTAGAAATGTTTTCGAAATTCAGTACGGTTTTTTATTAATTTTAAAAATACGAAAACTGATAAACAAGAAGGCATGTCAATCGATTTAAAATTGACACGGTTCTACTACTCGGGTAGGGTGTGGCGGTATGGGAGAGTCAAATTATACTCATATCCTCCCCAATTGCGTGTTGGGGCGGTCGATTTGGACAAATAGAGCTTGTAGTGATGATTTTAACTAGTATGACTTCCATTTTAGAAAAACAGAGATATAAACCGCCTCTAATATAGCCGTGAACTTCTCTCTATCTGTATGTGAACATCCGAATAAGAAGAGGTGAACTTCCTATTTTTTCCACGAGCGAAAGCAAACATTTTGCCACGAACGTAAGTGAACTTTCTATTTTTTTCACAAGTGAACATCTCGCTGGACCATCTTTTTTATGAACTTCTCATGATTTACAATTGAACTTCCTATTCTCGAACCACTTCTGAACTTTACTCAAAAAGTTGATAACACCCCAGAATTACGTAAGTGAACTTCCTTTTTTTTGTAACTGAATTTCTCGGCATACCGTATCATATTTTTCTGAACCTCTCACGATACGTACATGAACTTTCTATTTTTTTACAAGTGAACTTTATTTTGGCGGACTATTTTTCTGAACTTCTCGTGATGCGTAACTGAACATCCTCTTTATTAGCAAGTCAATTTCCATGATTATGGACTATTTTACTCTTGGACTTCCTTTTTAAAACTTCTGTGATTTAAAAAGTGACCTCCGTTTTTAAAATGAACATTTAAGAAATATATGAACTCGCCGAATTATTGGAAAAATAAACTTCGTGTCGTGCATAATGTGAACTTCACATCAGCGACGAAGTGAACTTTTCTACATATATTAGGTGAACTTTGATTTTTTTGCAGCAAACGAACTTTCCTTACGGCTATAACCGAACTTCCACGTGGGACAATTTTAACCGAAAATGGTAGTAACCAATATAAAAGTTCACTCTAGGAGTGCATACAAATCGAATTTTCTCAGATTTGAAAAGTGAACTTTTTTGTAGAATTATCTCAACAAGAGTTGAATTTCTATCACAGACGAAATAAACTTTTCACACAAATAAGGTGAACTTTTTTTTATCATACACCGAACTGCCATTACCCACAAAGTACACCTCCAATTCATATAATAATAAAATAAATGGAAGAAACATACACGATATGCACCAACGTACCAAAAACGGAAACAATATCACGTACGAACTATGCGCGTCGTGCGAGGTCACGGAGGCGGTGCACGGTGGGAGGTTACTGGGCGTTTGAGAACAGCGTCCAGTTAACAGCAGAAACACAACAGTTGATACGATCACAGCAATGGTGTCCTTGTGAGGTCGACGAAGAGAATGGCGACATGTCCTGCAGCCAAGGACGGCATTGAACTGAACTTCAGAAGTTCTTGATCTGAACCTCGGAAGAGGGACTAACTGAACTTCACACAGCCTCCTCAAGTTGCAAAATGAAGTTCGCTGGGAGCGGGGCAGCCTTGAGGCGAGCTCTACGGGGATCTGCTCGGGAGCTCGAAGCAGCGGTACGGGATCATTCGGTGCCCATGCCTAGATCATTCGGTGCCTACAAAATCACAGAAACAATACCTAATACATTACCAAACAGGGCCTGACAAAAAATTGTAGAAAAAGGTAGGAGGAGGCGCTATGGCCGTAGCAGGTTCCCCATCGAAGCGAGAGCTCCCGCCGCGCTTCGTCTTCACGCCCGGCGCGGTGAAGATCCCTGCCTAGCGAGGCCTTCAACCATAGGGGAGAGCCCAACCATGGCAAGGGCGAGACGTGGGGAGGTAGTGCCATGGTGCACCTCTGAGACCGGGACGGCCACCGTGGGAGCCTACGGGGTGGCGGCCACCTCGGGAACCTGCGCAGCGGCAGGCTGCACGTCTCTGCCAGCCGACCGGAGGGACCCGACCCTCCCTGGATGGACCGAATCAAATGGATTTTGGCGACGTGAGGAAGAAGATGAACCTGCATCATGGCAGGGGCCGACGTACTCTGCGAGGCATGCGTGTCCCTGGCTCCCTGCTCACCGGCGCGGCAGGCACCCATGTCACTCCTCGTGCGGGCAAGCTGGACTCCCTTGGCGGCGCCCGTGAACTTCCGCGGCGGCGATGGGAGGAATGGCCGGCTGGCGGCCGCGGGCACGCGTGCTGGCGTTGCGTCGCAGGCGCGGAGGCGCACGGCGGGGGGCCGCGGCTATCCTCCCATCGGCGAGCAGGGAGGCCTCGGGGGCGGCGTAGGACGGAGGTCAGGGACCTTCCCGGGGATGGGCGCGGCGGAGTTGAGGGCCCCTCCCGGAGGCGGCGGGGGCGGAGTTCGAGGCTCTCCCGGGCGGCGCGCTGGTTTTCGGAGGCGTTGGTTTCCCGAGGGCGGCAGCGGTGCGCGGGCCACGACCTCCCGCGGCGGCGGCGGTGCTGGGGCCTCGACCTCCCCGGACAATGGCGGCACGGTATCCGCAATCTCCCGGGGCCGGTTAGGTGAGAGGAGTCCTGCCGGCGGCGCGTTGGTGGCGACGGCGGCCGTCGATTGGGGAGGGAAGAGGTTCCGCGGCCGCCGGTGGGAGAGGGGAGGGGCGTTGCGACCGCTAGCGAGGGCTACTCGCCTGAGAAGGTCGGAGCGAGGCAGCGCACTGGTGGGGGCGGCGGCGGCAGGGTGGGGTGCGGGAGGTGGAGGTGGGGGTCGGAGTGGGTTGACCAGGAGAGAGAACACATCGGGCCGGTGGGTGGGGATGTTTTTTTTATTTTGGTCGGTTCGGTTCGGGAAAAAAGGTGATCGGGAGGGGACTTGATTCGGGATAAGAAGGTGATTAGGATGGGAAAGTTGTGCTGAATAAGTATTCTACAAACACTTAAGGGGTTGTGCAGAATAATCCTACCCTATATATATATATTATATGGCATGTTTGTCTTTCTAGTTCCAATATATAGGGGATACTCCACCAAATCCTAAATCGGCTAAGATGTGCAAGAAATTCAATTTCATATCTATATGCACATATTTATGTGGAGTGTTTCCTATATATTTTAGTTTATCTAACTACTACGGGACCCAATGAGTTTGGGAACCATTTTGTGCTTGAATTTTGTTTTAGGTACAATGGAGATGCATTGGATGATTGCCTCATTGATAATGAAGGTGTTCTCACCGCGTGATTATTGGAGTCAAGCTTTGATGATAAACAAACTCTCATCTTCTTCATCGTCAATGTATCTCGGTAACAAGTATCTACCTCATGCATACTTTTCTAGTCTCAACCTTGTGTAGGTTGCTTCTTGGCATGAAAGCTTTTATGTGCAATTGTTGTGGTTTTGGTTTATTTCCTTCACTTGGTATATCTTTGTGATATTTGTGATGAAATTGCAAAAACGTTCTTCTTCAATTGGTATTATTTCTTTGTGATACTTGTTGCCTATCTCAAAGTATCTACACTATCTCTTGTTCCCTTAGTGATATGTGTGATGCATTTGATGTGTTTGAAGTTCATTTATATACAATGAGATAAATTTGAGCTATGTGCTATGCGTTTAAGCAACTATCTCTTTTGTATATTCATGACTTCCCTTTTGGATACCGTGGTCTCTCCTTCATCGACCATTTCATATGTGCAAGTTTCTTTGTGGATGTATATCATTAATGATTTGTCTACTTAGAAACCTATACATATGAGAGAGGTCACCTTTTAGTTGGTATCCTATTTCTTGTGAGCTACCTTGATTTCTATCTATAATTCTTTGGTGGCTCCAAATTTGTTTCATGAGTGTTGTTGGGGAGATGACCCCCAGATACCCTAAGTTGCTCATTCTCCAAACTGTCCAAGCCGGCCAGCCCAAGGCGGACATACCCGTCTGGCTTCGGGGCGCCCCCATCCGGCTTGAGGGCAGCCGGACCTACCAACCGACAGGTCCGTACAAGTTGGACAGCCTCACACAACCGTCACCGATGAACAGTATGTCCGATCGGGTGTTACCTTAACACGACATGATGATCCGGCTCAAGCCGGACTGTACCGTAGATGATGTCATAGGGGCAACCATGTAATCTCCTTGTAACCCCAAACCCTAGCTCGCTGCCTATATAAGGCGAGCTAGAGCCCCTGCGAGGGGCAGATTCTCATAGACACACACAGGCAGATTCCTAACTCCCACGATGATCATCATCTTCCACCTCCAGCCGGCTAGACCGCCAAGCCGGCCACCACCAGAAACAGCTCCAGGAGCACCATTGTAGCCCGAACCTTGTGATCTTGCAATAAGAAAGTAGAAGTGCAGGACGTAGGGGTGTTACCTCCACACGAGGGCCCCGAACCTGGGTACATCGCGTGTGTTTGCCGTGCTTGTTACCCAATCCCGCGCGAACACCATCGTTGCCTTGCTCCACAAACTTCCCCATCTCTGATGGGTATGCCGTGCTATCCACCACGACATTTGGCGCCCACCGTGGGGAAAGCGACGAGCGGAGTCATGTTCTGCGCGGGATCCCATTCCGTTGATGACCGGCGCGTCGTCTCCGGCCTCGTGCTCTCCATCGGCTCCATCGGCTGCATCATCGACAACACCAGGAGCTTCGCCGACGTGGGCTTCACCATCGGAGGCGTCGTCATCACCTTCGGCGACTTCCCCGTCTACGTCGCCGTCGCTGCGAAGGAGTACCCGGAGGAGGTTCTCACGTGTTTGGCTCCATCGGCCTTCGACGCCGGCACGCGCAATTGCAAGTCCTCCTTCGATCACCTCGACTCCGGCGGTGCGGACCGCGACGACGCCAAGCTTGTCTACGCTGAGGTGCACATCGTCGAGCATGCGGCTACAGTAGGCGCTGTCGGCAAAACCATCCACGAGGCTGGCGAACCTTCTCAACTCCAACGCAACCTCGAGGCAGACTTAGCTGCTGAGCACACCGATCACGCCGAGTGCAGATCCAACTACAGCGGCGGCCGAGCTCGAGAGGATGCGCCAGCACATCTATGACTAGGCGCTCCACCTCGCCTCAATGCAGCGCCGGCTCAACACCACGATGCGTGAGTACAACACCGTCCACGGCTTCGAACCGGCTAGAAGCAACATTGATGTAGCCCAACCCACGTCCATCACGATGACAAGCCACCCGACACATCCCAAGTCACCATGGGCGTCAAAGGTGAACTCCTTCCTCTTCGAGATCTCATTTCCTACCCTTTGGAATGGTATGCTACTTGAGCATCCGCCCCTTTGCATTGCTAGGTTTGACACGATGGATATGAAGCCGATGGGAGGTGCCGAGGAAGCCCAAGAGTTGATTTCATCCAAGGCGTACGCGTGGATGAGGACGAGGAAGCGTCAAGGCAAAAGCACAAGGCAGGAGCCAGCCGGCCCCCAGGCCGGCCTAGGCCGGCTCCTAGGCCGGGCCTCCTCCAGACGCTTCCGGCCTCCAGGCCGGCTCCCAGGCCGGGCACCCTCCAGACGCTGCCGGCCTCTAGGACGGCCCAGGCCGGTCCCCTCCAGACGCTGCCGGCCTCCAGGCCGGCCTAGGCCGGCTCCCAGGCCGGGCCTCCTCCAGACGCCGCCGGCCTCCAGGCCGGCCCCCAGGCCGGACCCCCACCTTTCTCCCCCCATTGTACTAAGACTATAAATAGCTTTCCCCCTTTTCCATTTGAGGTAGAGAAGAATGAACTAGAGTTGAGCGTTGCTCCTTCCCGTGATGGGTTCCTCCGAGGAGGATGATGAATCTCTTGTTGTAGCTACTCTTTCACTTAGGTGTCTCTAGTAGTGCAAACCAATCTTTCACTGCGGTGATTCTATTGGATCGGTGGACCGGCCGGTAAGAGAAATCGGTTCCATTAAGCGTGTTGTTGACTTGGGTTTTGGGATCCGGAGGCTGCTCCGTTGGGGGTTTGTTGCCGGGTGATTCTCCCTCGTAGGCTTCGCGAGTTATCCCCCACGAATTTGCCCTTTTCCCCCGTGTTCTTCGTTTCCACCTCCGTGTTCTTCGTGTTCATCCTCTTTCCCCCCTCAAATCCGTGAAGATCGGGCCAACCCCCTACATCATATGGTATCAGAGCAAGGGTTGCCACGGATTTGCCTTTGTTTCCACCCCCATATCCACAAAATTTTTCTTTGATTTTGCTAATTTCGAAAATTTCCACAAAAAATAGCCCCAAATTGCTTTTGGATCGATCTGAGATTCTTGTGAGTTTTGGTAGGTTTTGATCCGTGGATCCATTGCTATACTTGTTGATCTACATCCCTTTGCGTTCCCATGGCCAAATTCCTTTGATTTCCCCTCCGATTTGGTGTTTTTCGGGCCGTTTTTCCGCCCAAATCGCACTTTTTCGCGTCACGGGAAGGTAGCCCAGCCGGCCTCCAGCCCGGCCTAGGCTGGCCTCTAGGCCGGACCCCCGGCAGAAGCCGCCGGCCTCCAGCCCGGCCCAGGCCGGCCCCCAGGCCGACCTCCCTGCAGAAATTTTGTTTTGGCCATAACTTTTCACTCCGGACTCCGTTTTTGGTGATTTTCATCTCTAATCGAAGCTACGGACAAGCTCTACATCACCACGGCGGTTGATCCATCATCTATTGCCACCAAATTTCGTGAGCAAGGAAGGGACATTCCACTCCAACGGGTGAAGATCGTCGACGAAAGGTATAACATCCCCGAACCTTCTCCCACCTTGCATCACTTGTTAGCCAAGCCATTTGTGCCTATCTTACCTATTGAGACTAGCTCATCTATGATTGCTTGGGCTTTGCACACTTGATACCTCATAGTGTTCCGAGCAAACCTTGTATGCGCTAGTTCATATAGTTGTTGTTGGCAAGCAAAGTGAGAGGCAAAAGAGAAAAAGAGAGTAAGAGGCCAAAAGAGAATAGAAAAAGAATCAAAAGAGAGCAAATAAAAAGAAAATAGCCTCATTGCCTAATCTCTTATGGTAGACGCGCAAGCTCGATGAAAAATTCATAGGTGTGGTATCTTTGTGCAAATCTTGTAGCCCACCAATAAATTGCAATCGAGTTGGTTTCTCTTGTACTTGTGCGACTTGAGCTTTAGTCTTCGCTAGGTCCATCACTAGCTCATTTTTGGTTGCACAAGTCCCACTCTTCAAAGCGTGTGTTTCTATGTGCTTCACTCCTATCCTTTGAGATCGACTTGTATTTGCTTTGTGGTCATCGTGGTTCTCTACTTGCCTTTACAATATCTTGGTTTCCGGTTGTTCCATTTGCTTTCCACATTTCATACCTATCCACTCATAAGCCGTGTGTGTTTTTGAGTTGCGTTTGGATCTTTGAAATTCAAGTCACCCGCATTCTTGTGTACCGGTTTCTCTTGGCATGGTCCACTAGTTCCAATACTATCTACTAGGTGAGGTTGGTTTCTTAGTTCCTCCCACTCCACATATATATACACTTGTCTTGTGATTGACCATGTCTAGTGAGAGCGGAGCATCCTATGGAGGCCATGATGATGAGAACATGATGAGCGACAACGACTACGGTGCGCCAAGCATGGATGACATCATGAGCGACAACGACTACGGCGCCCCGAGCATGGATGACATGGTGGACCACGACATCGACGACACCTCCACGAGCATGGACTACATGGCGGAGCACCACCACTACTACGACTATGACGCCGCAACCGTCCACGACATGGAGAGCTACACCGACTTCGAGCCCACAAGCGTCAACGCCATGGTGGACCACTACAACGGCTACAACTCCAATGATGTGGCGGGACCCTACATGGACTACGACTCCTCAAGGCACGTCAAGGATCTGCCACGCGCTACACATCATGTGGACGACGACACCGACGATGAGTACCCACCTCGGCGATCCTCAAGACAAAGAACTCAAGAGCGCCACCGCCGTCAAGAACCTACAAGCTCAAGGAGACGGAGCTCAAGGCATCTTCGCCTAGAGGACAAGGAGACACGCCCTCCCCCTCGACGTCAAGCTACTTCACCCTCAAGACGGCGGCCAACGCAAAGTGCCTATGCACATGAGTCTTCGTCAAGGAACACCAAGGATCTTCATCGGCGTACGTCTACTCATGATCATCATCGACGCCACTATGAGGACTCAAGCTACTCAAGGCCACGCCATCACGCATCTACATCAACTTCCAAGATGGCGGCAAGTACGCATCATATGGAGTCTCCTCCGCGCGCCACAACCAAAAGAGCGTCCAAGCATAGATCAAGCTACACGAAGGAATTGGAAAAACTCAAGGCCAACCTCGACGAGTGGAAGACCAAGTGCGACACCGACAATGCCAACTTCGAGCAAGCCAAGCTCAATGCCGACGCCGATTGCGTCAAGCTCATGGCCGACCTCAAGACCATCCGCGAGGAGTTCCTTGCCGGGTTATCCAAGTTCTTCAAGCCCTCACATGACTCTTCAGCGAGCTTATCATCGACTCCACTACAAGATGGTGACCATGAAGATGGCGAGAAGACGGTCGAGCATGGGATTTTCCCTTCGACCAAGGAGGCGAGCATTGAAGAGGCTACCACTTGTGACGGCGAGCCAAGTGAAGAGGTTGAGCATGGGAGTGTCCCTTCAACCAAGCCGTCGAATGGAGTTGAGACTACCGAGCCTATCCCTATGTGCTTGAATGATAAAATGGTACCAATCCCATGTGAGCATGAGAGCCACCTAGCCCACTTGAGTGAGAGTGCAAGTGAGTTGAGTGCCTCCACCATATGCGAGATTGAGTGCTTCCACTTTGAGGGAATGAGTGATACACGCCTTGAGTTGGGAGAGGTAGCTGATAGGTCAAGTGAGGCCATTTCGATTTCTAACAACTTACCCTCTACCTCTAGTGTGTTCTCTCATGTTCTACTAGGTTCAATGGACGATGAGACGCCAAGCCTCGACATGATGGTGCCTGTAACAGCCCCAGATTAGTACCCTAAAATATGGGCCAAATTTTCGCTTTTTGTTTTGCATTGCATCATGGCATTCTTATTTGAATTGCAAATTCTAAATAAAGCAACACCTGGAAATTAAAACAAAGGAAGCAAACCCTTTCCAAACTTCCAACCCAAATGCAATGGACAGCTTGGCAACAACTAAATGAACTTCCAAATTGTTTAGGGAAGTTCCACTTTTGCCTCTTACCACCTTTCTCTATATTTCCGAATGTTGCCAAATGATAGATACATTTGAGAATCCCAAAATTAGTTTAATTAAATTCTATTTTTGGAACCAAGTTGAACTTTCCAGAAATTTAAATTAAACTTATGTGGAGCTTCATTGATATAATATGGGCCTCCATAAATATTTTCATAATTTATTGAAATGGCTAATTGCTCCAAATAAATCTATTTTGGAATTTATCAAAAATGGCTTTAACCAAACCCTATGAACAAATATGGGGCAAAACTTTTTATTTTGAAGCCAAACTTTTTGTGGTGCTTCTAAAGGTCATGGGGAGGCTCTACAAATTTTTCCACATTTTATAAAATTGTATAAAGGCCCCAATTAAATTGTTAACAGTTGCTGCAGGACCTCTTTGTAATTTAATTTAAATCAGCCAGGGGCGTTTCTGCAAAAGTAGCATCCCTCCCTCCACTGTGGCGACAGGGTCGGCGCCCTGCCGCCCATGCCGCCCTGCCGCCGTGGCCACGCAGGCAAGAGCGACGCCGTGGCCCCCCCTGGTGGTCGAAGACGCCTGCCACGACATCGACGACCTCCCCTGCCCACTCTTTTCCCTTCTCCCCCACCTGCTCCGCTCGATTTCGCTCCCCCTCACTCGCCCGCGTTCCCCTCCGGCCGCCGCCTCGGTCGACCACGCCGCCGTCAACCGGAGCAGCCCCGGTTAGATCGAAGACACTAGGAAGAACAGCCGCATTCTCCTCTCCCTCCGTGCGCAAGTAATCGGGCCGGGGTCGCCTACATCGGCGCCGGCAGCCGTTTCTCCTCCCGCACTGGTCGAGCTCGGTCGAGCTCCCGCTCGTTGCCGTCGGCTCCTCCCGCCGTCGCCGATCACCGTCCCGGGCTCAGGGTGAGCTTCCGCCTCATTTGCTCTTCTCCCCGCCTCTTTTCCCTCTCGCCGTTGCGCCGTTCCATCGCCGCCGGCGTCCTCGCACGCGCGCTTGACGCGGTCACCGTGCCCCGGCCTGGGCATCGGCCTGAACCGGCCAGCGGGCCGGTTGCTTCCGAATGAGGCCCGGCCTAACGCCCGGACTGGGCCGGCCAAAAGGCCGGAGGCCTCTGGCACTACCCCGGCCAGGCGCCCAGCCTGGGCCGGCACCGAGGCCGGACCCCTCGGGCCACCCCACGGCCTGTGCCCCGGTCTGGGCCGGTTTGGAGGCCGGCCCGTACAGTAATCTCTGCAAATTTGGAAAATTAAATTGGAGTTTAATTAATTCATATCTATTTGAAAAATGCCTCAATTTCGACGATTCAAGTTTCAAAATGTTCGGTAAAACAAACTCCACCCCTTGGAGTCATTGTAATCTTCTTTTGGTTTTGATTTATTTTGGTTATTTAAGAATTCCTAAAATGGGTTATTTAAATCCCAAATTAGGAAAATGCATAACTTATTAAACAATTGTCCAAAAATTATGATTTAAATATCAAAGTGATCAACATGTCAAATGCTATCAAACCATGCACTTATCACATCATGATCACAAACTTTTACTTGATGTTATTCATAATTTGATTAAATGAATTAAATTGATTTATTTAATTAATTTGTCATTTATTCATCGGTGCTCCGAAATTTACAAATAAATTACCGAAATGATCGGAAGGACGAAACCTATCCATTCATGTCATGTTCATGCATAATTGAGCCACTTCTCCAATAATTTGTTATTTTATAAAGAAATGTGGCCACTAAGATAAATATGGGGTTGCTTCCAAATAATTGCACTAACTATTTGGCTCCTCATTTAAATTTGTTTTTAATTTATATAATGATATCGTAGCATCAACTTGACATGTCATCATGTGTTTGAGCATCGCATCTTGTGTTCGTGTGATTTATGTGTTCTTTGCTTTTCTCTTTTGGGTATCGATAGATTCCGGAGTCGAGGGTCTCTCTAACTACCCCGGCGAGCAGTACTTCACGACCGGGCAGCAAGGCAAGAGATAACCTAACCTTCTTGGCATCTAGCATCCTATGATTTTATCAAATTATTTTATCCACCATAATATTGCATGCGGTTCAAATGTCCTTTTGGTAAATATTAGAATATCCTATTGATGCATGTCCTTCCCCGAGCCATCACATGTATCCCTACCTATGAAACCTAGGGTTGAATTGTTGGCCGAGATAAATTAGAATTGTTGTATTCATATGCTAGCTATGCTTAGCCATGCTTAGATTTGCTTAGTTGAGATACTAGTCATGTCCGTTATTGAATTCCATATTTATTGTTGAAGATGGAATGATGCGGACTTGGTGGATATGTGTGGTGCTTAATTAAAATGCTAAGAAGGCTTGGATGAGTTGCCCTCGGGGAGGGTGGTTTGCCTCATTCTTGCCGCCTAGGATGAGAGTGCTTTTAGCTAGAACCAAGAACCGAGCGTGCTGCCATTGGTGGGTGTATGGGCGCCTTACTAACTGAATAACTTGTGCGGGCGTATCCAAGGGTCCTCTAGTTTGCTATTTCCATTTGCCGTGTGTGTGAGCGGAAAAAGGATGATGAGGATGGTGGTGTTAGGACGTGGCGATGGGGCAGGGGCTGAGGCTGGGTAAACTTGCCCTGTGGCCACTGATGACTCTTGGATAGTCTCACGCGAGGTAAAGGTTTAACCGCGCCTGCTTGCCGGCCTTCCCCGGAAGAGGGCCAACTAGGTGAGCCGGACGGTACCAATGGGTAAATTAGTACACCCCTGCAGGGTAAATCTTTTCGAAAAGCCGTGTCCACGGTTATGGACAAACTCTTGGGAAAGGCGGATTAGCTCATAGATAACATTAACCTAATTGATATGGCAGCTAAAGGTTGCATTAATCAACTTGAGATAAAGGTTCATTTCCTCGAGGGTGATTCGAGGGAGTGCCTTTGGTGGAGATGAGTGGTTTGGCTACAATTGGGTTCGTCGAGAACCGAAGATGAAATGTTACTCTCTTATCCCCTTTATGAAAAATATTCTGAATAGACGCTGCCTTGTATCTTTTATATCTTTTATTGAAACTGGCTTTATGCAAAAATAACTACATATAAAGCTTTAGAGCCTCCGTCAGTCATTGGGCCTATATCGCCCTACTAAACTTGCGAGTACATCGTACTCAGTCTCTCTTTGCTGCCTCTATATTTGTATTTCAGAGGAGGACGACGCCGAGCGACTGGGTGGTTTCTTCGTTGACGTCGACTACTAGTCTGGGGTTCCCAGGTGGCAGCTTGGGACCGTGGAACAAGCTGGCTGGGATGATGTTTATTGTAGGCCTCTTAGGCCATATTTTTGCTTCTTGTTGTTAGACAACACTACCCGCTTCCGCTTGTTGAATTGTTGGATCTGTGATCCTTTTGCTTGTAATATTTGTATTCTTCTCGTCTTATGAGTTGCTATACTTTTGTGTCGTAGAGTCATGCTTTGTGCCAGTTCTGTTCCACAAGTCTCGATCTTTGTCTTATACATTGATGGTTGTGTCGGATTCATTGCCTCAATGTATAATTCCGGGGTCGGGGCGTTACAGTGCCTATGATGGAGAAGATGTACATGGAGGATGAAGGCGATGCCAACCCATGTCTACATCATGATGAACAAGTCGGCCACATGGACGCCGCTACCTCTACTAGAACACCTACTTCTCATGAGCGGGACTACAAAGGTACGCATATGGGTGTTGATGATGCCATGATCCCACTATTGGACATGATGACTTGTGATTGCTTGCATGCTATGGATTTATCTTTTGATGTCACCTATGATTCTTTCATATTCCCATGTGATACCTTGTTCCAAACCAATGTTGATCATGTGGAATTTCATATGTGTGATGATCTTGCCACATACATGCCTTGCTATGAATCTTTTCACTTTTCTCCCATTGTTGCATGCAATATGTCGAACAATTTCTCGTTCACATGTGTTGCTTCCAATGATGATAAAATGCTTGACAATGAGTTTGCCCCCATAGCATTCTCACATTTTGGAGATTTGTCTTGTTTGAGTGTTGAGTTTGCTTCCTTCTTCGTTTTGCATGTTGCCCATCCGCATACTTCATATATTCAATTTGATTGTAGTGCGTTTGGTGATGTGCAAATGGAGAGATGCATCATAATGGATGATGCATTCATGTACCATGCACACAATTTCTTTTTATGGAATTTCGTCTGTAATGGCTCACGCTTCATAATGTCAACTTCAATTGAACATGAGTTGACAAAAAGAGCTCTTGAGAGCATTTTCCATGAGAGTTGTGGAACCAATCCACCTCTATGCCCTTTTCCATGTTTTGCATCGAACAAATTGAACAATTGCTCTTTCCTTTGGTTCGCGTGCAAACATGTGAGTGCTTTGGTTTTCCTTTGTGACTTTCATGCTCCCTTGATCTTCCTTGTCAATGATTTATGTGTTGCAAAAAGCATGATGAACAATTGTTCTTTCCGTTGGCTTATTTGCAACCATAATGGTATTTTGAGCATGTCTTGTCATGAGGCTTTTGAATGTTGTTTTCTTGGTGTTGCAACAAAATCGATGAGAACTTGCTCTTCTCTTTGCATTGTTTGCACCCATCTTGGCGATGATAAGAGCCTCTCTCACTTTGTGTGGTTCACAAAATTCTCTTTCCGATGCTTTCCATGCAATAAACATCATATGGTTCAAATTGAGATAGCTATCTTAGCCTTCTCTACTTTTCTTGGAGATTTTGTGTTCCCACATTTTGAGGATGTTTGGACGAGTTGCTTGCACATTGACCTTGCATTTGTATTCCATTCCATATATTTGTGTTGTGCTAATGGTGTTATGAACAAATTCGGACATGTCGTCAATGATGTGCTCCTCTATCATGCACGCACATGTTTTGCTTGGTCTTTGGTGCGTATAGGTATCAATGGCGGCATGGTGAGTTCCACTTCAACGTCAAGCCATCTATCTCCTTCACATGATGAGGACGTGCTAGCGTCGAGGACGACGCTTTTCGAAGGAGGGGGAGATGATGTAGCCCAACCCACGTCCATCACGATGACAAGCCACCCGACACATGCCAAGTCACCATGGGCGTCAAAGGTGAACTCCTTCCTCTTCGAGATCTCATTTCCTACCCTTTGGAATGGTATGCTACTTGAGCATCCGCCCCTTTGCATTGCTAGGTTTCACACGATGGATACGAAGCTGATGGGAGGTGCCGAGGAAGCCCAAGAGTTGATTTCATCCAAGGCGTACGCGTGGATGAGGAGAAGGAAGCGTCAAGGCAAAAGCACAAGGCAGGAGCCAGCCGGCCCCCAGGCCGGCCTAGGCCGGCTCCCAGGCCGGGCCTCCTCCAGACGCTGCCGGCCTCCCGGCCGGCTCCCAGGCCGGGCACCCTCCAGACGCTGCCGGCCCCAAGGCCGGTCCCCCTCCAGACGCTGCCGGCCTAGGCCGGCTCCCAGGCCGGGCCTCCTCCAGACGCCGCCGGCCTCCAGGCCGGCCCCCAAGCCGGACCCCCACCTTTCTCCCCCCATTGTACTAAGACTATAAATAGCTTTCCCCCTTTTCCATTTGAGGTAGAGAAGAATGAACTAGAGTTGAGCGTTGCTCCTTCCCGTGATGGGTTCCTCCGAGGAGGATGATGAATCTCTTGTTGTAGCTACTCTTTCACTTAGGTGTTTCTAGTAGTGCAAACCAATCTTTCACTGCGGTGATTCTATTGGATCGGTGGACCGGCCGGTAAGAGAAATCGGTTTCATTAAGCGTGTTGTTGACTTGGGTTTTGGGATCCGGAGGCTGCTCCGTTGGGGGTTTGTTGCCGGGTGATTCTCCCTCGTAGGCTTCGCGAGTTATCCCCCACGAATTTGCCCTTTTCCCCCGTGTTCTTCGTTTCCACCTCCGTGTTCTTCGTGTTCATCCTCTTTCCCCCCTCAAATCCGTGAAGATCGGGCCAACCCCCTACATCAAACATGGACGCACGAAACGAGATCAGGCACAGAGGAGGGAACCTATGCGGCGCCATGGACCGCGCCAAGAACGACTACCCCGACATCGTCCAACCGGAATACAGCTGCCCGGTCCAAAACCTGAAGGCGGCGGAGATAGCAGCCGCCGAACTCCCTCACCTCCAAGGCGAAGAGCTGCGCCAGCAAATGTACCGGGTTCAAGAACTCGTCGCCAGGGCAAATCGAATGCAGCGGGAAACCGAGCCGGCCAGAAGCAGGGACTTGGTGCTCTACGCTCCTCCCCCAGCTACGACGCAGCCGGCAAGTCCAAGCAAGGCTATGAGGCATCATCGACAAGCCGCGGCAGGGAAAAGAACAAGCAGCCACGAGCTCATCGCGAGAGAAGCGCAAGTTCACACCCACGAGACCACGGCCGTGATCCGGCTGGACGACATGAAGATGGCGACGACAACAACCCGCGAGTCGGACGTAGCGTCAAGGAGCGAATCCGCCACAAGGTCACCATCGACCAACGCCTGGGGCCATTGGGACCGGAAACCAGCAACGACGCTCGGCAACGCATCCAGTCGCTCAAGTCCTCAAACATCATCGAGAAAGAAGACATTGCCGCGCATCGCTGCTGCGGACCACGCATCCGGACGGAGCAGTTCCCGAAAGGATTCACGTTCCCAAGGGACATGCCCAAGTATAACGGCACTGCCAAGCCGGAGGACTGGCTAGTCGACTACGTAACCGCAGTCAACATCGCAGGCGGCAACAAGCGGGTGGCCGTACGCCATGTGCCGCTGATGCTCCAGGGATCGGCTCGGACCTAGCTGAACAGCCTTCCGGCTGAATGCGTCAACAGCTGGCTGGACTTCGAGGAAGTGTTCAATCGCAACTTCACCGGCACCTACCTGCGACCAGGCAACGTGCAGCTACTCGCAGTGTGCAAACAGAAGGAAGACGAGTCGGACCGTGCCTATCTAACCCGGTGGACCAGCCTACGCAACACCTGCGAGAGAATCCTGGAATCCCAAGCCGTCCAGTACTTCGTCCAAGGCTGCCGAGATCAGACTCTACTCCGGCTCAAACTACAAAGAAGAACCCGAAGACTATGGCGCACCTAATGGCAATCACCGACGAGTACGCCACCGCCGATGCGGCTATGGCCAATCCGATTCGACTCGACGAAGCCGGCAGGATCGTCAAGGACGGGCCAACTACACGCCGGAGCCGGACGGAAATGCAAGAGGGAGGAAGATCAACCCGGCACGACTCTGACGTGTCCGGCAAATGCAAGTCCACGGACGAGCGCACTGAGTCCAAGGTCGTCGCCACCACAGAGGGAAGGCCAGCCGGTGGTTTTGATAGCCGCCGCGTGAGGACCAGCAGCGACATGCGTTGGAGAAGGGCGAGGAACAACTACGAGTCTTTGCTCGACCGACCATGCCGGAACCATGGCGACCGGCCGGCTAACCACACCGTCAGGCAATGCAACCTCGGTTGTCCAAGGCCGCCACCACCATACGAGCGGCGGGATTTACCTCCTCCGCCAAACGAAGCCGGACGTGATGACCGGAGTCGTGACGACAGGCGCCGTGATGACCGCGATCGTGGCGACCAGCAACGTGAGGACCAAGGAAGGGAACGCCTACCATCTCCACCGCCATGGGGCTATGACGAGTAGCAGAATCCAGACGCCGCATACATCGTGTTCATCAGCGAGCGCGACGACAAGCGAAGCCGGCGCGAACGTTTCAAGGAAGTGAACGCTGTGCTACCCCCTGTCCCCCAGTATCTCAACTGGTCGGAAGAGGCGATCATATGGGACCGCAGCGACCAACCGGATGTGATGCCCAACCCAGGCGGCTACGCTCTAGTCTTGGAACCCATGCTCATCTCCCCCAAGCGCGCATGCACCTTTTCACACGTCCTCATCGACGGAGGCAGCAGCATCAACTTACTCTACCGCGACACGTTGGGAAAGCTCGGCGTCTCCGAATCCAGCCTGCTGCCAAGCCGGACGGTCTTCCACGGCATTGTCCCCGGACACGCCGGCTCCTCCATGGGGCTAATCCGGCTTGACGTCTTGTTCGGCTCCAAGGAAAACCACCGGCGCGAATCCGTCATGTTCGAGGTGGTCGACCACACCAGCGCTTATCACGCCATCCTTGGGCGGCCGGTGCTCGCCAAATTCATGGCGGTGCCGCACTATGCCTACCTCAAGATGAAGCTGCCAGGTCCACGCGGAATCATCACTATCTTCGGAGATTACAAACGCTCCATCGCCTGCGCCACTGACAGCACGAAGGTGGCCGAGACCATGATCTACGATGAGGAGATGCGGCAGTTCAAGCGCAAGGCCAGCGAGGAGAAGCTGGAAATACCGGAATCGGCCAAGCCGGATGGAGAATCAAGCTTCCAGTCGGGACGAGACACTAAGAAGATCTACTTCGACGAAAACGACAAGTCCAAGTTCGTCACCGTGGGGGCCAACTTGGACCCCAAATAGGAAAGTGAGCTCGTCGAATTTCTCCGTGAGAACCGGGACATCTTCGCATGGTCCCCCAAGGACATACCTGGTGTACCGAGGGAATTCGCCGAGCACTCTCTTCACGTCCGGGCAGACGCAAAACCGGTCAGACAATCTTTGCGTCGCTTTGTAGAAGAAAGAAGGAAAATAATAGTGCAAGAAATAGCCCGGCTGCTCGCAGCCAGCTTCATAATGGAAGTTCAACACCCAGAGTGGCTGTCAAATCAAGTCCTGGTACTCAAGAAGAACGGGAAGTGGCGAATGTGCATCGATTACACCAGTCTCAACAAGGTCTGCCCCAAGGACCCCTTCGCCTTGTCGCGCATCGACCAAGTGATCGACTCAACGGCCGATTGCGACTTCCTCTCCCTCCTAGACGCATACTCCGGCTACCATTAGATACCACTGAATCCGGAAAACCAACTCAAGACCTCCTTCATCACCCCCTACGAAGCATACTGCTACACCACCATGCCATTCGGCTTGAAGAACGCGGGATCAACATATCAGCGATGCATGCAAAAATGCCTGCACGATCAAATCGGCCGCAACGCGCATGCATATGTTGACGACGTCGTCATCAAAACCAAGGAGAAGCGTACCCTGCTCGACGACCTCAAGGAAACATTCGACAACTTGCGCCATTTCCAGATGAAGCTCAACCCGGAGAAATGCGTGTTCAGCATGCCAGCCGGACAGCTACTCGGCTACCTTTTGTCGGCACGAGGAATCAAAGCCAATCCGGAGAAAATTGCCGCCATCGAGAACATGCGAAGGCGAAGAAGCGTAAAGGACATCCAAAAGTTCACCGGCTGCCTGGCATCCCTTAGCCGGTTTGTCAGCCGGCTTGGAGAAAAAGCTCTTCCACTATACCACTTGCTGAAGAAAGCGGACATGTTCGTCTGGAACGAGGCAGCCGATGCCGCCTTCATCGAGCTCAAGCGCGCGCTCGTCACCACCCCCGTTCTGGCACCCCCAACACCGAAGGAACCCATGCTTCTCTACATCGCCGCCTCGAACCGAGTCGTCAGCATCGTCCTTGTGGTGGAACGAGAAGAAGCCGGCAAGCAGCAGCTGGTACAGCGGCCTGTGTATTACCTTAGTGAGGTGCTCTCGCAATCGAAGCAAAACTACCCACACTACCAGAAACTCGCGTATGGCGTATACATGGCGGCGAAGAAGCTGAAGCACTATTTTCAAGAGCATCCGATTAAGGTGATAAGCGAGGCTCCACTTGCCGAAATCATATGCAACAAAGACGCAACCGGAAGGATTGCAAAATGGGCAATCAACCTGGCGGCACACGGAATCGACTACGAAAAGAGAACGGCAATCAAGTCGCAAGTGCTCGTCGATTTCCTCGTCGACTGGATGGAAATGGAACACATACCGCCGCCTCAGGACACTGTCCTCCACTGGCTCATGCACTTCGACGGCTCCAAAAGGTACTGCGGACTCGGAGCCGGAGTCGTCCTTACCTCCCCCAAGGGAAGCCGGCTCGAGTACGTACTACAGATCCACTTCACGGCGTCCAACAATGTAGCCGAATACGAAGCACTCGCGCACGGACTCAAGCTCGCCAAAGCCATGGGCATCAAGCGGATCCTCTGCTATGGGGATTCCAACCTGGTGGTCCAGCAGACCACCGGACATTGGTACGCCAAGGACCCCAACATGGCCGCCTACCGCTTCTTCGTCCAGCAACTCGCCGGGTACTTTGACGGATGCGAGTTCCACCACATCCACCGCACCAACAACAAGGCATCCGACACATTGGCGAACATCGGATCTCTCAGGCAAGAAATTCCACCAGGCGTCTCCCTCGAGAAGCTGTACAAGCCGTTCATCACGCAGTGTCCTGGCTCCGACTCCATCCGGATGCCCCAAGGCGTGGAGCCGGACGAGCCGGCTGCTCACAAGGCGGATGCTGTCGAGGTCCTCGTCATCGAAGAAGCTCCGCCATGGACACAACCCTTCCTCGCCTACCTCGCCAACGACGAGCTTCCGGCGGATGAACTCCCCGCCAGGCAAATCAAGCGTCGAGCAAGCGCCTACACCATCATCAACAACGAGTTGTACAAGCGCAGCGTTTCAGGCATCTTTCAGCACTGCGTAAGCTAAGAAGAAGGAATCAAAATCCTCAAGGAAATTCACCAAGGCGAATGTGGCCACCATGCATCATCAAGGGCAATTGTCGCCAAGGTGTTCAGGCACGGTTTCTACTGGCGACTGCGCTGGCAGAAGCAAACCAGCTAGTCCGGCTCTGCAACGGCTGCCAGCGATTTGCAACACAGAAGCATACGCCGGCCGCAGCACTCAGAACAATCCCGATCACCTGGCCGTTTGCCGTCTGGGGACTGGACATGGTCGGCCCACTGAAGACGGCGAGCGGCGGCATGACACATCTGCTGGTGGCTGTCGACAAATTCACAAAGTGGATCGAAGCCAAGCCGATCAAGAAGCTAGACGGCCCAATAGCTGTCAAGTTCTTCAAGAGCATCATATACCGCTTCGTCTACCCCAACAGCATCATCACCGACAATGGCTCAAACTTCGTCAAGGGCGAGTTTTCCATGTTCTGTAGGAGAACCGGCATCCGGCTCGACGTCGCTTCCATCGCGTATCCACAATCTAAAGGGCAGGCCGAACGGGCAAACAGACTCATCCTGCTCGGCATCAAACCCCGGCTGCTCGAGCTGCTCGAGCGGGCAGCCGGCGCATGGCTAGAAGAACTACCGTTCATCCTATGGAGCCTAAGGACGACCCCGAATTGCTCAACCGGCTTCACCCCGTTCTTCCTCGTCTATGGAGCCGAAGCGGTCATGCCAACCGACATCGAGCACGACGCGTCCTGAGTCGTCCTTTTCACGGAAGCGGAGGATAAACAAGCTTACGAAGACGGAGTTGATCTGCTTGAGGAAGCACGCCAACTCGCTGAATCAAGGTCGGCAATGTACCAGCAGCAACTCCACAACTACCACAGCCGGAGAGTCAGGCATGTCCGCTTCCGTGAAGGAGACCTCGTGCTCCGGCTAATTCAAGACACCAAGAACATGCCCAAGTTGTCATCACCCTGGGAGGGACTATTCATCGTAAGCAAAGCACTCATCAACGACGCCTACTACCTGATTGATGCCCGCGAGCACAAGGAAGACAAGATGGACAAGGAAGGAGACGAGACGGAAAGGCCATGGAATGCCTCCCTCTTACGTCGATTCTACATCTGAGAGAATACCATGTATGTATCACCCATGCTATCAATAAAGGAATGAAAATGGCGAACACATGAGAATCTTTGCAATTTTTCTGCTTTCTCGCTTCAGACCTTCCGGCTGCTCCGGCAGCCGACAAACTTTCCTTCCGCGGCCGTGTAGCGTGAACAAGCTCTAAACGGTTAACTCTTCGAATCCGGTTAAGGCCGGCAAGAGAATAAGCTGGAGGATGCCAAACACGTGAAAAACGCTACAAGGAAAGTAGTGCCGGCTGGAAAAAAACCTCGCTTTGCAAACTCGGCCAAGCCGGCAGTCGGCAACTTTTTCTCCCAACACGGATGACTAGCATACACGGCGCTAAACGGTTAACTCTTCGAATCCGGTTAAGGCCGGCAAGAGAACAAGCTGGAGGTTGCCTGCATGTGAAAGACGCGAGAAGAGAATTCGTTGCCGGCTGAAAAAACCCTGGCCTAATAACCCAAACCCTGACGTTATATTAACGTGCATGATCCCGCTGGACGGTGAAGTGCACGCGAATCGCGGAAGGAATGGCTATGAGCGAGTGGATAATTTGGTTCAATAAAATGAAAAATAACATTCATAATAAACCGAGCAAGCTAACCGCTCCATCATTCGTTTAATGCACAAAAAACGCTGCTTGCCGGCTATGGAGCTCCGAAAAACTAGATGCAGAACAACTCGCAGCATATAAAGACCGGAAGCCAGTCAGCATTGTACAGGTTAAAGAGACGAAATAGCAAAGATATCCGGCTTCAAACAATAGATCTGCAACAAAGCAAATTCCAAAGGGCTTACAAGCAGCCACGAAAGGAAACGAAGTACATGAGCAAAAAGAGGCGGTCCACAGCCGGCTGCAGAACCACGTAGACCTAGACCGGAGGTGGCGTCATATTGTCATCGCTCTCCTCCCACTCCTGGAGGCAAACCGTCGAAGACCTTGATGTAGAAGACCCCAGTCCAGCGCTTCAGCTGAAAGCGGACGATGAAAGAAGGAGCCAGCCGGTAAAATATGGCGAAGCCTTTCCAGCCACTGTAAAACTCCACTCGCCGGCGGACCTCTTCACCCTCATGGCCGATGACGACCTAGGAAAACACCTCTGTAGCGCCCCGACCCCAGAACTATACAGTGGAACGTTGTGTAATCGGTCATGCTACACAATTGAGGGTTACTGGGTTTACCAATCCCAGGCCAATACTCCTTGGCAGGTGTGCTCGGAATGGATCATCGGCACACAACACCTCAATCATGCCATAAGCTCAGACATCGCTTCCATGTATAGTAAAGAGACCGAGACTTGTGGAACGAACTGGCACATCACAGACTCTACGACACA
Organism: Puccinellia tenuiflora; assembly: GCA_012064385.1. Classification (NCBI taxonomy): domain Eukaryota; kingdom Viridiplantae; phylum Streptophyta; class Magnoliopsida; order Poales; family Poaceae; genus Puccinellia; species Puccinellia tenuiflora. The sequence continues at coordinate 32,096 of QRDG01002494.1, read as the reverse complement.
AAGATATCATAGTTCAACTCATATAATTGAGAAAGATAGCAAATGACACATCAGAGGTCACTGACCCATCATTACAACAAGCGGAAGCAAATTAAGTTGTCTAAACAACAAGATCCAAATTATGGCCTAAGAGGCCTACAGATAAACTATCCCGTGCCAGCCTGTTCCATGACGTCCCAAGCTGCCACCTGGGAACCCCAGACTACTCGTCGAAGTCAACAGTAGAACCCACCTTCCAGTTCGGTGGCGTCCTCCTCTGAAACAAATAATAAGCAACAAAGCAAGGCTGAGTACGACGTACTCGCAAGAATTAGTAGGGCGATATAGGCCCGATGCTGACGGAGGCTTCAAAGCTATATAAGTGGTTGTTTTGCATAAAGCTAGTTTTGTTTCCTTCCGAAGACTAGGACTCATGGCATCGTCTAATCAGAAGGTTTTCATAAGGGGATAAGAGGGTAACTCTTTTCTCTTCGGTTCACGGAGAACCTACTGTAATCAGCAACTCCAACTATCTCCACCAAGGCACTCCCTCGAATCACCCTCGAGGAAATGAACCTTTATCACACGTTGATTATGCAACCTCTAGCTGCCATTTGATTAAAGATCAGGTTCAGGTTTTCTATGAGCTAATCCGCCTTTCCCAAGAGTTCGTCCATAACCGCGGACACGGCTTTTCGAAAAGATTAAACCCTGCAGGGGTGTACTGTTTTTAGCCACCGGTACCGTCCGGCCCCTTGCCTAGCTATTAGCTCTCTTCCGGGGAAAGCCGGCAGGGCGGGCGCGGTTAAACCTTTACAAAGCATGAGACTATCCAAGGGTCATCGTGACGACAGGACAAGTTCAGCGCCTATTTCAACACCCTGCCCCATCGCCACTCCTATCACCATCATCATCGTCATCATCATCTTTTTCATCACCAACCACACACTCGCAAATGGAAAGCGCAAACTAGAGGACCCTTGGATACGCCCGCACTAATTATTCGGTTAGTAAGGGGCCCATACCCCCACCGATGGTAGCACGCTCGGTTCTTGGTTCTAGCTAAAAGCACTCTCAGCCTAGGCGGCAAGAATGAGACAAAACACCAACGACCTTGTTGGCAACTCATCCCAGCCTTCTTAGCAATTTATTATCAACACAAGTCTCCACCACTGTCCGAACATTCCATTCAATTCACAAGTATGGAAATAATCAACGGACAACTTAAGCATTCGACTAAGCATGGCTAAGCACATCTAGCATGACATACGACAGATATGAATTATCTCAGGCCAACACTTCAACCTATGGTTCATAGGTGGGGAAACAGGTAATGGTTCAGGGAACATGCAATGATAGGATATTATATACACTGACCCAAAACTTGTCACCAGAATCGAATGCAGTAATAGTATGGTAGATAAAATACTTGGGTAATATGAGATATGCCAAGAAGGTTAGGTTAGCTCTTGCCTTGCTGGTAAGTACTGGTCGCGCTGGTTGTCAAGGTATTGTGGTGGAACCTCGACTCCAGAATCTACCGAAACACAAACAACACAAGAAAGGAAATAAATAACAAGAATACAAGGTGCAATGCACAATCATGATGATATGGTCATATTATGCATTGGAAAGGTATTGGGCATCTCCCACAAGTTAAATGGAACCCCTAATATAAATATTGCGATTAACGGGTCAAAACTCCATCTTTAACTTAGTGAATTAGGTGAATATCCAAAAGGTCCAGTACTGAAATATGAGGTAAATATGCATGAAAATGACATTATTTGATAGATATTAACCCACTGATCGTTTTGGTACCTTGTTTGCATTTTTCCGATTAACGGTGAGGAAATAGTGATTGAAACGGTTAAGCAATTGATATCATTTTAACCAATTCGAAAAATGACATCAAAGTAAAAGTTATTTGCATGCTGTGATATTAACATAGGTTGATAGCATTTGCTTTGCTGGTCATTTTGGTATATCATTTGCAATTTTTGAAGCATTATTCACCAAGTTATGAATTATTCCAATAACGGACTTAAATCTGCCATTTTAGCAATTTTTGGTAAACAGCACTAAACTTAATTCTCCAATTCTCTCAAATGACATAGAGGTGATAGCTTATTGTCCACTGATCATTTTGAGCTATTGAACATAATTTTTGGAAATAGAACTCAAGTTATGGATTTAACAAATTCTACATTATTTCTGCCATTTTAGTGTTCAGCAATTAAAGGCAATTTATTTTGACAAACTAAATTAATCAAGGGTACTAACAGATAGACAATTTAGTGCTGAGCATTTGCATATTATTGCAATTTTTGGACAAGTGGTCAAAAAGTTATTCAAATTCACAAGTCATAGGGATTTTCTGTCCTTTGTTTTATATACAGAAATTACACCGAACGTTTTTCACAGACCGTGTACTAGCCACGGAGGCTGACCGGTGGGGCAGCAGCCACGTTGGCAAGCCACGTGGGCGAGGAGACGACGACGTCATCCGCCGGCCGGAGCGGCCCGGCGACGACGGAGCCGCCGATTTAGGGCTCGCCGGAGCTAATCGTGGGTGCGGACCTACTCTACGACTCGAGGGCTACGCGTGGGTGGGTTTGGCTCCACCGGAGACCCACCGGAGCATCGCCGGCGTGCATATCCAGCGGCGGAGCGGCACGGGCGACCACGATGGCGACGAACCAGGGCGAGAGGAGGAGGGAAAAGGGGACGGGGCGGTGCGCCTGCTCACCCCGAGCACGATGACGTAGACGGCGAGGGACGAGGAGGCCGGAGTCGACGGAGATAGTGCTCGGACGGCGGCGGGCCGAGCCGGAGAAGCGGCTCGATTCACCCGACCGGCAGCGTTCCAGCATGCACGAGTCGACGGGGAGGCGTAGGAGAGGTCGGCGGAGACGATGGCGGCGTTGGTCGGCTTCGGGGCGGCCGGACTTGACGGCACGGTGCGGCGGCCGGGGACGGAGAAAATGGCGGCGGCACGAGGGCTAGGGTTAGGGCTGCACGGGAGAGAGGGGAAAGTGAGGGAGGAGAGGGTGGAGCAGCACGGCGTCGTGCTTCTTATCCTCCAGAGGGGGGGCCAAGGCGTGAGGGAGCAGGGGGAAACGACACGGCGACGGCATGGCGCCAGCGGCACTGCCGCCACAGTGAAGGGGAGGAGGGAGCTGACAGGGAGGGCCCCCTGTCAGTGTTTTAAACTTTTCTTTTTCTTTTTCTGCTTCTTTAAAACCAGTAGGGTCTTAGGTATTTTATAGAGCCACTTAAACATTTTCTAAAATTCCACCAAAATTCATGTAGGCTCCCCTTACCATATAGAAGCTTCACAAAAATTGGGGTTGCAAACTAAAAAGTTTTGCACCACATTTATTCATAGGTTTTAGTTATAAACATTTATGGCAATTTCCAAATGGTATTTATTTGGAGCATTTAAGCATTTCCAAAAATAATGAAATTATTCATGGAGGCACTCAATATAGTTATGAAGCTCCCCATGATTTTAGTTTGAATTTTTGGAAAGGTTTGACTTGGGTTCAAAAATAGGAATTGATTTAACTCAATTTTGAAGTCCCAATTTATTTAATTGTTTGGTGAATTTTGACTTTGCCCAAAGCATTATGAAATGCATTCTTGGAACTTCCTGGACAAATATGTAAGTTTAAGAATATTTTGTTTTGACAAGTTGAGCAAATGCATTTGGTTTGGGAATCTTGGGAGTGCTTGCTCCCTCTTAATGATTTTCAATGTTTGCATTATTTAATTTAACAATTTAAATATGTATGCCATGATGCAATGCAAAACAAAAAGTGAAAATTTGGCCCATATTTTAGGGTACCAAATCTGGGCTGTTACAATTCTATCCCCCTTACAAGAATCTCGCCCCGAGATTCCTAGAGTAGGAAGAGGGATGAGGGAGACATGGCAAGCCTTCACTTCAACGATCTTCTCGATCCCACGATGATCTTCCTTGTTGTAGAGAAAAGGTAGCAAGCATGACATGCCGACGAGAAAGTCGGAAGATAGTTCAAGGTGACAGACAAGTTCTCTCCAAGGGTTGGAAATATGAACTTTGCACAAGACCATAAGCCATTGAGGAAAACTAGGAACAACTTGACCAAACGAAGGTCGAACAGAGGATAGGAGAAACGACCGAGAGACATTTTTAGAAACACCACGTTAATGTTCTCCTCGATGTTCTAGATACGACTATCAGGCTTCGGAAAAGCCTTCAATAGGTCATCAAGTGGAGGTCGGACCTTTAAGATCACAAGGGAACCATAAGGGCAACTTCTAGAATAAGTAGCACAATATCCTCATGGAGAGTGGTTTGATTTTACGAAGGCAAGAGGATATTACAATAGACCTTCCAGTTAAGTAGGGCAACCACAACCACAAACTTGCCGGATTTACACAAGGCCTATGTCATACTCTTAAGAACACCAACCATCATTTCTGCTTGAGATTCAGATTTGGTTAAGCGTGCGGATATTTCAGACTTGACACGTCCAAGAGAGGAGTTACAACAGTTAACGAGAGGTAAGGATTCTCAAGATTGACTACAGTGTCAAGCTCCAGAACACTAGCTAGTTGCGAGAGGAAATTTGCTTTTCCAAGCGAACGCTGTGATCTTTAGAGTTTCGACACGAATCTAACCTATTGACCAAAGGTGTGCACCTGAACAAAATGGACTTGGTAGCACAGTCAAACTCGGCTTGATGATCAGATTACCAATCATGCTAAGAGCGCCATCAAAGTCCTTGGACGTCAAAGCAATATCATTTGCTAAGAATATCCGATTACCACACGACTATTCATCCTCAACATTCTCGAGCCCAAGTAGCTCGGAGGTAGATGGATAAGGAAGGGTAAGAGCATCACTTCATCAAGTACGTCATGAGACTAAGCACGACCTCTTGATATTAAAGAGTGTGACACTCTAAGGTTGAACAGAACAAAAGCTAGACAAGCATCTTATTCTGCGGATTACAATACTTTGACCTGGTCCGAGAAATGGACAAGGTACCGGAGTTTGTTTCTCCTAACATCCCGATGTGGAATGTATTGACGGACCACAAGGGTAACATGCTTCGGAACACACCAATGCACGATAAATTTGACTGTCAACAGACAGATAAAGGTCGGACAGCAATTCAGGAGTAAGAACATGCTTTAGGAGAAATCCCAAGATGTTACAGAAACACAGATAGCACTCTTCCAACAACTCGTGCTGAAAGGGTTTCACTAACAAGTGTTATTGGAGGGAAAACACAAACATTGATAGAAAACTCGCGAAGAGCAATCTTGTCGTGATCCAGATGGTTTCATGACAGAAAGTCTAGATACGGCTAGTGACAGAGAAGAGCATTGTTGCCGCAATTCAATTACGACTACAACCACCAAATTGAAGATTAACTTCAAACATGGCCAACCTGATGTAGGGTTTGACAATTAACATCAGGATTCAACGGGAAAGATCTTGGGTTAAAGATCAGCTTCATGTACTGGGACTCACGAATAGCATAATGCTCACATGGGTGACAACCCTCATAAATCATTACACCAGAGCCCTAGCACAATCCGGGACCTTCGGTTCAAGATCTTGGGCTAAAGCAAGGGAATTTCTTGACGATCCGCAACACTTCCTTTATTCGGGCTTTAGAATTGGCAGACGAGCAAAGTTAACCAGTAACTAAAGATAGAACCCAACCCGTGACCTAAATTCTTGAATCGCCAGACGAGCAAAGAACCGCTAAATCAAATAGAGGTAAGATAACTCAGAGTTAGAGCGAGTTGGGTAAGAAGTAAAAAGAATCCTAAGAGGGTTTTCACAACTCATTTTCAGTTCATAAATAACTTTTACTACACTAGACTCAACTTCGACCAATAGAACGGGTTTCCTACAGGCAGTCCTGCTCTGATACCAATTTGTAGCGCCCCGACCCCAGAACTATACAGTGGAACGTTGTAACCGGTCATGCTACACAATTGAGGGTTACTGGGTTTACCAATCCCAGGCCAATACACTTTGGCAGGTGTGCTCGGAATGGATCATCGGCACACAACACCTCAATCATGCCATAAGCTCAGACATCGCTTCCATGTATAGTAAAGAGACCGAGACTTGTGGAACGAACTGGCACATCACAGACTCTACGACACAAAGATATCATAGTTCAACTCATATAATTGAGAAAGATAGCAAATGACACATCAGAGGTCACTGACCCATCATTACAACAAGCGGAAGCAAATTAAAGTTGTCTAAACAACAAGATCCAAATTATGGCCTAAGAGGCCTACAGATAAACATCCCGTGCCAGCCTGTTCCATGACGTCCCAAGCTGCCACCTGGGAACCCCAGACTACTCGTCGAAGTCAACATAGAACCCACCTTCCAGTTCGGTGGCGTCCTCCTCTGAAACAAATAATAAGCAACAAAGCAAGGCTGAGTACGACGTACTCGCAAGAATTAGTAGGGCGATATAGGCCCGATGCTGACGGAGGCTTCAAAGCTATATAAGTGGTTGTTTTGCATAAAGCTAGTTTTGTTTCCTTCCGAAGACTAGGACTCATGGCATCGTCTAATCAGAAGGTTTTCATAAGGGGATAAGAGGGTAACACTTTTCTCTTCGGTTCACGGGGAACCTACTGTAATCAGCAACTCCAACTATCTCCACCAAGGCACTCCCTCGAATCACCCTCGAGGAAATGAACCTTTATCACACGTTGATTATGCAACCTCTAGCTGCCATTTGATTAAAGATCAGGTTCAGGTTTTCTATGAGCTAATCCGCCTTTCCCAAGAGTTCGTCCATAACCGCGGACACGGCTTTTCGAAAAGATTAAACCCTGCAGGGGTGTACTGTTTTTAGCCACCGGTACCGTCCGACCCCTTGCCTAGCTATTAGCTCTCTTCCGGGGAAAGCCGGCAGGGCGGGCGCGGTTAAACCTTTACAAAGCATGGGACTATCCAAGGGTCATCGTGACGACAGGACAAGTTCAGCGCCTATTTCAACACCCTGCCCCATCGCCACTCCTATCACCATCATCATCGTCATCATCATCTTTTTCATCACCAGCCACACACTCGCAAATGGAAAGCGCAAACTAGAGGACCCTTGGATACGCCCGTACTAATTATTCGGTTAGTAAGGGGCCCATACCCCCACCGATGGTAGCACGCTCGGTTCTTGGTTCTAGCTAAAAGCACTCTCAGCCTAGGCGGCAAGAATGAGACAAAACACCAACAACCTTGTTGGCAACTCATCCAGCCTTCTTAGCAATTTATTATCAACACAAGTCTCCACCACTGTCCGAACATTCCATTCAATTCACAAGTATGGAAATAATCAACGGACAACTTAAGCATTCGACTAAGCATGGCTAAGCACATCTAAGCATGACATACGACAGATATGAATTATCTCAGGCCAACACTTCAACCTATGGTTCATAGGTGGGGAAACAGGTAATGGTTCAGGGAACATGCAATGATAGGATATTATATACACTGACCAAAACTTGTCACCAGAATCGAATGCAGTAATAGTATGGTGGATAAAATACTTGGGTAATATGAGATATGCCAAGAAGGTTAGGTTAGCTCTTGCCTTGCTGGTAGTACTGGTCGCGCTGGTTGTCAAGGTATTGTGGTGGAACCTCGACTCCAGAATCTACCGAAACACAAACAACACAAGAAAGGAAATAAATAACAAGAATACAAGGTGCAATGCACAATCATGATGATATGGTCATATTATGCATTGGAAAGGTATTGGGCATCTCCCACAAGTTAAATGGAACCCCTAAAATAAATATTGCGATTAACGGGTCAAAACTCCATCTTTAACTTAGTGAATTAGGTGAATATCCAAAAGGTCCAGTACTGAAATATGAGGTAAATATGCATGAAAATGACATTATTTGATAGATATTAACCCACTGATCGTTTTGGTACCTTGTTTGCATTTTTCCGATTAACGGTGAGGAAATAGTGATTGAAACGGTTAAGCAATTGAAATCATTTTAACCAATTCGAAAATGACATCAAAGTAAAAGTTATTTGCATGCTGTGATATTAACATAGGTAGATAGCATTTGCTTTGCTGGTCATTTTGGTATATCATTTGCAATTTTTGAAGCATTATTCACCAAGTTATGATTATTCAAAACGGACTTAAATCTGCCATTTTAGCAATTTTTGGTAAACAGCACTAACTTTAATTCTCCAATTCTCTAAAATGGCATAGAGTGATAGCTTATTGTCCACTGATCATTTTTAGCTATTGAACACAATTTTTGGACATATAGAACTCAAGTTATGGAATTAACAATTTCGATATTATTTCTGCCATTTTAGTATTCAGCAATTAAAGGCAATTTATTTTGACAAATTAAATTAACCAATGGTACTAACAGATAGACATTTTAGTGCTGAGCATTTTGACATATTATTTGCAATTTTTGGACAAGTGGTTCAAAAGTTATTAAATTTCAAAGTTTAACTCAAATTTCTGTTTTAAACAATTCCAGATAAAATGAACCCGGACCGTTTTTCACCGGCCGTGGGCTAGCCACAGTCACTGACGGCCCGGACCCATGGCCAGGATGGCAGCCACGTAGGCGCCACGTCGGTGCTGACGCACGACGACGTCATCCGCCGGCCGGAGCGGCCCGGCGACGACGGAGCCGCCGATTTAGGGCTCGCCGGAGCTAATCGTGGGTGCGGACCTACTCTACGACTCGAGGGCTACGCGTGGGTGGGTTTGGCTCCACCGGAGACCCACCGGAGCATCGCCGGCGTGCATATCCAGCGGCGGAGCGGCACGGGCGACCACGATGGCGACGAACCAGGGCGAGAGGAGGAGGGAAAAGGGGACGGGGCGGTGCGCCTGCTCACCCCGAGCACGATGACGTAGACGGCGAGGGACGAGGAGGCCGGAGTCGACGGAGATAGTGCTCGGACGGCGGCGGGCCGAGCCGGAGAAGCGGCTCGATTCACCCGACCGGCAGCGTTCCAGCATGCACGAGTCGACGGGGAGGCGTAGGAGAGGTCGGCGGAGACGATGGCGGCGTTGGTCGGCTTCGGGGCGGCCGGACTTGACGGCACGGTGCGGCGGCCGGGGACGGAGAAAATGGCGGCGGCACAAGGGCTAGGGTTAGGGCTGCACGGGAGAGAGGGGAAAGTGAGGGAGGAGAGGGTGGAGCAGCACTGGCGTCGTGCTTCTTATCCTCCAGAGGGGGGGCCAAGGCGTGAGGGAGCAGGGGGAAACGACACGGCGACGGCATGGCGCCAGCGGCACTGCCGCCACAGTGAAGGGGAGGAGGGAGCTGACAGGGAGGGCCCCCTGTCAGTGTTTTAAACTTTTCTTTTTCTTTTTCTGCTTCTTTAAAACCAGTAGGGTCTTAGGTATTTTATAGAGCCACTTAAACATTTTCTAAAATTCCACCAAAATTCATGTAGGCTCCCCTTACCATATAGAAGCTTCACAAAAATTGGGGTTGCAAACTAAAAAGTTTTGCACCACATTTATTCATAGGTTTTAGTTATAAACATTTATGGCAATTTCCAAATGGTATTTATTTGGAGCATTTAAGCATTTCCAAAAATAATGAAATTATTCATGGAGGCACTCAATATAGTTATGAAGCTCCCCATGATTTTAGTTTGAATTTTTGGAAAGGTTTGACTTGGGTTCAAAAATAGGAATTGATTTAACTCAATTTTGAAGTCCCAATTTATTTAATTGTTTGGTGAATTTTGACTTTGCCCAAATCATTATGAAATGCATTCTTGGAACTTCCTGGACAAATATGTAAGTTTAAGAATATTTTGTTTTGACAAGTTGAGCAAATGCATTTGGTTTGGGAATCTTGGGAGTGCTTGCTCCCTCTTAATGATTTTCAATGTTTGCATTATTTAATTTAACAATTTAAATATGTATGCCATGATGCAATGCAAAACAAAAAGTGAAAATTTGGCCCATATTTTAGGGTACCAAATCTGGGCTGTTACAATTCTATCCCCCTTACAAGAATCTCGCCCCGAGATTCCTAGAGTAGGAAGAGGGATGAGGGAGACATGGCAAGCCTTCACTTCAACGATCTTCTCGATCCCACGATGATCTTCCTTGTTGTAGAGAAAAGGTAGCAAGCATGACATGCCGACGAGAAAGTCGGAAGATAGTTCAAGGTGACAGACAAGTTCTCTCCAAGGGTTGGAAATATGAACTTTGCACAAGACCATAAGCCATTGAGGAAAACTAGGAACAACTTGACCAAACGAAGGTCGAACAGAGGATAGGAGAAACGACCGAGAGACATTTTTAGAAACACCACGTTAATGTTCTCCTCGATGTTCTAGATACGACTATCAGGCTTCGGAAAAGCCTTCAATAGGTCATCAAGTGGAGGTCGGACCTTTAAGATCACAAGGGAACCATAAGGGCAACTTCTAGAATAAGTAGCACAATATCCTCATGGAGAGTGGTTTGATTTTACGAAGGCAAGAGGATATCACAATAGACCTTCCAGTTAAGTAGGGCAACCACAACCACAAACTTGCCGGATTTACACAAGGCCTATGTCATACTCTTAAGAACACCAACCATCATTTCTGCTTGAGATTCAGATTTGGTTAAGCGTGCGGATATTTCAGACTTGACATGTCCAAGGGAGGAGTTACAACGGTTAACGAGAGGTAAGGATTCTCAAAAATTGACTACAGCATCCGGCTCCAGAACACTAGCTAGATTGCGAGAGGAAAATTGCTTTTCCAAGCGAAACGCCGTGATCTTTAGAGTTTTGACACGAATCTAACTTATTGACCGAAGGTGTGCACCTGAACAAAATGGACTTGGTAGCACAGTCAAACTCGGCTTGACGATCAGATTACCAATCATGCTAAGAGCGCCATCAAAGTCCTTGGACGTCAAAGCAATATCATTTGCTAAGAATATCCGATTACCACCTTAATATGCATCCTCAACAATCTCGAGCCTGAGTAGCTCAGAGGTAGATGGATAAGGAAGGGTAAGAGCATCACTTCATCAAGTACGTCATGAGACTAAGCACGACCTCTTGATATTAAAGAGTGTGACACTCTATGGTTGAACAGAACAAAAGCTAGACAAGCATCTTATTCTGCGGATTACAATACTTTGACCTGGTCCGAGAATGGACAAGGTACCGGAGTTTGTTTCTCCTAACATCCCGATGTGGAATGTATTGGCGGACCACAAGAGTAACATGCATCGGAACACACCAATGCACGATACACTTGACTGTCAACTGACAGATAAAGGTCGTACAACAATTTAGGAGTAAGAACATGCTTTAGGAGAAATCCCAAGATGTTGCAGAAGCACAAGATAGCACTCTTCCAACAACTAGTGCTGAAAGGGTTTTACTAACGAGTGTTATTGGCGGAAACACAGACATTGTCGGAAAACTCGCTCAGAGCAATCTTGTCGTGATCCAGATGGTTTCATGACAGAAAGTCCAGATACGGTTAGCGACAGAGAAAAGCATTGCTGAGCAAGTCAATTACGGCTGCAAGCTCGAGCTCGAGGATTAACTTCAGATTTTGCCAACCTGATGTAGGGTTTGACCACTAACATCAGGATTCAACGGGAAAGATCTTGGGTTAAAGATCAGCTTCATGCACTGGGACTCACGAATAGCATAATGCTCACATGGGTGACAACCCTCATAAATCATTACACCTGAGCCCTAGCACAATCCGGGACCTTCGGTTCAAGATCTTGGGCTAAAGCAAGGGAATTTCTTGACGATCCGCAACATTTCCTTTCTTCGGGCTTTAGAATTTGCAGACGAGCAAAGTTAACCACTAACTAAAGATAGAATCCAACCCCGAGATCCTAAAGATTTGGATTTTGCAGACGAGCAGAAGCATCGTTAAATCAAATAGAGGTAAGATGAACTCAGAGATAGAGCGAGTTGGGTAAGGAGTAAAAAGAATCCTAAGATGGTTTTCACAACTCATTTTAGTTATAAATATACTTTTACCAACACTAGACTCAACTTCGACCAATAGAACGGGTTTCCTACAGGCAGTCCTGCTCTGATACCAATTTGTAGCGCCCCGACCCCAGAACTATACAGTGGAACGTTGTAACCGGTCATGCTACACAATTGAGGGTTACTGGGTTTACCAATCCCAGGCCAATACACTTTGGCAGGTGTGCTCGGAATGGATCATCGGCACACAACACCTCAATCATGCCATAAGCTCAGACATCGCTTCCATGTATAGTAAAGAGACCGAGACTTGTGGAACGAACTGGCACATCACAGACTCTACGACACAAAGATATCATAGTTCAACTCATATAATTGAGAAAGATAGCAAATGACACATCAGAGGTCACTGACCCATCATTACAACAGCGGAAGCAAATTAAAGTTGTCTAAACAACAAGATCCAAATTATGGCCTAAGAGGCCTACAGATAAACATCCCGTGCCAGCCTGTTCCATGACGTCCCAAGCTGCCACCTGGGAACCCCAGACTACTCGTCGAAGTCAACGTAGAACCCACCTTCCAGTTCGGTGGCGTCCTCCTCTGAAACAAATAATAAGCAACAAAGCAAGGCTGAGTACGACGTACTCGCAAGAATTAGTAGGGCGATATAGGCCCGATGCTGACGGAGGCTTCAAAGCTATATAAGTGGTTGTTTTGCATAAAGCTAGTTTTGTTTCCTTCCGAAGACTAGGACTCATGGCATCGTCTAATCAGAAGGTTTTCATAAGGGGATAAGAGGGTAACACTTTTCTCTTCGGTTCACGGGGAACCTACTGTATCAGAAACTACAACTATCTCCACCAAGGCACTCCCTCGAATCACCCTCGAGGAAATGAACCTTTATCACACGGTGATTATGCAACCTCTAGCTGCCATTTAATTAAAAATCAGGTTCAGGTTTTCTATGAGCTAATCCGCCTTTCCCAAGAGTTCGTCCATAACCGCGGACACGGCTTTTCGAAAAGATTAAACCCTGCAGGGGTGTACTATTTTTAGCCACCGGTACCGTCCGACCCCTTGCCTAGCTATTAGCTCTCTTCCGGGGAAAGCCGGCAGGGCGGGCGCGGTTAAACCTTTACAAAGCATGGGACTATCCAAGGGCCATCGTGACGACAGGACAAGTTCAGCGCCTATTTCAACACCCTGCCCCATCGCCACTCCTATCACCATCATCATCGTCATCATCATCCTTTTTCATCACCAGCCACACACTCGCAAATGGAAAGCGCAAACTAGAGGACCCTTGGATACGCCCGTACTAATTATTCGGTTAGTAAGGGGCCCATACCCCCACCGATGGTAGCACGCTCGGTTCTTGGTTCTAGCTAAAAGCACTCTCAGCCTAGGCGGCAAGAATGAGACAAAACACCAACGACCTTGTTGGCAACTCATCCCAGCCTTCTTAGCAATTTATTATCAACACAAGTCTCCACCACTGTCCGAACATTCCATTCAATTCACAAGTATGGAAATAATCAACGGACAACTTAAGCATTCGACTAAGCATGGCTAAGCACATCTAGCATGACATACGACAGATATGCATTATCTCAGGCCAACACTTCAACCTATGGTTCATAGGTGGGGAAACAGGTAATGGTTCAGGGAACATGCAATGATAGGATATTATATATACTGACCCAAAACTTGTCACCAGAATCGAATGCAGTAATAGTATGGTGGATAAAATACTTGGGTAATATGAGATATGCCAAGAAGGTTAGGTTAGCTCTTGCCTTGCTGGTAGTACTGGTCGCGCTGGTTGTCAAGGTATTGTGGTGGAACCTCGACTCCAGAATCTACCGAACACAAACAACACAAGAAGGAAATAAATAACAAGAATACAAGGTGCAATGCACAATCATGATGATATGGTCATATTATGCATTGGAAAGGTATTGGGCATCTCCCACAAGTTAAATGGAACCCCTAAAATAAATATTGCAATTAACGGGTTAAAACTCCATCTTTAACTTAGTGAATTAGGTGAATATCCAAAATGTCCAGTACTGAAATATGAGGTAAATATGCATGAAAATGACATTATTTGATAGATATTAACCCACCGATCGTTTTGGTACCTTGTTCGCATTTTTCCGATTAACGGTGAGGAAATAGTGATTTAAACGGTTAAGCAATTTAAATCATTTTAACCAATTCGAAAATGACATCAAAGTAAAAGTTATTTGCATGCTGTGATATTAACATAGGTAGATAGCATTTGCTTTGCTGGTCATTTTGGTATATCATTTGCAATTTTTGAACTAATATTCACCAAGTTATGATATTCCCAATAAATGATTTAAATCTGCCATTTTAGTAATTTTTGGTAAACAGCACTAAATTTAATTCTCCAACTCTCTCAAATGACATGAGGTGATAGCTTATTGTCCACTGATCATTTTGAGCTATTGAACACAATTTTTGGACATATAAAACTATAGTTATGGAATTAACAAATTCAACCATATTTCTGCCATTTTAGTCTTCTGCAATTAAAGGCAAATTATTTTGATCAATTAATTTAACCAAAGGTACCAACAGGTAGACATTTTGTTGCTGAGCATTTTGACATATTATTTGCAATTTTTGTACAAGTGGTTCAAAAGTTATGACAATTCAAAGTTCAACTTAATTTTCTGTTTTTAAACAATTCCAGATAAAATGAACCCGGACCGTTTTTCACCGGCCGTGGGCTAGCCACAGTCACTGACGGCCCGGACCCATGGCCAGGATGGCAGCCACGTAGGCGCCACGTCGGTGCTGACGCACGACGACGTCATCCGCCGGCCGGAGCGGCCCGGCGACGACGGAGCCGCCGATTTAGGGCTCGCCGGAGCTAATCGTGGGTGCGGACCTACTCTACGACTCGAGGGCTACGCGTGGGTGGGTTTGGCTCCACCGGAGACCCACCGGAGCATCGCCGGCGTGCATATCCAGCGGCGGAGCGGCACGGGCGACCACGATGGCGACGAACCAGGGCGATAGGAGGAGGGAAAAGGGGACGGGGCGGTGCGCCTGCTCACCCCGAGCACGATGACGTAGACGGCGAGGGACAAGGAGGCCGGAGTCGACGGAGATAGTGCTCGGACGGCGGCGGGCCGAGCCGGAGAAGCGGCTCGATTCACCCGACCGGCAGCGTTCCAGCATGCACGAGTCGACGGGGAGGCGTAGGAGAGGTCGGCGGAGACGATGGCGGCGTTGGTCGGCTTCGGGGCGGCCGGACTTGACGGCACGGTGCGGCGGCCGGGGACGGAGAAAATGGCGGCGGCACGAGGGCTAGGGTTAGGGCTGCACGGGAGAGAGGGGAAAGTGAGGGAGGAGAGGGTGGAGCAGCACGGCGTCGTGCTTCTTATCCTCCAGAGGGGGGGGCCAAGGCGTGAGGGAGCAGGGGGAAACGACACGGCGACGGCATGGCGCCAGCGGCACTGCCGCCACAGTGAAGGGGAGGAGGGAGCTGACAGGGAGGGCCCCCTGTCAGTGTTTTAAACTTTTCTTTTTCTTTTTCTGCTTCTTTAAAACCAGTAGGGTCTTAGGTATTTTATAGAGCCACTTAAACATTTTCTAAAATTCCACCAAAATTCATGTAGGCTCCCCTTACCATATAGAAGCTTCACAAAAATTGGGGTTGCAAACTAAAAAGTTTTGCACCACATTTATTCATAGGTTTTAGTTATAAACATCTATGGCAATTTCCAAATGGTATTTATTTGGAGCATTTAAGCATTTCCAAAAATAATGAAATTATTCATGGAGGCACTCAATATAGTTATGAAGCTCCCCATGATTTTAGTTTGAATTTTTGGAAAGGTTTGACTTGGGTTCAAAAATAGGAATTGATTTAACTCAATTTTGAAGTCCCAATTTATTTAATTGTTTGGTGAATTTTGACTTTGCCCAAATCATTATGAAATGCATTCTTGGAACTTCCTGGACAAATATGTAAGTTTAAGAATATTTTGTTTTGACAAGTTGAGCAAATGCATTTGGTTTGGGAATCTTGGGAGTGCTTGCTCCCTCTTAATGATTTTCAATGTTTGCATTATTTAATTTAACAATTTAAATATGTATGCCATGATGCAATGCAAAACAAAAAGTGAAAATTTGGCCCATATTTTAGGGTACCAAATCTGGGCTGTTACACATATTTTTATATTTTTTCCTTTCTCGCGCACACTTTTTTGTCTTCTGTTCGGGCTCTAAATCTGCATATTTCTTCCTTCCTTCTACGCATTTATTTTTTTGTAGCTGGGTTGAATTTTTAATTGTTTTCTTTCGCTGATAGGCTTCACGACGTCTCTTCAACTTTTCTTTTTTTCTTCATTGGTCATCTGTGCATATCGATCTCTATCTTTTTTTCTTCTTTGCTCCTTGACATCCATGATTGGATATTGCGTCGCAAATTGCTTGTCTACATGAGAGTTTTCTATACTGTATGAATCTGCCATTGATTAAAAATAAGAAATTAATTAGATTTTACATCACACATATAAGATTCAGTCCGTCGAGATATTGCCAAGCTAGCCTAGTCCATCTCATTGATTCAGCTTGTACTATTTGCACACACGCATGCAAAAGGATTTGATTCTATCGACACGGTTCATTGTGCTTTGTATTGATTCTACATGTTAAAACGGCACAAGGTAAACCAGGTCGGCCGAACGAGCCCTTAGTCTTTCGCGTCGGCGTCGGCTGTCGTCGTTACGGTCAAGATGGCGCGGCCTCATACGTATCTTGAGAATCTTCGAAAAATAGCTAAGCTCCCGTCGCCACTTTACGACGCGAGTTCTCTGCCATAAAAACGAGTGGGAGAGAGATCAAGTCTTGATGGAAGAGAAGACCTAACCTGCGTGTTCATGCTCAATCATGGTCGTGGATGTTGCCACGGCGCTGCACCATCCAGATCAAAATTGTCCTCGCGTCACAAGACTTGATCAATATCGCTTCCTCTGACTATCGCAACGTCGGATGCGGACCGCTCCAGCAGGATGCCTTTCTTGCCGTCGATGGTGTCGTTGCTGTCCGCCGCCCTGAAGATCGCCACGAGATCGCGTCGATGGTGTGTTTTGACCGCAAGTTGGCTGCTTCCGTTTGACGGGTGCTGTGCGATTTGAACGGGATCATGTAGATTATATATTGATGGAACGTCTAGGATACCCAGCCGTGAGATTGCATAAGATCAAGTCGGGTTCAAAATCCTGTCCGTACGGTCAGGGGCGGACCCAGAACAAAATCCTCCTGGTGTCCATGTGTACACCCATACACCGTGGATACCAAGCAATATATACATAAGAAGTAACACACTCAACAAATTAAAATGTCCGACGATCAAAGTTCTTATCAACATGGAGCGTTGCACTTGAAATTCTAGTTAGTTATGTAAATTTGAACAATGAAACATAAGAATTACAAGCAATAGAAACATATAATAATGACCGGTAACATAAATTCTCCTGTAATTCGACGATTATTTATGTTATCGCAAGTGTACAACAAGTTGCTATATTTGTGTTTGCAGATGCAAGAATAGAAACAATGAATAAATCATATTGATCGATTACGGTTATGAAGTTAAACATACTCGACAGTGTACTGGCGCCACGTACGATCGACAAATAAATCTTAAATTCCAAATATATGTGAAGCAATAAGGAAAATTATCAAATCTCAGTAGCCGGATTATTAATTGTATACCCTTAATTTGAAAATCCAGCGTCCATAAAATTTAGGCACAAAAATTGTAGTAGAAAATTGATACGTACACGGATGAGCAAGAGCGGCGACCGAACAAGCGCACCTTACGTAGGTAGGTACAGAATACGATCTAATCGATCGATAGTTTTTTTTTTGAGGGAATCGATCGATAGCTAGGAAGAAAATGCCATTCAATCGACAACAAGCTGGGCCACTACTACTAGATGGGCCGCTCCCACGCGCATACTCGCCGTATCTCTCTTTCCCTCGCTCCAATCGTTCTAACAGGTGTCCAACTTTAATTTTTACCGGTGTCCAACCTAAAATACAGACTACGTATAGTGTAAGCAGAATTTCTACCCGGTGTCCTGTGACACCGGCTGGGTCAAGGTAGGTCCGCCCCTGCGTACGGTGGTAGGATCTTGCACATACACATCACCTAATCAATCGATCAAACTCTGTAATAGGAACTTTTTTTAGGGAAACTGTAGTAGGTACTGGACCACCAGATTAGTTGTGGTAGCGTTCAAGCGTTGGGCTGCCTTTTGGGCCCAAGAGGACCAAGACGATTAGCGACCGATTAAAGCATGACGTAATAAACGATGACTGCATGAGCGACGGGCGGAACAAAGAAACGCTGACGGACGGACGAACGAACGGCAAATAATTGGGGAAAAAAACCTTACTGCTTTTATTATTACTAGCACAAATGCCCGTATGTTGCTACGGCTGAACAAACTTCGATTTTGATATGCAGATAACAAATTCGTCTCTTAAAGTTACACACAACAAATAAACAATTAAAGAAGGTGAACGGAAAATCCCTGTAGCCGGCAAAACTGTTAGCCTTATGAATAAATTTATCAACCCAGATCAAGCCCTTCGAATTGCCCCATATAATAAATGCTACACAGGCCGTTTCATGAAAAACCTAGGATACAATGACACCATCTAGGTGGTGTCTTTTTTGTTGACGGGGCTAGAGCAATTTGGTACACATGGGCGAGGGAGGCCAAGATGAGGCTGCCATCGCAGTTCACGTACCGGACTTAACACGTTGACCTTGTCGGATTCTTCATTTGTTGACCTTGTTGGATTCTTCATAGAGGAGATGATATAATTAGATCAATATAATTAAAGAATTACTTGAGCAAGAAAATGAACATCACCTTTGACATTTTGCACAAGTCTAAACCTCTGACATTAGATATTTATTCGTAACTATACAATAATATATAACAAAATCACATGGGACCGATGCTAATGACATATCACAGTATAAAAACTCTGGAATTTCGTCAAGCACATAGCACGTGTGCGGTGAACCTATTTTACTGAACAAAATCACATGTGATCTGTTAGGCTGTTATAGGGGTGAGGCAAGTACATAATTTTGTTCAGATCTAATGTATTCAACATGCCAACAAAAATAAGGTGAGGCGAGTACAAATTTTTCAGATCTAATGTAGTGTCGACATGTCCGCAGAAATAAGAGAAAAACATACTATCAATTAACCCTACTAATAATGGAATACTATAAGCTAATAGTACCTTGAGCTCAGTTTTGGGCTTCAAATTCCTGCATGCTCCTGAATATTGCAAGTGGTTCGCCAGGCGAAGGCGGGGTCTTGTTCAGCACCAAAACATGGCTGCCTTGGCAAGAGCAGTTCCATCAGACGCCAACAGGACGTGCTCAAGTCCCAACTGTCTTATGATCAGTTCCACATTCTGCTTGAGAACATCAATGTGACCAAGAAAAAGCATCAAATTCGCATGGCTGCATGGGGACCAAACTTTGTTGAAGTATGCTTCGTGTCCAATGAAGCAGTTAATTAATCGCCTCATCGTGAGCAAAGGAACATGCCTAGCTATCAAATTTGCAGCTGCTGGTTAAGTTGGTATCCACAGCTAGCTGTGACACAACAATACGATGCAATGAAATCAAACACACCGTTCAGAACCAATGGTGCATATGATGGTACAAAGCAAAGCAACGTTCTGTCCTGCCTTAATATGCGTCGAGACCAATTCAACAGACTGGGAGGCGCGGCAGATCGGAAGCGCGGGCGCAGGATTCCTTCGACTTCTACCAGAACAAGGAACGCGACGACGCCGGTCAGAGCGGCCTCGTCCTCGGCTGGCTCATGGGGCCTCGGCGAGCTCGTCCAAGGTGACGACAAAGGTACGGTGGTCAGAGTCCGACCCACAAAACCAAGTCATGGAGCTCCCGAGACGGCTTGCGATGCTTCCGGGCTTCCGGCACCATGTTTAGCCGCCTTCGTCAAGCTAGGGGTCGATGGTTCTATCCTCCACCCGTCGTCGACACCACTGTGCCGTGCATAGGCCGGGACGGTCTCTTCCTCTTCTCTGACGCGCGGCCTCGTCGTTGCCTCGCCTAGGCATACCTCGCCACGCTCCATGGCGACAGCAGGTTCTACCTATGTGGCGTATCTCGCCAGGCCTCCTCGGCGACGATGGGCTCTACAGATCGAGAGGATTAGCCGAGTTTTATAGCATCTCGTCTTGTAGTTTCCTAGTTGTATACGATATATGACTTGGACATGGACACGGAAACGGGTGATCGGGACGTACGGTGCGCAGATGCGCATGTTGTTTTCTTTTCTCGTAAGCGTGTACACACACGAGTCCTACTCGGTTGCCAACTCGGTCGGCTAGACAACCGTACAAATAGAAACGAAGAAACAAAGAAAACGTTTGGATCGGGATTTGTATTGGATCTTTTTTTTTCACTTACGGGTGGCATAGGTGGGTAATATTTATCAACTTGAGGGGTAATTCGAATGACGGACGAAACCAAACCGCGGAAGCTTGATTGCTTTTATTATTAGGTAAAGATTGTTGTTGCTGGCAGGATATTATGTCAATGCAAGTCTTGCAAGAAAAGGTTGATGAGTCTGAATGAGTGGGAGAGAAATACTGGCTCAAGGAAGAAAAATTGGAAGATGAGCATTAAACAAAAGAGCACTGGGGAGCCATTAATTCACTTGGTAAGTTTTCAAGATCTTTAACTCAAACATTCGTGGGCTAGCATAATATGTGGATTTCACAACAATGCACATGCCCTTTTGTAAGACATACAATACTGACAAGGTTCCTTTTATGAATGAAAATGTCAATGGTGCTTATTATCAGAGTTAGTCATAGATAATGGAATAAAAAGGTGCTTATCGTTATGTAGAATTTGTACTTATTTTTATATAGTACAACAATCTAGTACACTTTTTTCTGTTTCTCTTACTGTGCCAATTTTGCCGTCTTTTTTTCTCTACATGGCACCATTTGCCACCATGATACTGTCGATACCAGAAATCGTACTCGAAGGGAGCAGCGTGATCAACGGCTTCTACACATACCACTCAACCGTCCTCGCGTTGATCATCGTAATCAGTTCGGGAGTGCCTTTTGCCTCAACTTATCCCTTTTCAATGTAGCCGACACTGAATCTCTGCATAACCAAGTTGGAAAGCAAGTACGACTTCCGCCATGCACCATGCCTTTCATCTGCTCTTCTCTCTCAACTCCAGATTGATCCGTTCAGTCAATCCTCTCGCCGTCGCGCACCCGCTGCCGGTTTGTACGTGACAACCCCAATGCTCAGTTCGAGCTCCGTCGCCGACTCAGAAGGCCATGCCACCGTCAATCATGTTTGGATGTATAAGTAATAACATCAAATTTTTATTATCCAAATAACACAATATGTTCAGCTCAATCTATGCATTACCTTACGATGGCTTCGATGCAGCCGACACGCATCTAACAGATCATACTGCATACGGGATCGTCCATGGCAGTGCCACAGTAGTGCTCAAATTGATCTGCGCCTCCACTCGGAACATCAACATCGATGACCAAACTAATGCCAGAGAACATCATCTAACGAAACCGACGTACCACGTTGTCTTAGCATGAGGCGCGCTGATTGTCCTAGACACGGCCGCCAGGCGCCAGCAGTCTGGTCAGCTACAAGCGTTCCTGCTCGATAAGATACCGCGCTGCCAGTGATGATCTGCACACATGCAGGCGTAGTGCATCGTGTGTCCCCGCAAGGCACCAAGTAGTTCCGTGTTGACTGCAACGGCGCCGCCAAACGGCACTCCTGTCCGGCCGTCGAGGAGAACTACATGAGGTCAAGATGGCGACGGACGAAGTTGGACCAGGCTAGCCGGTACGCCGAACTTCATCTCGATCGGATCCTCGACGAAGAAATTCTCGATTGATTCGTGAGTCGTGACTCGCAAGAGACGAAGATTGTGCTGATCGAGCTGGCGAGAGCCGACGTATATATATTACGGGGCCCGTGTTTGACCAGAGTTCATAGAAGAATTTTCATCTCGTACGCAGAGTTTGTATAGGAGTTTGTATGTAGAATAATATTCCTCTCGTACGCTGACCAGGCACGGACGAGCTTTTGAAGCGTTGGCAGCCTAGCAGGCTCGGCCCAGCCTATGAAGCGAACGGGTCAACTGGAAGGCTACGTTTTTTCTTACCTACATACGAAACCGACGCGTCCTATGAAGCGAACAATAAAAGTTGGTTCAGAATCGTTTTTGTGACTTGCGGGTGGCATAGGTGGGTAATAATATACAACTTTAGGGGTTAGTTTAATGACGGACCAAACCAAACCGCGGAAGCTTGATTGTCTTTATTATTAGGTATAGATATAGACTAGCAAAAATGCCCGTGCGTTGCTACGGAAATAAAAATACAAGTTTGGCCGAAAAACTTTGGCACAACCTAATTTTATCCAAAAGTCGATTGACTCGTGTAGAATATTATTAATTTTTTGTTATCCAGATGAGAATCAAGTTGACACAATAATAAAAAATTGCTAGGCGAGTAAAAAACATATGTTGATTTATCCTTAACACTGTGATAATTTGATATAAATTTATCGCATATGACCCTCTATACTATATATTGATGGTAGGTTTATTAACTTTCGATTTTGTTGCGTCCATCCCAATTGATCTCTGCATGGTGGTATGTTGCGTCTAAACTCACCTTTGGCAATAATTTGCTCTATTCTAACTTTGTTGTTTGGGTCTGACTACATATTTATGTCCTTATCGTACGCTCTTGTTTATGTTGTATTTTGAGTTTAAATCAACATATTTCTTGTTATGTTTCGCTGGTAGACTTCAGGATTTTTTTACGCAAAAACAATAAGGAAGGCCCTACCGTGTATATACCGATCTCTATTTTTTTTCCTTCTTTGGTCTTGGACATCCATGATTCAAGATTGGTGTCTTAAGTTGCTTTTATTTATTTTTTTGTGAAAAAGGAAGCATGAGAGTTTTCCGTATTTTTATTATGAATCTATCATTGATTAGAAAAAAAAAACTGATTGGATTGTGAACTTCAGTCTGCCTAGAATCCTAGATACGCATGTACGGAGTACAAGCTAGCAAGCAGGCTGGATGATCGATCTGGTGGACATGCAGGTATTGGCTAGCTTGGGCGTGCAGAACGACCAGTTGGACCTGTTGTCGTACTTGCAGGGCCGGAGATAAAGGCGCCTCTTGAGGGGCTGGTGGTCACGCTACTGGAGGCGCTCGTCGTCCTCTCGTATCCGCCACCAGAACATCATCCGCCCGGCGCCTGCTCTGCTGGTGGGACGGCAACGGTAAGCACCTGCTCGTCTACGCAGGCAGCGACATTCTCAGGGACCACATGATTCGTGGAGAGTGCAGGTCATGGAGAGCGTGCTTTGGAGGTGATATTGGCCGCTGCGCGTGCGATTGAGCACGTCCACTGCCACGCAATCGTCCATGGCAACCTCTCGATTCGTCCAACATCCTTCTGGAAGCGAGCCAGAAGCCGCGCGTGTCCGGCTTCGGCGCCTCGGCGTGGACGGCGCCGTCGGATGCAGCACCGGCCGTCGTGAAGAGGCTGGAGGTTTAGAGTTTAGACGGGGAGGGAGCTGGTCGAAAGTATAATGATTGGGGGATTGGGTTTGACTGCGTACGTGCCTTTTATGTTCTGATCGATCATGTACGTGTTTGATTGGGACTTGGGAGTTGAATTGGAATTTGATCGGGAGAGAGGCGAGGGACGCGACGGACGGACGAATCAAAAAAGGCTTAATGGCTTTATTATTAGGTATAGATAGCAAACATGCCCGTGCGTTGCAACGGGAGAGAAAAATATACATCAGAAGACTACAAAGTGACTAAAGAGATCAGGTCTCCAACCTTATTTTTTTGTACCTTAATCTTTTTTTAAACATTTCTTCGTTTAGTTGTTTGCAAAAACTGATTAGGCATATAGTTGATTCAATTTTCCAGTCACCTTAAAATTGTAATTTGCATTCATGATGTTCTACCATTAACAATATGATGACTGTCTTCTGCAATATCTTCCCATGGAGAAAATCAGTCAATGTGAAAGAATTTATCATATTCAAGTGGGCTCTCAATTGACTATAACTTTCTCTAATCATGTGCGTATAGGGATTGTTTGAAGTGGGCACAAGAAGTACAGATGTCTCATGTTTAGGGAGACAAATCATACTTCCTAGATCACATAGAACAGAGACAAACTTCCAATTTCTTGAGCCCTCAAGCAAGTAGAAAAAACATAAACCCATAAGTTTCATGCAGTAGGAAAAAATGTTCAGGAAATCCAAACATTGTGTGATAGTCAGGAACTTAGGATCCATCCTTTCTTGTGCATACATTCAATTGCAACGGCGAACTGCACACAATTAAGCTATAAACCTATAATCCAATTGGTTCAAACACTGAATTAGGCATTATACATAGTGTACCATGTGGATATGTGTAACTGACAACGAAGACTCGATATGCAACGGCGCAGAGCATCCATTACATACTAATTTCGAAATATAGTCACAATACTAAATATGCATTTGCTCACAGAGCAGCAGTGGGCGGAAAGAGCCATGAACTCGTGGTTTTGCAGTACTGAACGAATAAACCGCACAGCAGACCAATGTCAAAGATGGTCTTGCTGCTCATGTCGTAGACGCCCAAGCTGGCTGGGTTGTCCCAAGCGCAGCGTCTCGCCTGCCAAGGAAGAACTTAGCTTGCAAGAGCGCAACCTAAGGACCAGGAAGGCAACAACAACTCGTCATCTCGTAGTGGGTGTGAGCTTCTGTCATCGCCGGAAGGAAGTGCCACTTCTCGAAGAGAAGCTACAGGTCCACCGGCGTCTCCGTGCTCGCCTTCCTCCATAGATCAAACAAAGAAAACCCTTGGCTCTCCGTCCACTTCATGTCCGCCAATGACGCTTATGAGATGGAATTCGCTTCCTTGCGGCGTGCATAAGCTACTCGTGTGGCTACCGGAGGTGGAACACAGATCCGAGCCACGTCCACATCTGGCGGCCGTCGGGGAGATGGTTGGGGAGGGGCCGGCGTGGAGCTCGAGGAGCCCGTGTCGGAGGAGGGAGCAGGCGCTTCCCACGCGCACCAGGCTCGCGTGCACATGCGCCGGAACCAAGCTCCACGGACGCGACGGCCGAAGGCCGGTCCTTTCAATATTGTTGTGCAGATCGAGAGGCGCCATACCTGAAGCTTCAGGGTCTTCCGGATAGGGAGCGAGGAGGAGAGCGGCTAGGCGGTCGGCATGGACACCGTGGGATGCAGCACCGGCCGTCTTGGACGGCCGCAGGCGATGTGCGCGGCTTAACATCGTGATGCTGGAGGTTTAGACGGGGAGGGACAAAACGAATCGTTATGTAACTTACCAATGGCAACGGTGGGTAATTTCTTTGAATATCAAGGGTTATTACAATGACGTACCAAACCAAACCGCGGAAGCCTTAACGCTTTTATTATTAGGTATAGATTACTGCATCCCTACATTTTCAGCATATAATATCAAGTATATTCATGCATTCAGAACAAACACATATAATTATTCATACAATCACACACACATATAGATGCATACTAACACATTAACATACAACAACATATATATATATATATATGTATATATATAACAACACAGGTCAGACACCATAATGAGTTTATATCCATACGAAATAAGTTTCTGAGCGAAGTTCACAAGTGACATCCATGCAGTGAGTAGCATGTCCGTCCACCATCGAAGTGTCCGCGATGCAAACCTACAATTTCAAATGTACAAGAATGAGTTAAAAAATTCAAATGCAAACGGTCGAGAAGCAAGAGCATAATTCTAGAAACGACCATAGAGTTTTTAACTAAGCTAGAGTCATTGCCTCCAGAAGATAGAAGGTCCAGTCGATGGCGTCAATAGACGTCATTTTCCGCTCTTCTTTCTCGCCTAATTTTTTCTGCTCTACTTTCCCGCCAAAAAATTTGCTCGACAGTAGAATGCGGAGGCAGAAAAACCATCATGTTAAAAGATGATGGTATTCTCAGAAACTCTTTAGGTGATGTCATTGAGGTTCTTAATGAAAAATCAGCATGGCAGCATGCGGTGACCCAGCACACCACTGCATGTTGTAGTGCGCAAGTAGTTGACATAACACTCACAGAAGGATTTATCCGTGAATATTACATCCCTCAGAGTAGTACAACAGAAACATAGCAGCTCGAAGGTAACACTATAGGATTACAACAATATTCAACACAAAATCTCGAGAACCTCCTTTATATAAAAGCAAGTCCCATACAAATGAAATCCAGAAAAGATCCAATTCGTAGCACTAAGCTGGAGATTAACTCTAGCTCTACTCATAATCCACTACTGCTGTTGTCACAGCTCCAATCTATTCCATCTGGAATATCTTTATCCAGGATTGTACTCATCCTTCCAATATATGTCGTCTCCTCCATTGGCAGTGTGGTCTTTGTGTATGCCATTGACACTGCTGTCATTGCCCCTCCATTGACATTGTTGTCGTCATTCTTCCGTTGGTGAAGTAGCGGTCAACTCCTTCAAACTCCACCAGGTTGACTTGATTCCTAGTGGAAGACCTCCTCTTTGTCGTGATGGATAACTGACGTCTCTTCCGATGGCTCCAAAAGTCTAAGCAGGGGGTCAAATGGGAAGGGGTGAGTAACAGCGTTACTCAGCAAGTTCAGAATATATAGAGATAAGGTGTTTCATGCACTAGCTACTGCCATGACCATAAGAGCAACTCCAGCCGTCCCCTCGAGAGCCCCCCAGGACCCCCTTTCTGACGCCGGCGGCCCATTTTTTCGTAGTCGCCCCCCCCCCCAGCGCCCCCCCAAGGTCTCTTTTTTTGCCGGATTTGGCCCAATTTTTATCCGGCGTCCGCCGGGTTCGGCCTGGGGACGCCGGCGCAAGGGAAAATGGCGCGAAACCAAGGGAAGCACGCGAAGCTTCCGGTGGGCCCGCCCTGTAAGCGGCACACCACTTCGTCGTCCTCATCGCCTCGTCTCCCGCGTCGCATTAGTGCTCTGCCGCCGGTCAGGCGTACCGCCGTCGAGTTAAATCGTCCACGCGATGGAGTTACGGCGCGCCACACTTACTGCCCCGACGGTATTTATTACCCCGCCCTCCCACCGCTGTTCCCACGCCCCAATCTCGCCCAAACTCCAGCTCGCCCCCTTCTCCTCTCTCTCAAGCTCAAGCTCACCGTCGAAGCACCAATGGACTGGTACTTTGCAGAAGCCGCGGCGGCCAACGGCTTCAGCCGGAATTGGCTGCAGGACGGGGAGGCGTGCCTGCCGTACGAGGCAGGCTACCCCGCCCCGCGGAGCATGCGCGTCCCGAGCAACGGGCGGCTCAGCCAGATGGGCTTCCTCGTCCCCCCCCCCTTCCCGCTGAAGAGGATCGGCTGGCCGAGATCCACGCCGCCCGCGAGCGGATGACGGAGGAGCAGTGGGCGGATCCCACCTGGGACCAGGAGAACAACTTCACATGGAACGCGTACTTTGTCGACCGCGGCGAGCGCGAGCTCCACGACTACACCGGCCCGCTGCCTGCACCCAAGCGCAACAACAGCGAAGGCCGGAAGCGGTGGTGGGGCGTGCCCGGCCGGTCACTCTCCTACGTCCTCGGCTATATCGAGGACGGCAACGAGCCGCGTCTGCAGGACCCGCCGCGCACCTCCTCCGTTCGCTGGGGATGGACGCCGAGGAGAATGTCCTTCTCGTCGTCCTCCTCTTCCGGCGCCACCCGTTCCGCCGGCACACCACTCTCCCTCGTCAAGGACGAGCCGGTGGACGCGCCGCTACGGCAACCGCTCGCCCGCGTCAAGGACGAGCCGGTGGACGAGCCGCCACGAAGGATCTCCTCCCGCGGCATCGTCATCAGGGAGCCCGGCACCGGCGGGAGCTCCTCCCGCCTTCTGACGCCGAAGAAGGAGCCCGGCACCGGTGGGATCTCCCTTGGCCGTGTCGTCAAGAAGGCCTTCAAGAAGAAGGCCGTGAAGACAGAGGACGCCTACGACGAGGAGGAGGCCGTGAGGATCGCCATGGCGAACAGCATCAACGACGTCCTTCCGGCAAAGCTGGAGGACGCGCTCTCGTGGTCGGCCCGCGACCACGAGCAGGCGGAGGAGGAGCGCCAACGGTGCATTGAGGCCGAGGAGAGGGAGCTCCTCGCGCGCTATGAGCGCCGCCTCGGTCGCCGCGCCATGCTGGAGCCGGATCTCGTCGTCCTGGACGACACCGACGAGGACGACGCCGGCCCGAGACACCAGTACCACGGCGGCGACGACGGCGTAGGCCCCAGTGCTCCTCCGCCCGGTGGCGACGACGACGGCGGGGACTACACGGTGTTCTACCGCCACTTCGGCATGTAGATGATGCCGCCGCTGCCGTTTTATTGTTTTTCATGTTTTTTTATTTACCTTGTATGAAATCTGCCAGTGTTCGAATAAATATCGACTAAGTTTGAACAAATTTCGCCTAAGTTCGTCAAATTTTAGTTTTCTGCAATTATTTTTTCCATTTGGCCTGGGGCCGCGGCTGGGAATCGGCCCGCCCCCAGGCCGATTATTTTCGCCGGCACCCCCCCCAGCAGGCCCAAAAAAACGCCGGCAATTCGGCCCGGGGGGCCAACGGCTGGAGTTGCTCTAAGTCGTAGGCATAGATGCAAGTTTTTTGTAAACATTTCTTCAAAAGATTGATTTTATTCTGAAAACTATGTCCACAGCCTCCACCGGTCTTGTGAATCCAAATGGGATTCCATTCCGGGAACACGGTTGTGATATCACAAATTTGATTGTTTGACTCTGCAGAGTTGCATCACTTTACCCAACAGTTTCCTGGCCCTTTATATGCTCTCTTTACACTCCATGAGTAGCTAAGGCTCAGGACATCCAGCCATGTGAAGCTTCTCCCAAATCAACACACATCCGCCCATTTATGATGCGGTAGGGGAATCATGTTCCACGCATGCCCATCATCCCTCCCGAGCTTCCCCACCAATTACCCCGTCGGGCAGGAAGAGCACGCGCTTCCACGCTGTTGGCCGCCGCAATGACCCAACCCGGTGTAGGCATGCCGAGGATATGCGGATGAGAAAAGAAGCCTCTGACTGACCCCGCCCATACAAAGTCCGTTGGTTGATGCTTTCACTACGGCGAAGGGATCACTGGAACATGGGTTATTAATTTCCTAAGGATATATACCTTCACGTACGATGGAACACCGTACCTATTCATCTTACCATTGTTCCACCACCAACCAATAGTATATACCACATCATTCGAAAATATTTTTTCTTTTTGATGCAAGTGAAAGGAACGTATAAGTAACTTTGCAAGTAATTTGATAAACATATATCAAACGGTATGCAAGAATGAACTTGCCTATGATAGAGGTGGCAATTCATGTCCTTCGGGGTTCTAGGGTTTGCGTTAAAACCCCGAGATCTGAAATAGCAATGTAGTCCTGGTAAGGACTACTGGAAACACTGTCAAGATGCTATTATGCATAGATATGAGATGCATCATAAAATTCCCAAAAATACCCAGATCACAAGTGTAAGCTTCGTTTTACTTGATATTTTGATAACATCGTATTCTTTGGTTTAGGGTTGTTTCGTCATCTTTAGGTGATGTTATTTAATACTTAAGGATTTTGACAAGATTTAGATGAATTATTATATAAGATTTATTTGTTTACTTAATCACTTGCAAATGTTTATTTAAAAGTATTTGAACTAGTTGATATAACTTCCTTAATTGTAAGTAGTTACATATTCAACTTTTCTTTACTTAACCAATTTCAAATATTATCAACATGAATTTTAGATGAATTCTTCTTTGTGTGTTTTACCTAGGATGAGTAACAGGACAGTTATTTATAGTATGTAATAAAGTTCAAAATATATACTTTGAGCTTATTACTCAAATTGTTTTTCTTTTAGAAAAATAATTGTTTTTGAAAATAGTTCAATTCATTTCCACTTAAGGATCCTTGAATTTTTAAAGATAATTCAATTCATGTCCACTTAAGGATCTTTGAATTATTCACACAAGAAACCTTTTCAATAAATGAAATAAAAATCATATTTGGACTCCTTAGAAAATTTGAGTTGAAAACATATTTTAATTTATTTTTAGGAATTTATTTAAATTTTCATGTTTGAATATGAATTTGATTTAAATGGGCTGTGGTCAATTTGGTCCAACCGGATCGGCCTAGTGGGCTGGCCCAACTGGTTTGGTCAATACCGGCCCACTCCTCTCTCTCGCTCCCAGTTCTCTCTCTCACCCCCGGCTCTGCTCCTCTCGCATTTCCCTTCTCTCGCGATGCCGCCGCCATCGCTACCCTCTGCTCCGGCCGGCTCCGGCCACGTCTGATGTCGTGTAACCCTGCTACTGCTCCGCCGCCTCCTTCTTCACTGATTCCCCATCAGGATTTGCCCTCTGTGTGCTCCAATCGAGCTCGCCTGCGGACCCTAACCCTAGCCGCCGCTGTTGCTCATGATTCCGGTCACCGCCGGCTCGGCCTGCTTTCCCCCGTGAGCCCAGCTCCCTCTTGAGCCTCTGCTCGACTACGCCTCCTCGA
This sequence comes from Puccinellia tenuiflora, assembly GCA_012064385.1. NCBI lineage: Eukaryota > Viridiplantae > Streptophyta > Magnoliopsida > Poales > Poaceae > Puccinellia > Puccinellia tenuiflora. The sequence goes on along the minus strand of QRDG01002494.1, from coordinate 1,411 downwards.
CCTCTGCTCGAGCACGCCGCCTCGACCTCCATGTGGACCCCTGCGCTGCTCCGCTCTGGCTTTATCGACTAGATCTCCAGCTCCTCTATCACGAAGTTGGCGTCGGCGGGACGGTGCCCTGGTGCAAGCCCGGCTCCGCGATCTGGTGGTGTTGATGGTGGTGTTGTGGATGCTACTGGTGGTCAAGGTGTGCTGGACTGGCTGCTGCTGATGCTGCTATCGCCGACGGGACAGCGATGATGCCATCACCGCAACCACGATGACGCACGACTGCACGACTTCCTTGCCCGTCACCTCTTCTACGCTAAATCTAGCTCCTCCATGCTCTGCCTCGGTTACAACTCCTCGAGGTAAGCTTTCTGGTGTGATCGGCTATTGAGCTGATGAACTGTGGTGATGGTCTGGTCTGTGGGGTGTGATGACGGGATTGATGAGAGTGTTCTTCTCCCTCAACAACGCCAACAAGTACTCTTGATACCCTGAAAGGAAGATAATATATTAGGGATAGGTTGAGCCTCCAAGTGCAGAGTATGTAGAAGGGGTAGTTTTTCCCCAAGAAGGTGACTCGAGGGTTTAATATCGAACTCTCGGGGAATCAGTAGTGTGGGTTTTATCTTCTTGTCCTTCTCTAGATTTCCTGCAAACAAAATAGATTGCTTTGTGCCCTCAACCTCACCAAGTGGTTGTCAAGCACAAGGTGTGAGAATGATATTAAGATGATAATGAATGCAAAACAGTAAATAAATATGCAATGGTGGTAAATAAGTATGCAAGGATGATAGTAATGACGATGGATGGTATTTTTGGGGTTTTTATATGTGAATGCAAGAAGTAAAAGTGTTTTTGTATTTTCTGATTTTAAAATGGCTGAATGTAAAAGATGCTTAAAAGTGGTTGGAAAGTTGTTTCTTATGATTAAAAATGGACCGGGGTTCATGGTTTCACACATGCACTCTCTCTTTAATATAGTGTGGCAAATGAGTAGACATAGATTTAACATATGAGATTGCAAACAAGGTTAGTGACATGTTACTAATTATATGGGCATCACGTCCTAGCATAGAGACCTTTTGATTATTAGTCTTACTTATACTCCACCAAGATGTGAACTAAATCATGCACCTTAGTAATTAAGATAACATCAGAGTATAGCTTTAAGATTAATGACATGAAGTGAAAATAAACACATGATGGATCTAGTCTTAGGTAGAGGCATGTCACTCCTCCTACCCTACAACATGGTATTTTGGTTTATCCCTAGTGAGGTAACAAAGTAAGGTAAACAACCAATGGATCATGATATTAAGTTGTCAGCTTATCACTTCACCACCCCCGTTACTCCAACTAATGCACACGTTCCCCCACACACGCTCTCATAAACATGCTTGATCATAACAAGGATACAAGAACG